>JASDFA010000007.1:76142500-76742500 GCA_035772735.1 Datura wrightii | reverse complement strand
CTATTATTCCATCAGGTGTCACTCGTGACTTATCAGCCACCTGCAGCATCAACCTCGTTGGCCTCGGTTTTCCCAACCCAGGGTGTTAAATAAGGATAGGGGCATTAGGTTAACTGCTGCCCCTAAATCACACAAAGCTAGTAGCACATCAACTTTACCAATTTGTATGGGGAGGGTAAAACTCCCTAGGTCTTCGAGCTTCTTTGGAATCTTGCTCAATACCCTGTGACTGCACTCCTCAGTCAGTGCTACAGTCTGGACATCCACCAACCTAACTCTATTGGCCATCATGTCCTTCAAGTATTTAGCGTACTTGGGCATTCCCTACAAAACATCAATAAGAGGCAAATTTATGTGAAGTTCTTTCAAACTCTCAAAGAACTTTTTGAAGCATTCCTCGTCCTTGCTCTTTCTGAATTTCTGAGGGAATGGTGGCGGTGGTCTTTGTGCTGGCTGCAATGAAGATTTTGCATGTTGTTGCCCAGCACTCTGCTTATCTCCCGTGTTGCTGGATGGTCCTAGTCTAACCAACTCCGGCTGCACCTCCTTTCTCAGCTCTTTTGGCACTGCATCAGCTAATTGCTTGCCGCTTCTCAGACTGATGGCATTGACCTGACGGGGATTAGGATCTATGTCACTAGGTTATCCCCCCTACGATATCATGTTTTAAGCAGCTGCTATCTGACCCACTTGTTTTTCAAGATTGCGGGTGGCCATTTGCTGATTCTTTAAGTCTATTGCCATCCTCGCCTGATTTTCCACTAACTGAGTCTGGGTCTCCATGATTTTCTGCAATGTTTCCTCAATGCTACTGCTCAATTGCCCATCATTCTTCCTATTCTGCTGATACTACTGTTGTTGAGGTTGCATATAACTCTGCTTTTGGTTTCCACCCCATGAAAAACTCTGGTGGCCCTGCCAATTTCTGTTGTAGTTTTGTCCAACATTCTGATTGTTCCGCTGCACATTCCCAACAAAACTGACTGATTCCGGATTGGCTCCACACAATTCTGCCTTGTGCCCATTATTACCACAAATTTCACACCAACTCAGAGCTTACTGAACTACATTAACTTGGCCCTGTTGTTGGTTCATACTCAGTTTATTGAACTAAGTCATCATCTGATGCTGGAACAAAGCTAATTGCGCTTCCAAGGAATTCATTTCATCTACCTCTATCAACCCTGATCTCTTTCCTTCCCCTCTTGATGACTCGCTGTTCCACTCTGGATTTCCTTGAGCAATTCTATTCTACCAAGTGTACAACTCATCATACGTCTTCTCCAAGGCTTGCCACCCGATGCAGAGTCTAGTAATATTTTTGTGTGTGGGTCTAGACGTTCTACAAAGGTATGGGCTAGCACTTCATTTGATTGCTGGTGATGGGGACAGTCTCTCAACAATGTCTTGAATCTTTCCCAAGCCAAATATAAGTTCTCATCAGGCCTCTGCTTGAAACTCAGTATTTCACTTCTCAACTTTGCAGTCTTGCCTGAAGGAAAGAATCTGATAAGGAACTTCTTAGCCAAGTCATTCCATGAAGTTATGGAGTTCGGTGGCTCATCCTTCAACCACTTTTTTGCCTCTCCTAACAATGAAAATGGAAAGAGGGTCAGTCGGACATAATCTGTGGACACGCTGGTGGGGACAAACGTGTCACTAATCTCCAGAAAGTTCTGTAAGTGCTGCTGCCGGTCCTCATGTGCCATCCCAGTGAATTGACCACTAGAATGTAGCAGCTGCACCATGTTCTGTTTAAGCTCAAAGTTCCCTCCAGGCTCCGGTTTCCGGATACTAGAGTTCACATTAGTCGCTTGTGGGATTGCCACTTCGCGAACTGGTCTAGCTGCCATTGCTTCCGATGACACTTGTGCTTGTCCTGCGGGTGGTTGTTGTACCTTTTCTTGAAGTCTCTTCAACTTTTGCTGTAGAGCTACTCTCCTTCGCAAATGGATTTGACGTTCAGGTTCAAGCAACGGTTCCATAAGCTCTCTATTTTTAGCCAGCTCGGCAGGACAACCTATCACCTGCAAATGATCAAACTAAGACCAAGTTTCTCAACAATTTAGGAAATTCAAAAATCACACAAAAATAGATAAATTATCAAAACTTCGCTGAGTCCCCAGCAACGGCGCCAAAAACTTGACGTGCCCGTATTCACGCGTCCGCAAGAGTACGGGTCGTGCAACTAATATAATGGCTCTTTTTAAGAACCGGAATGTCGAACCCATAGGGAATGGACCCATTCCTCTAGCTATCCATCACATGTGTGATCTTAAATACCGAAAATGTTGGTTATAGAAGTTTTTGACAGAGATTTTACTAAGTCTAGTTTTGGTCAACGAAATATCCTAAATTTACTCTAGGAGAAACATAGAGTTAAAACCAGGTAATCATGCGATACTACGATTTGCAATGGGTTAAGTATGCAACTATCGATTATCGTTTCACATAATTACAATTGCATGTTCATGGTCTTTCGATCCTCAACACGACAAACTAGCCTTACTGCATCATTGTGAGCAAGGATGCTACTTCTAGTTCGTGGACAATCAATTATGTTGTGGTTTATGTGGAAATGAATAGGGACTTTCATGCGTCTAATCATTTAACTCAACTTAGACTCACAACTACTTCTTCGAGTGGTAATGTGATAATCCTAAGTCGGTCTTTAAATATCCCGATTTTATCAATCAAGCAAGGTGTTAGGTATATTTCTATCCTACCACGAAATTATATCGTGAGATATAAACATGCTCCTCACATTCTCCTGTTTTGACCTAGGTCACTGCTTTCTCAAGCCTATGCCCAAGCTAAAGTATATGTTTTCATGGTGATTAATCATAAAGACAACCAAAAATCCAGAATGCAAGACGGAAGCAACAATCAATAACTTAATTCCAAAACAATTTCATAGAATCACAATCATAATTCATGGCTTCAACCCTAGAGAAAGGGTTCTAGCCATTCATGTTCGTAAAACTACAAGAAACTACAACTAAATTAACATACTTACAAGAATTTGGTAGATGAGAAGGGAATTTGCCAAACCCTAGATGAGTTCTCCCACTTCTCCCTTCACTCCTAGGTAGTTTTTCAGAATAAAATCGTGAAAAAGTGGTTTTAGGAGCTAAGGGACCTATTTATAATAAATGAGAAACGTGCATAATTTAGCCTGTCGTGGAATGTCTCCATGTCACGGAGTGTATCGCGGAGCACTGCCTCCGTGACGCGGAGGTAACGCAGAGGCTCTCTGGAAATTGCCTCCGGAAGCTAAAACTGCCGACTGTCACCGCGCTGCCGGCGTGACACGCTGCTCATGCAGCGCGTTGGGAGTCCCCTGTCGCGGAGCTGGCATGGCGTGGCACGTTGTTGGAGCGCTGGTGCTGCCTTCTTGCCGCATCTACTCGCATGCCTGGCCTAGGCGTGGCACGGCGCTGGGTGCGACACACGCACAGTGTGGCACGCTGCTTGGCACGGCCAGCCTTACCATGGCCTACTCCTTGCCGACATTTGCCCATTGCCCCCGACTCCATTCCTCTCCTTCACCAACTTATGAATTAGTTCCTCAAAATCATTGAAACCTACAAAACAAGGACTAATCATGTTGGTTAGCACATATATTCACATTTATATAAAATTACATGAAAATGTATAAAATAAATTAGATAAACAAGACTAAATTAAGTTATAAAGCATCACTCGGACATGCTATTTTTGCCCGAGATCAATAGCCTCAGTAATGAGGAAATTCCAGTTGCAATTTTGGATCGCCAGGTTTTGAGGCTGAGGCAAGGAAGTAGCTTCAGTGAAGGAGTTATGGAGAAACCAACATACTGATTGAGCTACGTGGGAAGCCGAAGCGGCTATGATGGCTAAATACCCTTACCTGTTCCCTACAGGCTCAATTTCAGTTTGAGTTATTAGTTTTTAACCTAATTCTCTAATCAGTTACCATGTTCAGTTGATGTGCACAAGTTTGATTTATGTCATGATAGATGTATGTGATGTCTGAATTCAGTTCAGCTATGTAGTTCTTTTCGGAGGTAACAATGAATAATAATGAAAGTACTTATTTTTTTTCAAAAACTAAATATCCTATTGATAAAATGGAAGAAAGATGACACGACCTTTTATGATTCTTGCTCCTTTAGTCATTCCATCAGTTTTTGGTTTAAATAATCAGTATTTGCATATGATGATTGCTTGTTTCAGTGTTTTCTGTGTGTTTCTAATATTCGAGGATGAATGTTTCCAAGGGGGATATATTGTAATAACCCAGGAACCCAAGGATCAGACCCGGGAGTCAAACAAGGAAAAACTGGGAATTGGTGCTTCAGTTGCAGGATGAGTCATTGGACGACTTATGAGAAGATCCCAATAGTCGTCAAGTGACTCATGAGGAGGCCTGGAGGAATTGAAATTCAAGGGTTCCCACGGGCATGGGAACGACTCGTGGTTAGTCACCACGAGTCGTAATGTCAGCCGTGTGGTGAGGGTGAAGATTAAATGGAAGAAGTCAACCAGTGTACCTAGCGGAAGGACCCCACGAGTTATAGTCAGTCCCCACGATTCGTGGGATTAGTCGTGATCAAGCAAGGTAAGTCTTATTTGACACTAAGGCAAAGTACATGAAGGAAGGTTACCACGAGTCGTGGCACAAACAATGGATCGTTAAGTTACCCGTGACGATCTGGGGAGATCTGATAAGAAGTGTACCTAACGAACAACTCCATGAGTCGTGGCCCCTCATGACGAGTTGTTAGGTCCCTCGTTGGGACCCCCTAGCAGTTATTTTCAGTGATTTTAGTAAGGGATTTTCTGTAATTTCCAAGTTCCTAAGACCTATACTACATCGTTTAAGGCTCGTTTTACAGAGTTTTAAGAGGGGAAAACCTATTCTAAGCTAATTCATTCCATGCATGCAAACTTGAGAGTTTGAAGACAGGATTTAGAGCAAGTTTTGAAGGTTTCCATTGGAATATCACCTCGGGCAATCATAAAGTGTTAGAATCCTCCATTCCTAGGTATTTAGGGTCATGAGTGGGTGTCTCTTCCACACCCATGCCCAATCTCTATCTAGTGTAAGAAATTCTCATGATCAAGTTATGGGGCTTTTACCCAATTGCATGATTCTTCAATTTTTATATATAGGTATGATTAGATTGTGTTTATATTGGTGAATTGTGAAGCTTGGGCAGATTTTAAATTTTCTTCAACTCCAAATTGTGGTTTCTAAATTATGAAATTGAATGCCCATGGATGAGAAGCTCATGAAAGAAGAGAATGATGTTGAATGTATGATGATGATGATATTTCATGATGAAAAGCATGTTTCTAAATCTACCCATGTGTATGATGTTGTTTTCAAAATGAATTGAGTAGATCTAAGTTTGATAAAGCTTTGGGAAATGCTCATATGTTGATTTAAAATAATGATTTTCCCGAATTAAGTTTACCACATTGTTTGGAGTGAGGTCTCCCAAATTTCATAATTTCTAGTTTGTGGTATGTTGAGTTAAATATTCCTACATATAGCTTACCACATGATTTGGAGAAGATGCTCCCATTTATACTTGATGTTGTGGTATGTTTCGAAATAAAGCTTCTCATACGTATGAATTCATAATTGAGATGTATGTCATTATTGAGCTTTTTCAAAGGACAATTTTGAGCTTCATTTTCATATGATGTCGAGTCTATGCATGATTTCATTAATGAGCTTTGTTAATAGACAATATTGAGCTTCGTTTCAGACGATGTTAACTTATGCATGATTTCATATTGAGCTTCGTCAATAGATGATGTTGAGCTATGTTGACCTTCGTAAATAGACGATGTTGAGCTTCGTTATATACGATGTAGGGCATTGCAAGATTTTGGGAGATGAGTCTAGCACCGAGCAGGTTAAGGGTCGATCACCCTATGCCCCAGAACTTCGCCCCAACGTAGGTTGATACTATTATATTATTGGGACCACCCTTGTGAGCTATCCCCGACCGATTGGTCCTTTGATCTTGATATCGATATCATGGTAGCGTCCTTAGCCCCGACAAGATTTTGGATTGCTCTGCCCACTTGAGTGTGATAGTTGGGACCACGTAAGGTCTATCGTGGTATGTCGGTTAAGTGAAGAGTCTCCCACTGTCTATATGATTCAGATTTGCATATTCCCTACTCATGGTAATTACCTTACGCATGCATTTTCTAAAAGCAAGGTTTGACTCATTGTTCATATTTTACTATAAATGTTATGTTTGAGCTTTGAGTCATTCAAGTCAGTCATGATGTTATAAGCTATGCATGGTCATGTCATAAAAATATTACGATTTCAGAATGAATGCATGTAGCCTTTCCCTTAGACTTGAAAGATTATGATATGTTATGCAATGCTTTAAGTGTTTTGTTTTACTTAAGTGGTTTTACTTACCTTGCATACTCAATACATTTCACACACTGACCGCATACTTTATATGCTATATCATTTCATGATACAGGACCCAGCTCCAAGGCTCAGGCCCATGCATAGTCGCTAGAAAGAGTTAACTTCTACTTTATTGGTGAGTCATCATCCTTCGAGGGCTAGACATTCAGTTCCTTATGTATTTTTTTTATCAGTTTCAGTATTGTTGAGTTAGTTGGGGTCTTGTCCCATCAATTCATCCAGACTAGAGGCTTTTCAGACTTACGGTGTAGCTTCGGATGTTAATCTGATGTGATGTTCTTTTAGACTTCCGCTGAGATTATACTCATGTTTTCTTCATTTTATTGAATGAGTTAGTTGTATTCTTATGGCATGGGTCGACTTGGGGTCTCCCGGGGTCCCTTGTCGCATGTCTACTATCCGGGCCTCTGTTCGGGCCGTGACATAAGTAAATCCCATTTAATGAGTATTTGCATTTCATCATGATTGGCGGGACTTTACTCTGATGTATTTAACAGTTAAGAAAGTAAGCATTGAAGGGAATATAACACATGGAAAAATAAGATATATAGATTATATGAACATGACCAGATGATTACAAGAGGGCATTTAAGATATCAACATGTTAGACACAAGAGTTACATAACATATGGATAAGTTAGCTATAAGGACATGTGACACATGTGCAAGTGAGGTGCGAAGATATGTAGCACATGAGAAAGTGAGATATAAGACATGTAAAACATGAACTAGTGAACTAAAAGACTAATAATGCATGAGAAAGTGTACTAAAAGACATATAGTCATATAAGCAAGTGTTCTATAAGGACATTCAACACATAAGAAAGAGAACTATGACAAATAGGTAGGGAAACTATAACACATGAGTATGTGAGCATAAGAGGCATCTAATACAATAAACAAGTGAGCTATGAGGAATATAACATATAAGAATGTAATACCGCAAAAATGCCTAAGATTAGACCCTGGATCAAAATTTGAAGTTGGCTCGTCTTACACTTCAACCGGTCGTGGTTACTATCCGTCCTTCCTCACTGAGATCTGGACTCCCTTACCACGGCTCCCCACAACAGGTCGTTGCAAGCCACAACGGGTCATTGCATGACCCATCGTACCTTCCTACTACTAAGTCCACTTCCTACCACGACAACAAACGAGGGCTCGTGTTTCCTTACCACGGGTCGTTGAGTCAACCGTTGTTTCCCTATGATACCTAACCACCTAAACCCATGACCACCAATGACGGCCCGTGGTTACTTACCACTGGTCCTGGTACCTGTCGTCCTGCAACATTTTCCCCAACTTTCAGCTGTTTTGCACTTTAACTTCCCGGGTCTACTTCTAAGCACTTCTGGGGTATTACAATATCTCCCCTTGGGAACATCCGCCCTCGAATGTTAGAAACAAGGAGAAAAAAACAACATGTAATTATTATACTCAAATACTGATCATTTTAGCCGAAAGTTTCACGGAATAACTACCTCCGAATAGAACCACATGGATGAACTGATTTCATACTTCACATATACATTCATTCACATAAAAGAAACTTGCGCACATGAACTAAAAATGAAAACTAGATAGAGTCATAAGGAAGAACTGATACCTTGAGTCAAAACCGAGTCGGTAGAGAATAAGTGCGGATATTTGGCCATAATATCTTCTTCCGCTTCCCATGTAGCTCCCTCAACATGTTAATTTCCCTATAAGACCTTAACTGAAGCTACTTCTTTGTTTCTCAGCTTCCGAACCTGACAATCCAAGATTTCAACGGAAATTTCTTCATAATTGAGGCTTTATTTCACCCAATGCTGTCTACCGAAACTACCAAGGTTGGATCGTCCAAACACTTCTTCAAAAGTGACACATGGAAGACAGGATGAACTAAGGATAACTACGATAGCAAGTCCAATTCATACGCCACCTTACCAACTCTTCTCATAACCCGATAGGGACCAACATAGTGGGAACTGAGTTTCCCTTTCTTTCCGAACCGCATGACTCCCTTCACGGGAGATACCTTTAGAAATACCCAATCATCCACATCAAACTCCAAATCCCTTCTCCTCACATCAGGTCATATTATGGCTGCCTCACCAACCTCAAACCATCCGATGGGCGATCTACACCTTCGCCCATAAAGAGCCTCGAATGGTGTCATCTGGATACTAGAGTGATAGTTGTTATTATAAGCAAAGGGAAAATAATCATCCCAACTACCTTTAAAATCCATAACACATGCCCTCAACATATCCTTAAGAGTTTGGATTGTTCATTCCGCCTTGCCATCCATTTGCGAATGGAATGCTTTGCTGAGCTTAATCTGAGTCACAAGTCCCTTTTGAAAAGACCGCCAGAACTGGGAGGTAAACTGAGTATCTCGATCTGAAATAATAGACAAGGGCACTCCATGAAGTCGAACTAACTCCTGAATATACAACTTGGCATAATCATCCGTTGAATCTGTGGTCTTAACCGGTAGGAAGTGTCCAACCATTTTAAACCTGTCCACCACCACCCAAATGGAATCATAATGTTGGCTAGTACGAGGTAGGCCTGTAATAAAATCCATATTAATCTCTTCCCACATCCAAGCGGGAATGCTAATATCTTGAAGTACACCTCCCGACCTTTGGTGCTCAACCTTCACTTACTGATAGTTTGCACACTTGGCTACGAACTCTGCGATATCCTACTTCATACGATCCCACCAATAGGTTTCCCGCAAGTCCCGATACATCTACATGGATCACAGATGGATGGAATATCTTGTACCCTTTGCCTCATGCAATATCCGAAACCTCAAATTATCAACGTCCAGGACAAGCCGACCCTAATATCTTAGAACACCATCTCCCCCTTGGGAGAAAACCTCTATCTTTTGACTCCGAACCGCTTCTTTCAGCTTCCTCAAAACCGGATCTTCATCTTGTTTAGATTTACATCAACCACCAAGGACGATTCTGACCCATTCTACATAATAACGCCACCATCAGTCGAATCAATCAATCTAACCCCCAGCCTTGCAAGTCGGTGGACATCTCTCACCAACTCCTTCTTTCCCTCATCCACGTGGGACACACACTCCATAGAGAGCCTACTAAGTGCATCCGCAACCATATTAGCTTGCCCGGTGGTAAAGAACACTCATACCATAGTCCTTTAGCAATTCCAACCACCTCCTTTGCCGAAGATTTAGATCCTTCTTTGTGAACACATATTGTAAGCTCTTGTGATCCGTAAATACATCCACGTGGACCCCATACAAGTAATGCCGCCATATCTTCAATGCAAACACCACCGCAGCCAACTCAAGATCATGGGTCGGGTAATTATTTTTGTGAACCTTTAACTGTCAAGAGGCATATGCTATCACCTTCCCACGCTACATCAACACATATCCCATTCCAACTCTCGAAGCATCACAATATACAACAAAGACATCGGTACCCTCGGGTAAAGTCAACGTTAGTGCTGAAGTGAGTTGGGTCTTTAATTCCTAGAAGCTTTTCTCACAATCCTCTGACCATTGGAACTTCACCTTTTTCTGAGTCAACCTGGTCAAAGGTGTCGTAATGGAAGAGAAACCCTCAACAAATTTCCAATAGTACTCCGCTAGGCCCTAGAAACTCTGAATTTCTAAAGGATCCACCCTTATTCCCTCACTCGACACCACATGGCCCAGGAATGCCATCGAGTCCAGCCAAAATTCACACTTACTGAACTTTGCATACAACTGACGATCCTTGAGGGTCTGAAGCACTACTCTCGAATGATCAACATGCTCCTCCTCGCTTCGGGAGTAGATAAGGATGTCATCAATGAACACAATCATGAACATGTCCAAATATGCCTTGAATACCCTGTTCATTAGATCCATAAAAGCTGTAGGAGCATTGCTTAGTTAAAATGACATAACCACAAACTCATAATGGCCCTACCGGGTCCTAAAGGTTGTCTTTGGGATATCACTCCCTCAGACTCCGAGCTGGTGATACCCAGACTTGAGATCTATCTTCGAGAAATACCTGGCACCCTGGAGCTGATCAAATAAATCATCAATCCTGGGCAAGGGGTACCTGTTCTTGACGGTGACCTTATTAAGTTGCCGATAATCAATACACATTCGGAGGGATCCATCCTTCTTCCAAACAAATAGAACCGGTGCGCCCCATGGAGACTTTCTCGTTCTAATGAAAACATTATAAAAAAAGTCTTTCGATTATTCCTTCAACTCTTTTAACTTAGCTGGGGCCATCTTGTAATGAGGAATAGAGATAGGTTGTGTATCAGGAAGTTGATCAATTCCAAAATCAATTTCTCTTTCCAGAGGAACACCTGGTAGATCATCGGGAAACACCTTCGGATATTTGCACACCACTGGAACTGACTGAATAGTCGGGGCCTCGGACTCCACATCCTTAACCCTAAATAGGTGGTACATGCAACTCTTAGAGATCATTTTCCTTGCATTAAGATATGAAATAAATCGACTGGCTGGTACAGCTGAATTACCCTTCTATTCCAAAACTGACTCCCCCGGAAATCGGAATTCCACTGCATGGATCCTACAACTAATCGACGCATAACATGCAAACAACCAATCCATACCCAAAATGATGTCAAAATAAGTCATGGCCAATTCTACTAGGTCCACGGAGGTAAACTTATGCGACCCTATACTGGGAAAACCTCTATATACCCTCCCAGCTACAACTGATTCACTGACTAGAGTAGATACGGAGAATGGTTCTGACAGAATTTCAGGGTTAACTCCAAAAATACTAGCAATGAAAGGGGTCACGAAGGACAAGGTAGCTCCTGGATCTAACAAAGCATAAGCATAAATATGGAAGACTTGCAACATACCTGTGACCACATCTGGCAAAGCCTCCTGCTCCTGGCGAGGCACTAGAGCATAAAACCTGTTACAACGCTGACCACCTACCGAACTAGTGGAGGCACCTTGCTGAGTGGGTCGTGCTGCTGGAGTGGTAGAACTGGCTGCAGGGCAATCTCTGATCCTGTGCCGGGTTTGCCACACCCAAAACAAGCATCCGCACTGACCAGGCACCTCCTGGGAATGTGCGCTCCACCTGCATGCTACCATGATCCCTCGAGTCTATAGCCCTGCTCCTATGGTCTCCCCTGAACCCGGACGGCGTGCTAGCCGATGGTGGAGCTAGAGCATTGGACTTGTGGGGAACTGCTGACGTGATCCACCGCTTGACCTGGCCTGAGAAACCCCGTAGCTGTCGGTCCTGTCCCTCTTGTCCTCTCTCTACCTCCTATGGATAGACTTCATCTGTTGGGAATGCAATACAATACGGGAAAGTCGATATCTCGGTGTAGCAAGGAAATCCGGTAATCCTTGTCCAAGTAATCTACTAATCTATGCACAAAGTGTCTCACCCGAGCCTGTTCATCCGCCACCAACTCCAGAGCATATTTAGATAGCCAAGTGAACTCCAAGGCATACTCTTGGACTGACATGTTTCCCTGCTTCAAATTCACAAACTCAGCCGCCTTGAGCTCCCTCATTTCCCGAGGGAAGAACCGATCCATGAACGCGATATGGAACTCATCCCAATTTCGGTGACTAGCCCTCTGCAAGTCCGAATCTATCTACGGGTGAGGAAGCGCTTGAGAACTGGGACATGCATCATGAGATGATACAACATAGAAAGTATGCGGTCAGTTGTGGAATATACTGAGTATGCAAGGTAAGTAAAACAGACATTTAAAACATGTATAAAACTCACAAGTGATCATAAGAGTAGGACAACATGTTCATAACATAATTATTGTAATATAACATAAGGCTCAAGGTTTTTGAAACATCCGTAACGTAAACATAATCATAATCATATTATAAGAGTCTTACTAACATAACTTGAGCCAACATTCATAATCATAAACATGCATAAATCATGAGGAACAGTGGGAGATTCTCTTAACCGACATACCCCATATGAGCACACATGCAGCCCGACTTGTAACCCTAGTCGGGAGGGTGTTCGTACCTTTCCAATGGTAGAACCATGAAAGTGTGATATAACCATGAAAAGGGCCATTTGGGACAGGGAAGAACATGAAAGGGGTCCCAACATACCTACGGTGGCATGTAGTTCATGAGATCCGGGGCTTAACATTAGCCACGAACCTAATCGGTGTTCGATACTACTCCCAAAACACATATAGTGCTCATAATAATAAATACATGAATTGATCGGCTAGTCAAATCATGATAATAGTAAACATGCTTGAACATATGTGAACTAGCCATGACTTGAGGCCCGTAGGTTGGCCAAAAACATAATTCATGACTGATCAAATTCATGCATACTTGTAGATCATGCATATGGCTTGAAATTCATAAGTTCATAATAGATAACATAATAAGTTCATAAATAAATTCATAATTCATGTTGGGCTTATCAAAACACCAATGGATCAATGGATCCTAAATCGATTCATCATGGGGCATGCATAATCAAGCTCAATTGTTTAGAAATTCCAAATCAACAATATTATACTCAATCTAAATCTCGAAAGATGATCAAAATAGTAGATTATGGTAATATTTGAAAATCACAAGACCCATAATTAAATCATTTAATTTTATACAAATCAAATACAAAATCCCATGAGTTTTCAAATAAATTTTGAATAATTAATATAGAAGGAGCATGGGTGTGGAAGAATCCACCCATTGAAGACCTTACATACTTGGGATTATCAACCCCTAACCCTCCTTAAAAGCCCAAGAATGAAATTGAAGGAATTGAGGTGAAAAGCTTGAAATCTCCCCTTGAATAACCTCTCAAAGTTCTTGCATGCATGAATGGGAGTTTAGAATAAGTCATCCTTTTAAAACCCAATTTTTCCCAAGACAAAATGATGTAGTTTAGGGACTTATATCGTGAAATAGTCAAAACTACCATTAATAAACCTGCCCTGAAAACTGGCCAGATGGAACCTATAAGTGGTACCAACGGATCGTGAAAATAACCCACAGACCATTCTGTCTTCTCGTTGAATGAATCTCTGAATGCCTTCTCTTCGGAACTTAACCAATGGATGGATAGGATGGGTCGTACTATGATCCAACGGGTAATTCCTTCGGTCATTGATTTCTCCCCCGAACCTTCTGACTTCTATCCAACAAGCCCCACCACAGCTCGTCCTACACTTAAACTGGTCATGGTTACTATCCTTCCTTCCTCACTAAGATCTGGACTCTCTTAACACGACTACCCACAACGGGTCTTTGCAAGCCACAATGGGTCATTGCATGACCCGTCGTACCTTCCTACTGCCAAGTCCACTTCCTACCATGACAACAAACGATGGCTCATGGTTCCTTACCATGGGTCGTCGAGTCAACAATTGTTTCACTTTGATAAAAAACCACCTGAACCCACGACCACTACCAATGACCCGTGGTTACTTACCATGGGTTGTGGTACTTGTCGTCCTGCAACCTTTTCCCCAACTTTAAGCAGTTTTGCATTTTAACTTCCTGTGTCTACTCCTAAGCGCTTACGGGGTATAACAGATGGGGTCCCCACAGGTGTGGTCAGTCAACCACGAGACGTCATGTCAGCCGTGGGGTGAGGGTGAAGAATAATTGGAGGAAGTCAACTAGTGTACCTAACGAAAGGACCCCACGAGTCGTGGTCAGTCCCCACGATTCGTGGGATGAGTCGTGATCAAGCAAGATAAGTTTTATTTGAAACTAAGGAAGTGTACATAATGGAAGGTGACCACGAGTCGTGATCATAAGAAACGGATCGCTAAGTCACCCTGTTCGGTGTTCTGCTCGTTGGTAATTTATATTAAAAACCGACACGCAAGTGCACGTGGTCAAACAAGTAATAAAGTGGCTAAGTAAGCCAAGTATCGATCCAAGGAGGCTCAGGGTATGTGAAGATTGCCTAAGTATACTATATTCTTATTTTACTTCTAACTATGCTAACAACAACGTAACCAACAGTTAATTGAGTTTTTGTTTATAAAATATATACTAAAACTATTAACAATTATTTACGGTGAATTTAAACTATGGATATGAGCATGCCAAGGTTAAGAACAAGTAATGAATTCGATTGTAATAATAATTCGGTTAATCTCTTCTTCATGTTGCTAGCCAAGAACAATAGCCTAGAAATTAAAACTCTCGTATTTAATTTCACTTAAGAATCATAAACCATTCGTCTACATTTCTGTGATCAAATGCAATTTACGACCTAGCAATACAATTCCGGTTCCTAAACTGACTAATACGGCTTTCAAGTATATTTCTATCAGGAAAGCATATCAAAACCCAATTTTCCCAAATCAAGTTAAGAACAATACCCTATTAATTCACAACTTTCCAATTTCTTGCTCTCTCGAGTGAAATTGGACTTTTTAGATGTACATTAATGTAGGCCAAGCACTAATGCAGTAGAAACAAGAATTAATAGAACAACATGAAAGAAGATGAAGAAAACCATATCAATTACAATCAAAATTCATTACAAGTGTTCAAAACCTTAGCAAGGAAGAGAATTAGCCACCCATTTGTGGATTGATCATCCTTAAACGAGTGTAAATCATACGCACAATTTATAGAAAGAAGAAAGGAAGAGAAGAAATCTCTTAGCTTTTTCGTCCCTCAACTGCTGCTAAGCCACGTCCTAGCTCCACCAAGTCTGAATTATGAAAAATAAACCTAAGTCTGCTATTTATATTAGTAGGAATCTTTCCCGGAATAATAAGCAACATGTCACGGAGTGCATCGCGGAGCACGGCCTCCGTTACACGCTACGGACGCGGAGGCTCTCTGGAAAATCACCCGAAATTGGCCCAGGCAGCACCCTGCCGCGTTGGCAGCGTGTCACGCTGCCTGGGCAGCGTGTCACGCTGCCTGGGCAGCGCGTTGCAGCCCCTTGGTCGCAGAGGCCACCTACCGTGGCACGTTACCAACACGCAGGTGGGCTGTTTTGAGTGGCCTGCCTGCCGTGGCACCTTGTCGACACGTCGGTGGGCTGTTTTGTGCCTCTTCCTTGCCGACATTCGTGTGTTAATTCTGTTTCCAAGCTTCTACTTCACCAACTCATGGATTAGTTACTCAAACATCATCAAAACCTACAAAACAAAGGCTAATCATGTTGGTTAGCACATATCTCCACATTATATAAAATTACATGAAAATGCATACAATAACTTAGATAAACAAGACTAATTGAAGTAATAAAGAGTATCTCGGGCATATATTTTTGCCCGTTATCACAACCCCACACTTAAAGCCTTGTTCGTCCTCGAACAACCTTTTACATATCATGCAAATGGAGACTCCTACATAACTAATTTAGCAAGATAATTCAGGTTACGGCTATAATGATTACGTAAGATACAAGCTAAAAATAGAGCATGCCTGATTTGATCATTGAAATGAAGTACAACTATGTTAAGACTTCTTAACCTCAAGAGTCGACTCTCAATATTAGCAAACTCATGTAAATTAACTGATTAAGAAATTCCACATGAATTTTATCCTTCATTAAACATGTGCCCCTCACGGAAAGAAAGTTACCCATTTTCACACGCAAAAACAATTTTTATATCACAACATGTGTGGGTATATGAATAGAATTACGCTCACTCTCACAAAGAATTCACATGCATTATGTAATGACCCATAAGCTTGCCCTTAGTGTTTTATTCCACTAATTTAAGGATGTATGAATGTAAGATCAAGTAGGACTTTTTAGGTTGTAATGTAACTCAGTTGCGGGTAGGTACTATTGTGATCAGTAATAGTGACTATCTTTCCTAAGCGCTTTTAATACATCACGCCTTCATTACAAACTTCCCTTCCCTCACTTCACCTTTTTCTCTTTTCATCTTTCTTTTTCCTCTTTTGTTCCCCCATTTCTTTAGGCACTTTTACTTATTAGTAAGGAGTTCTATAAGTAACTTTTCATTTATTTGTTTTCTTACTCCCTACTAATACTCACCCATATTCAAAAAAAGTGCACCCTTGACCTTTCTCAACTCTTACAATTGCTACTTTCCCTTTCTTTTCATTCTTATCACTCCTTTACTCTTCCGGATTTTTCCTTTAAGCGCTTAGGAGTTTTAGATCAAATTCAAGACTAATGAAAGAAAAAGGATTAAGCTTATGTTGCAGCTGTCAAAGAATAGGCTCAAGGCTCAATGGGGTTAACTAGGATTAATTTTTCAAGGTAGGTATAATGAGGGATAAAAGTTTGGTTCATTCAAAGAAATGCCTAAATCATCTCCTACAATTCATATCCTTCATTTCGTTTTATATACACCAGGCAAGTTCTAGACATTTCATAATAGCACAGAATACTCAAAAACCTTACACTCATGGCACATGCTCAAATCAAGACACATTCAGCAGACTCTTACTCCGCTAATCACAAGAATTCAGAATTAAGCTTCAATCATATTGAGTCAAATTCAAGAGCCTAAGTGTCTCAAACAAAGTTATACACTTGCATGCTTCACACTGAACTTACTTGCATCTTACAACCATGTATAACACATAACAAGAACATCAAGCCATCAATTAGCTGGGTTTCAAAAACCCAAAACCTATCGACTAATTTTTCCTCAAGACGGTCGTCAACCATCCATCGCCGGAAACAGTCCCTAACTATGACTAAAAAAACATTATATACAGACCAAGGATAGAAAAAGAAAAAAAAATTTTATTCTTCGGTTCAAAGACCCCCCGTCGGAAAAGAACCGAAAAGAAAAACCAACAGGTGATGAAGTCATGCTTAATTCACAAAAAATTTTCAAATTTTTCAAATTTTCTCACCAACTTTTGCACAAGCATTACATTCACCAAAATTGTTAAGCACAGAAAATTTTGAAATTTCCCTTGAAATTTCCCTCACCCCACACTTAAATCATGCTATGTCCTTATAGCATCAAATTAAAATTTACAAAGGGTGAGAAATACTCCCTGAAGCCTTTAGGCTTAGCTAACAGCATGCGTTTCTTCGACTTTGCACAAGTGGGTGTTCAACCCCACACTTTTTCTCTTCCATGCTTGTTAGCTTCCTCCTCCACGGGTACTCAGACTTCCCCTCCATCTGCGCTTAACTTTCCACCAAAACAACACAAGATGAACATAAACAAAAATCAACTCAATTGCAAGAAATTAAAACGGTCTCTGTGGTACCCTTGGGTTGCCTCCCAACCAGTGCCTAATTTTCCGTCGCGGCACGACGTACCAAGTTTCACCACTTTTTCCTCCACCTTGAGGATATGAATCTCACCCCTAATTTCTTTTCTAATTTCCTCTTATGCTCCAGGGGTGGTGGTGAAAAATTGTAAGGACCAAACAGTAGGTGTTTTCTTTTGAACTTATTGGCCCTCGAGTAAGTGAAGTCATTTTGTCTCTCCGCGTTGGCAAATTTCAAAATATATGGTGCTTGGTCCTCCTCTAGACATTTCTCTATAAACTTGTAAGACTCTATTTCTATGTTGTCAACCAAACTTAATGTTGAAAAATGCGTAGAGTGTGGTCCAATACACCTTAACTCTGAAATTGCTTTGTGCTTGACTTCCTTACTTGTGTACACCTTTTCAACATCGACATCTATTTCTCCATTAAGGTCAAATGGGAGATCTTCTTTTTCTTCTTCCATGAATGGAATTTCTATAGGTATGAGCCGATCACGAAGACACTCAAGAGATTATAATTGTTGGGCTTCATCCAAAAATTCACCCTTGTATTCCTCTTGTAGTTCCTCTTGAATATCGGCTAAAACTGTCACCTGCAAATTATCATAAGCTTCAGCCTTAGCACACATCTCTGTGAGTTTGACGCTCATCCTGCTTACAGCCTCTACATTCTCCTTTTGCTGAATTATCAATTCTGCCACCGACTCCTTCATTGCTTCGAATTGCTCCAGGAGTTGTTTCATCATGTCCTCTATTTGAACTTGGCGTCCCAAGTCCTCATTTTCAACATGCCTATATTGAGCAAAAACAACAAAAGGATCATAGTAGGGGCTTGGGGGAGGGGAATATGCCTTTGGACAATCACCCCAATGGCCATATTGACACCCACATATATTGCACGTGTTACAGTTTTGCCACAAGTGGGGTCCTCCGCAATTCATGCAAGATTCGCCGAAATATGCGTATCCAGCATTTATATTCCAAGATGTCATGTCAATGAGGGTATCCAAAAGAGAGAAAAATTAAAATGAACAAAGAATTAAACAAATTCTAAGACCAAGTTGTTAACACTTAAGAAAATAAAAATACAAATACAGTAAATTTACACTTAACCCAATTTCACAAATCGCCTAGCCTCCCCGGCAACGGCGCCAAAAACTTGTTCGGTGTTCTGCTCGTTGGTAATTTATATTAAAAACCGACACGCAAGTGCACGTGGTCAAACAAGTAATAAAGTGGCTAAGTAAGCCAAGTATCGATCCAAGGAGGCTCAGGGTATGTGAAGATTGCCTAAGTATACTATATTCTTATTTTACTTCTAACTATGCTAACAACAACGTAACCAACAGTTAATTGAGTTTTTGTTTATAAAATATATACTAAAACTATTAACAATTATTTACGGTGAATTTAAACTATGGATATGAGCATGCCAAGGTTAAGAACAAGTAATGAATTCGATTGTAATAATAATTCGGTTAATCTCTTCTTCATGTTGCTAGCCAAGAACAATAGCCTAGAAATTAAAACTCTCGTATTTAATTTCACTTAAGAATCATAAACCATTCGTCTACATTTCTGTGATCAAATGCAATTTACGACCTAGCAATACAATTCCGGTTCCTAAACTGACTAATACGGCTTTCAAGTATATTTCTATCAGGAAAGCACTTCAAAACCCAATTTTCCCAAATCAAGTTAAGAACAATACCCTATTAATTCACAACTTTCCAATTTCTTGCTCTCTCGAGTGAAATTGGACTTTTTACATGTACATTAATGTAGGCCAAGCACTAATGCAGTAGAAACAAGAATTAATAGAACAACATGAAAGAAGATGAAGAAAACCATATCAATTACAATCAAAATTCATTACAAGTGTTCAAAACCTTAGCAAGGAAGAGAATTAGCCACTCATTTGTGGATTGATCATCCTTAAACGAGTGTGTATCGATCCAAGGAGACTCTGGATAAGTAAAATTGCTTAAGTATACTATATTCTAGTTTACTTCTAATTATGTTGACAACAATGTAACCAAAAGTTAAATAATTTTGTTTATAAACTATATACTGAAACTATTAACAAATATTTACTTGAATTGAAACTATGGATAAGAGCATGCCAAGGTTAAGAACAAGTAATGAATTCGACGTCCTAGCTCCACCAAGTCTGAATTATGAAAAATAAACCTAAGTGTGCTATTTATATTAGTAGGAATCTTTCCCAGAATAACAAGCAACGTGTCACGGAGTGCATCGAGGAGCACGGCCTCCGTGACACGCTACGGACGCGGAGGCTCTCAGGAAAATCACCCGAAATTGGCCCAGGCAGCACCCTGCCGCGTTGGCAGCGTGTCACGCTGCCTGGGCAGCGCGTTGCAGCCCCTTGGTCGTGGAGGCCACCTGCCCTGGCACGTTGCCAACGTGCAGGTGGGCTGTTTTGAGTGGCCTGCCTGCCGTGGCACCTTGTCGACGCGCCGGTGGGCTGTTTTGTGCCTCTTCCTTGCCGACGTTCGCATGTTAATTCCGTTTCCAAGCTTCTACTTCACCAACTCATGGATTAGTTACTCAAACATCATCAAAACCTACAAAACAAAGGCTAATCATGTTGGTTAGCACATATCTCCACATTATATAAAATTACATGAAAATGTATACAATAACTTAGATAAACAAGACTAATTGAGGTAATAAAGAGTATCTCGGGCATATATTTTTGCCCGTTATCACACCCGTGAAGAGCCCAGGAGATCTGATAAGCAGTGTACCTGGAAAACGACTCCATGAGTTGTGGCCCCTCATGACGAGTTGTTAGGTCCCTCATTGGGACCCCATGGCAGTTATTTTCAGCGATTTTAGTATGGAATTTTCCATAATTCCTAAGTTCCTAAGACCTATATTACGTCGTTTAAAGCTCATTTTATAGGGTTTTAAGAGGGGAAAACCTATTCTAAGCTAATTAATTCCATGCATGCAAACTTGAGAGTTTGAAGAGAGGATTTAGAGAAAGTTTTGAAGGTTTCCACTGGAATCTCACCTTGGGCAATCAAAAAGTATTAGAATCCTGTATTCCCAGGTATGTAGGGTCATGAATGGGTGTCTTCTTCCACACCCATGCCCAATCTCTATCTAGTGTAAGAAATTCTCATGATGAAGTAATGGGGTTTTTACCCAATTGCATGATTCTTTGATTTTTATACATGGGTATGATTAGATTATGTTTATATTGGTGAATTGTGAAGCTTGGGAAGATTTTAAATTGTTTTCAATCCAAATTGTGGTTTCTAAATTCTGAAATCGAATGCCCATCGATGAGAAGTTCATGAAAGAAGAGAATGATGTTGAATGTATGATAATGATGAGATTTGATGATGAAAAACATGTTTCTAAAGCTACCCATTTGTATGATGTTGTTTTCAAAATTAATTGAGTAGATCTAAGTTTGATAAAGCTTTGGGCAATGCCCATATGTTGATTTAAAATGATGATTTTTCCAAATTAAGCTTACCACATTATTTGGAGCCAAGTCTCCCAAATTTCATAATTTCTAGTTTGTGGTATGTTGAGTTAAATATTCGTACATATAGCTTATCACATGATTTGGAGTAGATGCTCCCACTTATACTTGAGCTTGTGGTATGTTTCGAAATAAAGCTTCTCATATGCATGAATTCATAATTGAGATGTATGTCATTATTGAGCTTTCTCAAAGGACAATGTTGAGCTTCATTTTCATTTGATGTCGAGTCTATGCATGATTTTATTAATTAGTTTTATCAATAGACAATGTTGAGCTTCATTTCATATGATGTTGAGTTATGCATGATTTCATATTGAGATTCATCATTAGACGATGTTGAGGTTCGTCAATAGACGATGTTGAGCTTCATTTTATATGATGTAGAGCATTGCATGTTTTTGGGAGAAGAGTCTAGCACCGAGAGGGTTAAGGGTCGATCACCCTATGTCCTAGAACTACGCACCAACGTAGGTTGATACTATTATATTATCGGGACCTTCCTTGTTAGCTAGCCCCGACCGATTGGCCCTTTGGGCTTGATATCGATATCATGGTAGCTTCCTTAGCCCTGGAAAGGTTTTAGAAGGCCCTGCCCACTTGAGTGTGATAATCGGGACCACGTAAGCTCTATTGTGGTATGTTAGTTAAGTGAAGACTCTCCCACTGTCTATATGATGCATATTTGCATATTCCTTACTCATGGTAATTACCTTAAGCATGCATGTTCTAAAAGCAAGGTTTGACTCGTATATCACCTTTTACTATAAATGTTATGTTTCAGCTTTGAGTCATTCAAGTTAGTCATGATGTTATAAACTATGCATGGTAATGTCATGAAAATATTACGATTTCAAAATGAATGCATGTAGCTTGTCACGCCCCATAACTAGGGTAGGGCGCAACTGGCACTCGATTCATGGTCAATTGAGAAGCCGGCTATATAGCATCTATAAATGTAATACTAAGGCTGACAAAGCCACCTGACACAACTAACAAAGATAAATATTGGGCCAATGATGCCTTGAAAATTATAAATGTGCAACCTGAAAAGCCGACAAGGCTACAATAAAGCTAAGAAAAGCAATGAAAAACCAATATGAATACACAACCCACACTACTATACAAACTAGTCCACATCAGCCTATACAGAGTAAACAAACTAAAATGCACGGGACAGGGCCCCGGCCTACCCATGCTATACACAAAGGTGAAAATAGTCCAAACTAGGACATGGCTCCTGGAAGAGAGGAGCATACCATTATTCTGCTAAAATTTGGCACCTACTACATCCGATGATCTGAGCCTCGGCCTATCCCTGCAGCACGATTGCAAGAAGGGTCCAAAGATGAAGGGACTTCAGTAAGAATAAAATGTATTGGTATGTAAGGCTGAAAACTGTAAACATGTAAGATAAAAATGATAACTAGGCCAGAAATAAGGCGTAGTAACAACCCGGAATCTTGAAAATAGAAACCTAACAATAACTCATTATTGAAGTGCAAATGCAACCATCTAATGCACAACAAAGACTATAACTGAAATGCCAGTAGACAGCCGACCATAATATATACAATTCATCCAGCTAGTGTACCTCACCGTGGTAAAAATAAAAATGCCTCCAGCTGGTGTACCATACCGGGGTAAAATTCGTCCAGCCAGTGTACCACGCCGGGGTAAAATAACAAGACCTCCAGCCGGTGTACCACACTTGGGTAAAATCAATAAATCTCAAGAAAAATCATAAATTGAGATGATATGGCTTATACGGGACCAACTCAATACGTACAACATAGAAATGACGAACACAAAACATGTGGCCTACATAGGCCTCCTTCGCAATGCATAACTGGAACTGAGTACATATAACATGTAAAGCTAGAAAATAGAACTTAAATGCATGTGTTAAAAACTTGTATAAATCATAAGGAACTACGGATGACCTAAGAGTTTCAACAAAATTTATAGATCGTGTTCAAGGGACATTAGAGCTCAGAAACTCGCTAGCTTGTCGTCCGGATTAAGGGAATGAGATTATGAAATCTCCCCTTGGCCTGACATATTTCATAATATACAAATAAGATAAAGGACAACCATAACCAGGTAATCCTAATTCGATAAGCTCGTTTGCCCTCAATAGCTTGCAACGTGTTTACGTGGCTTAATATCATTTACACGTCCTCATCTTGGCTCTTTCACCAATTTTAGTTATAAACCAGACCTTTAAACACATTTAACATAACATATATATACACGAGACATACATTAAGTACCCGCTAACAATTCCCACGCTGAGGGGTCTCCAACTCAATGTACAACTACGACAACAATCAACACAATATCACACTTTAGATGTCTCACTTTGGCTAGGCATAATCTTAACATTTATTCTCAATAAAACATGGAACTTCAAAGCTTAAATGAAGATTAACATAATTCCTAAAGAATTTTAAATAGTTTGTTGTCTCATTCAGTTCAAAAACACGAATCATTCTTAAAAGAATGATAGACGGGGCGCCTTACGTACCTTTCTCCGATGAACTTTTCTCTAGTTGATTTCCTATCTCAATGATCAGAATTCAACCTCCTTAATCCAGTGGTTTTATAGTCCAACTAAAAGCTTAATCTATAGCAAAAAATGCAGCCAAAAGAACTAACAAGAGCAGGTCACAATAGCAACAACAACACACGGCAACATCAACAACATTTAGCCATTTTCTCAACTAGTTTTCACTAACTTTTGAGGGAGAAACAAGAGGGAAATTTTACCTTAGTTTTTCTGTAATTCTACCCCTCAATATGAAGTATAATTCCAGCAAAAGAAACAGCCAAAAACCCTAAGGAAAACGAGAAAAACTCAGCTAACAAACAGTCCATCGGCAGCTCACTTAGCTGCTAATTTCCAGATTTTCGCTTTGCAATTTGAGAGGTTTAAAAGGGGCGAAATCCTTTCCTTTTCTCCTGATTTCAACACCTACTAAAAGATGTATATATAGGCAGTACAAATAGATTTTGGAACGCAGAAAAACTTCTTCAAAACCTTGCCAAAACGAGCTTCAAAACAGCCCCTAACATACTTGGCAAGGTAATCTCAACATATCTTGTGATTTTCTTGAACTTTGCGTGATGTTCCTCCTTGATTTTCTTTGTCCTAGCTGCTTCAATTGAGAGAAATGGAATACATAGCAAGCTGTTCGATTTAGATTTAGCTGAAAATGTTTTCTACAAGTAAAAAATCAGATTTTAAGTAAATAGGGCAGTGGAGGCGCTAGGGCGTCATGCCCGCGTCACCGCTCGCGATGCTTCGGTAAAATACCCATAACTTCTTACTCTGAACTCCGATACAAGAGGTTTGATGTTCTGAAAACTAGACTCAAATACCTTTAATTTTATAGGTCGTGGGATTTCTAATTCATTATATATTGGGAGATATGATCATATAAAGTTGACCCTTTCTTATGAACTTCGCATACTCTTTGATTTCTTGATCGTACACATTTCCCTTGTCATCTACGACCAATATACAACCCATACTTTCCTTAACCTAGCATAAAAACATCAAATAATAACCAAAAATGTTTTGGGGTGTTGTATTCTCCCCCTCTTAGGAACATTCGTCCCCGAATGGAAATTAGTTTCACTTAATATGCATCAAAATAGATACTCAGTAAATTAAGTATCAAACACATACATTAACATCACGTTGACATCTTAAATAGTTAAGGATATTTATTCTTCATTTCCTCCTCAGCCTCCCAAGTCACTTCCTCGATTTTATTATTTCGCCATAATACTTTAACTGAGGCGACTTCTTTGGTTCGATGTTTCCTGACTTCCCCGACAAGAATAGCAACTAGAACCTCGGTATAGGTCATCTCGTCAGAAATTCAGACATCATCGATAGGCATAACACGGGTTGGGTCTCCTATACACTTCCGCAACATTGATACATGAAATACTGGGTGGATTGCCGCTAACTCTGGTGGCAACTCCAACTCATAGGTCACTTTTCCTATCTTGTAGATAACTCTGTAGGGCCCAACATATCTAGGACCCAACTTGCCTTTTCGACCAAATCGCATAATGCCTTTCATAGGTGACACTTTTAGGAAGACCCAATCATTAACAACAAACTCCAGTGCTCGACAGTGTACATCTGCATAAGACTTCTGCCTGCTTTGGGCTGTCTGAAGTCGATCTCTAATAAGTTTCACCTTGTCAATAGCTTGCTGCACTAAGTTTGGCCGCAATAACTCTGCCTCACTGAGTTTAAACCAGCCCATTGGTGACCTGCATTTTCTCCCATATAAAGCTTCATATGGAGCCATCTGAATACTTGTCTAGTAGCTGTTAGTATAGGCGAACTCAATCAAGGAAACATGATCATCCCAGCTTCTGCCAAAATCTAAAACACAGGCACGCGCAACATATCTTCAAGCGTTTGAATGGTGCGTTCAGCCTGTCCATCTATCTGAGGATGAAATGCGGTACTGAGGTTTACCTGAGTGCCCAGGCCTTTCTGGAAAGACTTCTAGAAGTTTGCTGTGAACTGAGCACCTCTGTCAGAAATAATGGACAAGGGGACACCATGTAGGCGAACTATCTCTCGTATATAAAGCCTAGCATAATGCTTTGCAGCATATGTGGCCTTAACTGGAGAGAAGTGAGCTGATTTAGTTAATCTATCACCTATTACCTAGATAGAATCACGCTTCCTGCTGTTCTAGGCAATCCTGTAATAAAATCAATATTAATCACCTCCCACTTCCAGGATGGAATTTCTATATCCTGCACCAAACCTCCAGGCCTCTGGTGCTCAACCTTCACCTATTGGCAATTGGGATACTAAGACAGAAGACCGGTTATGTCCTTTTTCATGACATTCAACCAATATACCTGACTCAGGTCACGATACATCTTTGTGGCACCTGGGGTACTGAATATCGAGAATAATGAGCTTCATTCATAATTTGTTCCCATAGTTCACCCACATTAGGTACACATAGACGACCCTGGTATCTAAGAACTCCATCGGGTCCACAATCAAATAGGCTCTGCTTCTGTTATGGTATATTGTCTCTCAGTAAGACCAACTATGCATCATCATATTGTCGTTGCTTAATTTCCGCTACCAAGGACGATTCTGCTGTGTTTTTTACAATAACACCCTATCTTCGGCATCTAGTAACCGAATTTGTAAGATAGCCAACTGCCATAGAGCCTTCATCATTTCAGTCCTGTCAACCTAAATATGACTCAAGCTACCCATAGACTTGCGACTTAGCGCATCAGCTACAATATTTGCATTGCCCGGATGATACAGAATGCTAACATCATAATCTTTCAGCAATTCTAACCACCTTCTCTGGCGTAAATTCAACTCTTTCTGCTGAAACAAATACTGGAGGCTCTTATGATTTGTGAAGATATCAACATGTAACCTGTATAAGTAGTGGCGCCAAATCTTCAATGCAAATACCACTACAGCCAACTCAAGATCATGGGTAGGATAATTTTGCTCGTGCTTCCTCAATTGTCTAGAGGCATAAGTAGTGACCATGTCGTGTTGCATTAGAACACAACCTAGCCCAACTCTTGAAGCATCACAATAGACCACATAACCCTCGACACCCTCTGGAAGAGTCAGGACAGGTGCTGAAGTCAGCCTATCCTTCAATTCCTGAAAACTTCGCTCACATGCCTCTGTCCACTAAAACTTAGCTGCTTTATGAGTCAACTTTGTCAATGGTGTAGCGATAGTAGAAAAACCTTCCACAAATCTGCGATAATAACCTACTAACCCCAGCAAGCTGTGAACCACTGTAGGATTCAAGGGTTTGGGCCAAGTCTTTACTGCCTCTATCTTTACACTATCCACTCTTATACCTTTAACTATAATTACATGACCAAGGAAAGCAACAAATGTTAGCAAAAATCACATGTAGAAAATTTAGCATATAAAATGTGCTCCTATAGAGTCTGTAATACTGCTCTCAAATGACCTGCATGCTCGGCCTCGGATCGCGAGTAAATCAGAATATCATCAATGAAGACGATCACTAATACATCAAGAAAAGGCCTAAACACCCGATTCATCAGGTCTATAAAAGTTGTTGGGGAATTAGTAAGCCTAAATAACATCACTAAGAACTCATAATGGCCATATCTAGTCCTGAAGGCAGTCTTGGGGATATCAACTTCCCTAACCCGTAACTGATGGTACCCGGATCTCAAATCAATCTTTGAGAAGCATCTGGCACCCTGTAACTGATCAAACAGGTCATCAATCCTGGGAAGTGGGTACTTCTTCTTAATCGTAACCTTATTTAGCTGCCTATTGTCGATACACATTCTTAATGACCCCTCTTTCTTTTGCAAAAAAGAGCACTGGTGCACCCCAAGGCGATACACTAGGTCGTATGAATCCCTTCTTGAGCAGATCTCTCAACTGCTCCTGTAGTTCCCTTAGCTCTGCTGCAGCCATTCTGTAAGGAGGGATCGATATAGGCTGAGTACCAGAAAGTAGATCAATAGCAAAATCTATCTCCTTTTCAGGAGGAATTCCAGGCAAATCCTCTGGAAAGATCTCAAGGAACTCATTTACAATAGGAATTGACTGGAGAGTCGTAAGCTCACATTCCAAGTTTCTTACCCGAACCAAGTGAGAAATACAACCTTTGGATTTCAACTTCTGAGCCTTAAGGTATGAAATAAACTTACCTTTAGGCATAGCGGCATCACCTTGCCATTCCCGGACTGGCTTGCTGGGAAAATTGAATCTGACAACCTTAGCTCTGCAATCAACATTAGCATAACATACCGCCAACCAATCCATACCCAAAATGACATCAAAATCAACCATTTCAAGCTCAACTAGATCATCTATGGTTGATCTATCGCATACCAATACTATGCAGTTTAAGTAAACTCGTCTAGCTAACACAGATTTGCCAATTGGCATAAAAACAACAAATGGTATAGATAATAACTCAGGGACAGTCTCAAACTGACTCGCAACCAATGGTGTGACATAAGAGAGTGTAGAACCAGGATAAAGTAAGAGATATACTACATGAGAATAAATAATCAAAGTACCTGTAACAACATCAGGTGAGGCCTCCTGGTCCTGTTGAACCCCAAAGCATAAAATCGATTCTGGGTTGTCCCAGAACTAGAAGCCTCTCTCCCTCTGCCTCTACCACGGCCTGTTGCTTGTTAAGGATCAGGTCTGGGAGGTCGAACGGAGGATGACGAAGCAATCACTAATAACGCTTGATCTACCTCGACCCTATCTGAACAATCCCTCAGAAACTGCCCTGGCTACCTACAACAATAACATACATTCTGCCCCTAACGACACATACCTGAATGAGATTTCCTACACTGGGGAAAAGGCGGCAATGGTGGTTGCCTCTGCCTCGCCCACTCCTGTCATTGAGAGCTAGATGGAGCTGGGCCTTGGTCCCTTCTCTTTCCCTAAAATTAAGGTGGGGCACTCCCTATGCCTAACTGACTGCTTGGATGACTGAGCCCTTAGGTCACCCTGCGGCCCTTTGTAAGGACCACAGTCCTAGCTCTCTTTCGTTGCTCCTGCTGTCTCCGAGTATCCCGTAATTGATGAACGAAATCATCTTCCCTCTGGGCAAAGGATTGAAATCATGAAAAGTCCATGTGCTCCTGAGTAGATACCCCTAAGCAATCTCGAGCTATATGAAGCCCCAACCCTAGCACAAACCGATGAACTCTATCCTCCATTGTTTGAACCATGTGAGGAGCATAACTGGCAAGAGAATTAAACTGAAGACAATACTCACGTACACTCATGCTTCCTTGCTCCAGGTGCAAAAACTGCTTAGCTCAAGCCTGTCGAAGCTCCCGGGGTAGATAGTGTTGCATAAAGGCCTCGGAGAACTCTTCCCACTCAGTTGGTGGTACATCGGCTCCTCTGGATCGAGCCCAAGCCTCATTCCACAATATGGCCTTATCACGTAGTCTGAAAGCCGCCAACTCTACTTCCTCAATCATTGTAGCTCGCATCACCTTTAACACCCTATAAGTCTGATCGATAAAGTCTTGAGGATCCTCTCTTGGGTCTGATCCGGTGAAAATAGGAGGGCTCAAACTCAAGAACTCGCAGGCCCTGGAACTCTCAGTTGTATGGCCTCTATGTCTATCAATCGCCTCCAATCCTTGCTCTTGACCTGCGGCTATACGAGCCATCAAATGAACAGCTCCCTCAAGACCCTGTCCTTCCGGAGTAATAGAGGTACCATAGACGTGGGAGGGTCTGCCACTCTACTACCCTCAAGTATTGCTGGTGCAGGAGGAGCTGGAGGTCTATCTACCATTGCTATGGCCGGTGTGGGAGGAGCTGTAATACTTGGGGCAGGAGATTCACTCTAAGCCTCTGACCTGTCTCTCTGATCCACTGGAGGGAGACTAGTACCCTCCCCAATGGCTGTGCCAATCAACCTTGTAGTCATCTTCCTTGTCACAAGAATACTTTGAAATAATAACACGATTAAAATATCACAGTACTTATGAGCTTGACCTATAGCATGAACTATTACTAAAGGAAGTGAAACAATTCTTAAATGTCTTGTAGCCTCCTGATTATAAGTATGGAGACAATATACCCATAAGCAAGACCCTAGTAGACACGACATTGTGGACTCCCTAGGACACGACTTCGCTCTGATACCAAGTTTTTCATGCCCCAGAACTAGGGTAGAGCACAACTGGCACTCGATTCATGGTCGATCGAGAAGCCGGCTATATAGCATCTATAAATGTAACACTAAGGCTGACCAAGCCACCTGACACAAAAAACCAAGATAAATATTGGGCCAATAATGCCTTGAAAATTATAAATATGCAACGTGGAAAGCTGACAAGGCTACAATAAAGCTAAGAAAAGCAATGAAAAACCAATACGACTACACAACCCACACTACTATACAAACTAGTCTACATCAGCCTACACAAAGTAAACAAACTGAAATGCATGGGACAGGGCCCCGGCCTACCCATGCTATACTCAAAACTGAAAATAGTCCAAACTAGGACATGGCTCCTGGAAGAGAGGAGCATACCATTATTCTGCTAAAATTTGGCTCCTACTACATCCGATGATCTGAGCCTCGGCCTGTCCCTGCAGCACGATTGCAAGAAGGGTCCAAAGATGAAGGGACTTCAGTAAGAATAAAATGTACTGGTGAAAACTGTAAACATGTAAGATAAAAATGATAACTAGGACAGAAATAAGGCGTAGTAACAACCCGGAATCTTGAAAACAGAACCTGACAATAACTCATTATTGAAGTGTAAATGCAACCATCTAATGCACAACAAAGACTATAAATGAAATGCCAGCAGACATCCGACCATAATATATACAATTCATCCAGCCAGTGTACCTCATGTGGTAAAAATAAAAATGCCTCCAGTCGGTGTACCATACCAGGATAAAATCCATCCAGCCTATGTACCACACCGGGGTAAAATAACAAGACCTCCAGCCGGTGTACCACACCAGGGTAAAATCAATAATCTCAGGGAAAAATCATAAATGGAGACGATATGGCTTATACTGGACCAGCTCAATATGTACAACATAGAAATGACAAATACAAAACATGTGGCCTACATAGGCCTCCTTCGTAATGCATAACTGGAATTGAGTACATATATCATGTAAAGCTAGAAAACAGAACTTAAATGAATGTATTAAAAACTTGTATAAATCATAAGGAACTACGGATGACCTAAGAGTTTCAACAAAATTTATAGATCGCGTTCAAGGGACATTAGAGCTCAGAAACTCGCTAGCTTGTCGTTCGACTTAAGGGAAAGGGATTATGAAATATCCCCTTGGCCTGACATATTTCATAACATAAACATAAGATAAAGGACAACCATAACCAGCTAATCCAAATTCGATAAGCTCATTTACCCTCAATAGCTTGTGATGTCTTTACGTGGCTTAAAATCATTTACACATCCTCATCTTGGCCCTTTAACCAATTTCAGTTAGAAACCAGACCTTTAAACACATTTAACATAACATATATATACACATGACATACAGTAAGGACCAGCTAACTATGCCCACGCTGAGGGGTCTCCAACTCGATGTACAACTACGACAACAATCAACACAATATCACACTTTAGATGTCTCAGTTCAGCTAGGCATAATGTTAACATTTATACTCAATAAAACATGTAATTTTAAAGATTAAATGAAGCTTAACATACTTATTCAAGACTTTTAAATAGGTTGCTGTCTCATTCAGTTCACAACACACGAATCGTGCTTAAAAGAATGATAGACGGGCCGCCTTACATACCTTTCTCCGATGAACTTTTCTCAATCCGATTTCCTATCTCAATGATCATCCTTCAACCTCATTAATCCAGTGGTTTTATGGGCCAACGAAAATATTAATCTATAGAAAAAAATGCAGCCAAAAAACTAACCAGAGGCAGTCACAATAGCAACAACAACACATGGCAACATCAACAACATTTAGCCATTCTCTCAACTAGTTTTCACTAACTTTTGAGGGAGAAACAAGAGGGAAATTTTACCTTAGTTTTTCTGTAATTCTACCCCTCAATATGAAGTATAATTCTAGCAAAATAAACATCCAAAAAGACTAAGGAAAATGAGAAAAACTCAGCTAACAAACAGTCCATCGGCAGCTCACTTAGCTTCCAATTTCCAGATTTTCGCTTTGCAATTTGAGAGGTTTAAAAGGGGCAAAATCCTTACCTTTTCTCCTGAATTAAACACCTACTCAAAGATGGATATATAGGCAGTAAAAATAGATTTTAAACGCATAAAAACTTCTTCAAAACCTTGAAAAAACGAGCTCAAAAACAGCCCCTAACATACTTGGCAAGGTAATCTCTACTTATCTTGTGATTTTCTTGAACTTTGCTTGATGTTCCTCCTTGATTTTCCTTGTTCTAGCTGCTGGAATTGAGAGAGAAATGAAATCCTTAGCAAGCTGGTATATTTATATTTAGCTGAAAATGTTTTCTACAAGTGAAAAATCAGATTTTAAGTGAATAGGGCGGTGGAGGCGCTAGGGCGTCATGCCCGCGTCACTGCTCACGATGCTTCAGTAAAATACCCATAACTTCTTACTTTGAACTACGATTGACAAGAGGTTTCATGTTATGAAAACTAGACTCAAAGACCTTTAATTTGATAGGTCGTGGGGCTTCTAATTCGTTATATATTGGGAGATATTATCGTTTAAAGTTGATCCTTACTTATGAACTTCACATACTCTTTGATTTTTTGATAGCACACATTTCCGTTGTCATCTACGACCAATATACAACCCGTACTTTCCTTAACCTAGAATAAAAACATCAAATAATCACCAAAAATTTTCCAGGGTGTTATATATCCTTACGCTCAAACTTGAAAGCTTATGATATATTATGAAATGCTTTAAGTGTTTCATTTTACTTAAGCGGTTTTACTTTCCTTCCATACTCGGTACATTCCACGTACTGACCGCATACTTTCTATGCTATATCATTTCATGATACAGGACCCAGCTCCCAGGCTTAGCCCCGTGCATAGTCGATTGACAAAGTTAGCTTCTACGTGATTGGTGAGTCCTCATCCTTCGAGGGCTAGACATTCAGTTCCTTACGTATTTCTTGTAAATTTCAGTATTGTTGAATTAGTTGGGGTCTTGTCCTATCAACTCGTCCAGACTAGAGGCTTTTCAGACATAATAATGTGTAGCTTCAGATGTTATTCTACTGTGATGTTGTTTTAGACTTCCGCTGAGATTATATTCATGTTTTCTTTGGTTTATTGAATGAGTTAGTTTTATGCATATGCCATGGGTCGACTTGGGGTCTCTCGGGGTCCCTTGTCCCTTGTCTATGATCCTTCGTTTCGGTCGTGACATAAGTAAATCCCATTTAGGGAGTATTTATATTTCATTAGGATTGGCGGGACTTTACTCTAATGTATTTAACAGTTAATAAAGTAAGCATTAAGGGGAATATAACACATGGAAAAATAAGATATATAGATTATATGAACATGACCAGATGATGAGGTCATTTAAGATATCAGCAGGTTAGACATAAGAGTTGCATAACATATGGATATATTAGCTATAAGGACATGTGACACATGTGCAAGTGATGTGAGAAGATATGTAGTACATGAGAAAGTGAGATATAAGACATCTAACACATGAACAAGTGAACTAAAAGACTTCTAATGCATTAGAAAATTTACTATAAGACATATAGTCATATAAGTAAGTGTTCTATAAGGACATTTAACATAAGCAAGAGAACTATGAAAAATAGATACGGAAACTATAACACATGAGCACGTGAGCATAAGAGGCATCTAATACATAAACAAGTGAGCTATGAGGAATATAACATATACGAATGTAATACCTCAAAAGTTCCTAAGATTGGACCCGGGATCAAAATTTGAAGTTTGCTGAAAAACTGGGAAAATTGGACAGGACGGACGACCCAACGGATAGTTGGTCCAACCAACAACCCGTTGGATCCAGTCATGGGAAGTGAAACCTGGTGATAGTGTAAGCATCGGGTGATGCAACGACTCTTTGCTGGGAACATCGAGTCATTATTAGGAACATCAAGTCGTTGTTGTTAATTGTGGGTGAGTACTGGACTCAAGCATGGGGGATGTAACTAGTCATTCAACGACCCGTTATCATTAATCATTTTCTATGTTGTCAGATCTCCATTGGACTTAACAGATGGGTACCATGACTCGTTAGAGGGAACAACGAGTTGGGATGAGGAGAAGCTCAGAATATTCAGGAGACAAACGACGATCGACCCAATGATCCGTTTGATCAAAGGATGAGTCGTCCTTTCGATCCATGGTATGAATCCGAGATCAGGGCTTGGGCAGTGTATTTGATGGATTGTACCAAGAGTCGTGGTAGCTTCCAACGACTCGTTGGTACGCCAATGGATCGATCTATGCAGAATTTTTAGGATGACTCGTTAAGGGCATTTTTGTCATTTCTATGCTCTAGGGGCCTAAACTATGTCATTTTAGTTATTTTCGGGACATGTTAAGATAGGTTAAGTTCCCTTGTATAGTCATTCCCATGCATGCAAAATTCGGAAGAATTAAGAGAGATCAAGCCTATCGTCAAGCTCTTCTTCATCAATTCTCCTTTGGGCATTCAAGGAACTTTGAAATATGATCTTACCCGGGTATGTAGGGTTACGAATGGGTATTTCCGTTCACACCCATGCTCGATATCTATTAAATTACGAAAAATTGATAATAAATCTCATGGGATTTTAACTCAAATCTTGTGGAATTTTAATAATTTACCAATGGGTTGTTCTAAATTGTGATTTACATCACATCTTATGAATTTTGATCAAATTTTACGACTATTTTTATTATAAAATTATTTATTTTGCTTTCTACTAAATAAAGCCTCAATTTGTATGATCCATGATGAATCAGGTTATGATCTCTACTTAAATTGTCGACAATAACAAACCCATCATGATTTATTATTTGAAATATGGATTTATTTAAATACCCATTATGATTTGATGATTTTCAATGTATATGTATGTTCTACATATATGTATGAAGCCTATGATTTATGAATTGTATTTTGGCCGACTCACGGGCCTTATGTCATGGCAGTTTATGTATTTACAAGTATGTTTATGATAATCATGATTGAACTAGACCATGAATTATTCGCGCCCAGTGCACACGCAAGAGTACGCGATCGTACAATAATACAGTGGCCTTTTTTTAGAGCCGGATGTCAATCCCATAGGGACTGGACCCATTCAGTGAATATTCAAAGTTCAAGTGGTAAAATTAACTTCACAAGTGTTGATATAGAAATTTTCGAGAAAATTCTAATTAAGTCTAGGGGTGATCAAAAAATACTTGAGAAACAATATACGAAGCAACTAGAGTTAAGGCCTAATAATCATGAAATGCTACAATTCTCAGTGGTTCGAGTATGAAAACTTCATTTTTTGTCTCACATAATTAAACTGCTATGTTCATGGTCTTTCGAGCCTCTAAACACGACAAACTAGTCTTACACCTACATTGTTGAGCGGGGATGTGACGTCCTAATTCGTGAGCAATTTAACTACATGGATGTGGTTTACAGAGTTTGCACCCTTGATTATGGACTTTTGTACCTCTAATCATTTACTCGAACTTAGCTTCACAACTACTTCTACTAGTGGTGATGTGATAATTCTAAAGTGGTGTCTAGCTCATCCCATTTTAGTAACCAAGCAAGGCAAATTAGGTATAATTTCTATCCTAATTGTGAATCCTATCATAAAGGTAAGAAATTGCTACCTACATTCTCATGCTCTAGCCTTAGGTTACTCTTTCAGGCTTTTACCTAAGCTTAACGCATTTGTTTTCATGGTGATCAAGCATATAAACAACAATATTAAATAATGGAAGACAAAACAACAACTAAAAACTCAAACCAAGAAGAATTCATGTATTTACAATCATCTTACGTAGCCTCAACCCTAGAGGAGGGGTTTTAGCTACTCATGTTTGTACAAATACTCAAAAACATATTTAAAGTAGAGTACTTACAAGAATAATTAAAAGGGAATGAAAAATAAGGAACCCTAGGTAGATTTCTTCTGTTCTCCCTTCGCTCCTTTCCGGTTTCCCAAGAATATTTTGTGATAAATGATTTTAGGAAGTAAGGGTTGAATTTATAATAAGTGGGATTTGGCACTTTTTGGCTGTGCATGGAATGGCTCCGTGGCATGGAGGTGGACCTTCCAATTTGCCTCCATGACACGGAGGTAACTCGAACATCTACTAGAAATTGCATCCTCGACAGGTTGTGTGAAGTGCCTACGTGACAACCGGTGTGGCACGTCCCAAATCATGCACGACTGCCAGCGTGACACGGCCTTTGATGCGAAGCATTTCCTTCCATTTCACGGATCCTGACGTGCAAGTGTCCTGGAATTTTAGCTCTTCACGTGTATGTCCTTGGCGTGGCACGGTGCTGGGCGCGGCACACGCATAGCGTGGCACGCTGCCTGGCGCGGCCAGCCTTGCCATGGCATGTACACTTTCCATCTTTTGTATTCCACTCCCAACTCCATTCTTTCACTTCACCCATCATTAGTTAGTCCTCATATGCATTTTACACCTACAAAACAAGGACTAATCATGCTGGTTAGTGCATACCCAAATTTACACAAAATCACAAAAAAATGTAATTGTGTAATTTGACAAACACGACTAAATTAAGATATAGAATAGCACTTGGGTACATAATTATGCCCAACATCATGAATTCATGCATATTATACTATGAGCACTATATATATTTTGGGAGTAGTATTGAACACCGAGTAGGTTCGGGGCATTGGTTCGGCCTCGGATCTCATAAACTACGTGCCACCGTAGGTATGTTTGGGCCTCCCTTGTGACTGTCCTGCCCAAATGGCCCCTTTTCATGGTGATATCATTCCCTTCATGGTTCTACCCTTGGCAAGGTACGAATTGTCTCCTGACTAGGTTTACAAGTCGGACTCCATGTATGCTCAAATTGGGTATGTCGGTTAAGAGAATCTCCTGTTGTTCCTCATGATTTATGCATGTTTATGATTATGTATGGGCTCAAGTCATGTTAAGTAAACATTTTCTCATATAATTAGGACTATGATTGTATTACGAATGTTTTGAAAACCTTGAGCCTTATGTTATGTTACGATATTTATGATATGAGCATGATGTCCTACTCTTATGATTTTTTATGTGCTTTTACATATTTTAAATGTCTGTTTTACTTACCTTGCATACTTGGAACACTCCACATGTTGACCGCATACTTTCTATGATGTATGATTTTATGATACAAGACCTGGCTCTCAGGCTCATCTCCATCCTTAGTCCCTTCTAGAGTTTGCTAGCAGCTTGTTGGTGTGTCCTCATGTTTCGAGGGCCGTATGACTAGACATTTATGATGTTCTTTTGTTTCAGCTTTGTCCAGGTTAGTTGGGGGTGTTGTCCCATCAATCCATCTTATACGATAGAGGCTTTCATACTGCATGTGGTAATCATCTTATGTATATGTTTAGTGGTTCCGAATGTTATGATATGCTATGTTATGTTGATGTTTCCACTATGTAGTATGTTCAGTATTCCACCTTAACTGATATGAAGATAGATGTATGCTTATGCCATGGGTCGACTTGGGGCCTCTCGGGGTTTCTTGTCCCATGTTACGATCTTGGTCTACGTTCGGGTCGTGAAAGACTTGGTATCAGAGCAATAGGTTTGAAGTGTCCTAGGGTGTATGAAAGCTGCGTTGAGTGGAGTCTTTTCATGGGTGTGAAGTGCGCCACACTTATGAAGAAGAGGCTACGAGACTTTTAGGAAATGTTCCCTTCTTTCATGATCTATGCCATGCGATGAAAAGTCTTTCTATCCTTCTAATTTGTGCTATTCGCGATTGCAGAATCATGGCTCCTTGAAAAGTGAATGGAAGAAGAAATGGAAATGGTGAAGGCCACGAGGATGGCAATGGTCATGGGCATCAGCAAGCCCCACTAGTTTAGGAGCCCTAAGGACCAGAGGCAGTTGCCCACGCTGAGTTTCAGGAAGCTATCTAGATGTTGGCGCAGGCCTTGATTACTCAGGTCAACCAGTAGGCTGTTGCGCATATTCCATAGAAGGCAATGCGATGATGGCTTGGATTAGATATTTCTTGAGAATGAACCCGTCGGAGTTCCTTGTGTCCAAGGTAGACGAGAATCCACACGAGTTCATTGAAAAGGTCCTAAAGATCACCCAGGATATGGGGATTACAAATGGAGAGTGTGTTGATTTGGCCTCCTATCAGCTAAAAGGGGTGGCACATATATGGTTCAAGCAATGGAGAGATGCTAGGGCTGTGGGTGCAGGCCTTATAGGTTGGGAAGAGTTTCACATGACATTTCTGGATTGGTTCTTCCCTCGTGATATGAGGGAACTAAAGGAGATTGAGTTCGTGAATTTGAAGCAGGGTGATATGTCAGTTCAGGAATACGCGTTGGAGTTCACCCGATTATCTAAATATGCACTAGAGTTTGTGGTAGACTAGAGGGCTCGAGTGAGCCGATTTGTGCATAGAGTGGCGGACTACTTAGATAAGGATTGTAGGATCGCTATGTTGCATCGAGATATAGAGTCTCACCATATTGTGTTGCATGCCTAGTAGATGGAGTCCGTATATCGGAGGCAGAGAGAGGCCAAGAGGGAAAGGAAAAAGAATTATGGGACTTCTCAGGTTAGGTCGAGGGGTGGACAGCGCCAATAGTTTCAGCACAAGTCTATTGCTTCAGCACCATCGTCAGCCAGTATGCCATCTAGGTGCCGAGGGGATCGGAGGAGCAGGGCTCCAGATTCAAGAGGACAGAGTAGCATGCAGGTGGAGCGTTGTTCGGTGGTTTGGTAGGGGTTAAAAACCGACACGCAAGTGCACGTGGTCAAACAAGTAATAAAGTGGCTAAGTAAGCCAAGTATCGAACCAAGGAGACTCTGGATAAGTAAAAATTGCTCAAGTGTACTATATTCTATCTTACTTCTATATATGTTGACAACAACGTAACCAAAAGTTAATTAATTTTGTTTATAAATTATATACTAAAACTATTAACAAATATATACTTTGAATTGAAACTATGGATATGAGCATGCCAAGGTTAAGAACAAGTAGTGAACTTGATTATAATCATAATTCGGTTATTCTTCTCTTCTAGTTGCTAGACAAGAACATTAGCCAAGAGATTAAAACTCTCATATTTAATCTCACTTAAGAATCATAAACCATCCGTCTACATTTTTGTGATCAAATGCAATTTATGACCTCGCAATACAATTCCGGTTCCTAAATTGACTAATACAGCTTTCAAGTATATTTCTATCAGGAAAGCACATCAAAACCCAATTTTCCCAAATCAAGTTAAGAACAATACCCTATTAATTCACAACTTTCCAATTTCGTGCTCTCTCGAGTGAAATCGGACTTTTTAGATGTGCATTAATGTCGGCCACACACTAATACAGTAGAAACAAGAATTAATAGAACAACATAGAAGAAGAAGATGAAAAACCATACAATTCAATAATCAAAATTCATCACCATTGTTCATAACCTCAGCAAGGAAGAGAATTAGCCACTCATTTGTGGATTAATCATCCTAAAACAAGTGTTAATCATACAAATAATTGATTGAAAGAAGAAAGAAAGAGAGAAAAACCCTTAGCTTTTTCGTCCCTCAACTGCCTGTAACCCACGTCCTTGCTCCACCAAGTCTGAATTCTGAAAAATAAACCTAAGTGTGCTATTTATAGTAGTAGGACTCTTTCCCGGAATAACAAGCAACGTGTCACGGAGTGCATCGCGGAGCACGGCCTCTGTGACACGCTACGGACGCGGAAGCCTTCTGGAAAATCACCCGAAAATGGCCTGGGCAGCACCCTGCCGCGTTGGCAGCGTGGCACGCTGCTTGGGCAGTGCGTTGGCAGCCCTTGGTCGCGGAGGCCACCTGCCGTGGCACGTTGCCAATGCGCAGGTGGGCTGTTGTGAGCGGCCTGCCTGCCGTGGCACCTTGTCGACGCGCCGGTGGGCTGTTTTGTGCCTCCTCTTCGCTGACATTCGCGTGTTAATTCCGTTTCCAAGCCTCTACCTCACCAACTCATGGATTAGTTGCTCAAAAGTCATCAAAACCTACAAAACAAAGGCTAATCATGTTGGTTAGCACATATCTTTACTTCATCTAAAATTACAAGAAAATGTATACAATAATCTTAGATAAACAAGACTAATTTAAGTCATAAAGCGTATCTCGGGCATATATTTTTTCCCGTGATCAAGCGCACCTTCCCAACTTGTGTGGGGTGAAGCAAGAACCACCTAAGGAAGTGCCTAGTCGGCGTAGATGCTTGCTTCGGGTGTGGAAAACCCAGACACTGGCTCAAGGGTTGCCCTGCAGACATATCAGGGGTAGTGGAGCCCAACAAATAGCTCAGTCGCTCCAGCAGCACGTCCCCCTCAGCAAGGTGCCTTAACTAGTTCAGCCGGTGGTCAGCGCCAAAATAGGTTATATGCCCTTGCGACCCATGAGGAGTAGGAGACTTCACCTGATGTAGTTACTAGTATGTTATAGGTGTTTCATCTTGATGTTTATTATTTGTTGGATCCACGGGCTACCTTGTTTATTATGACTCCTTACATTGCTAGTAGCTTCTGAGTCAGTCCTGAGACTCTATTAGAACCATTTTCAGTTTCTACTGAAGTTGGTGATTCGGTTGTAGCTAGGCGGGTGTATAGAGGATGACCGGTCACTATATTGCATAAAGTCACCTCCATAGACCTTGTAGAGTTAGCCATGACTAGCATTGATATTATTCTTTGCATGGATTGGTTGCATGCGCTTTACGCTTCTGTTAATTGTAGAACCCGTGCCGTGGAGTTTCGTTTTCCACGTGACTCAGTCTTGGAGTGGAAGGGTAGTTCGATTGTACCTGTAGGTCATTTCATTTCATATCTTAAGGCAAGGAAGATGGTCTCCAAAGGTTGTATGTATTATCTAGTTAGTGTTAAGGATGTTGAGCCCGAGACCTCGACTATCAAGTCTGTTCCGGTAGTGTGTGAGTACCCAGAGGTCTTTCCTGATGATTTGTCGAGTATTCCTCCCAAGAGAGAGATTGATTTTGTTATTGACGTTCTTTTCGACACGCAACCTATATCTATCCCTCCTTACAAGATGGCTCCAGTCTTGCTAAAAGAGTTGAAGGATCAGTTGAAGGACCTGTTAGATAAGGTTTTCATTAGACCGAGAAAGTCCCCATGGGGTGCAGCAGTCCTATTTGTCCAAAAGAAGGATGGTTCCCTACAGAGGTGCATTGACTATTGAAAATTGAACAAAGTCACCATCAAGAATAAGTTTCCTTTACCCAGGATCAATGATTTGTTTGACCAGCTTCAGGGTGCCAAGTGTTTCTCAAAGATAGACCTCAGGTTCGGGTATCATCAACTCAGAGTTCGAGAGTATGATATCCCGAAGACAGCCTTCAGGACACGGTATGGTCATTATGAGTTTGTAGTTATGTCTTTTGGACTAACGAATGCTCCTGCAACTTTTACAGACCTGATGAACAGGGTGTTCAAGCCCTACCTGGACATGTTCGTGATTGTGTTCATTGATGACATTCTTATATACTCTAGGAGCGAGGAGGAGCACGCCGCTTATTTGAGAGTAGTGCTTCAGACTCTCAAGGATCTTCAATTGTATGCCAAGTTCATAAAGTGTAAGTTTTGGATGAACTCTGTAACATTTTTAGGCCATGTGGTATCAAGCGAAGGCATAAAACTAGATTCTCAAAAATCGAAGCAGTGAAGAATTGGCCTAGACCGGTGAATCCTTTAGATATTCGAAATTTCTTAGGTTTAGCTGGCTATTATCGGAGGTTTGTGGAGGGTTTCTTATCTATTGCGGGACCTTTGACTAAATTGACTCAGAAGAAGGTGAAGTTCCAATGGTCGGAGGCTTGTGAGAAGTAGCTTCCAAGAGTTGAAAACTCGACATTCTTCAGCATCGGTGTTAACTCTTTCATAGGGTAGTGATGGTTTTGTTGTATATTGTGATGCTTCGAGAATCAGACTCGAGTGTGTATTGATGCAGTGGAGGAAAGTGATAGCCTATGCCTCTAGGCAATTGAAAGTCCATAAGAAGAATTACCCGACCAATGATCTTAAGTTGGCCGAGGTGGTGTTCGCATTGAAGATATGGCAACATTACTTGTATGGTGTCCATGTGGATGTGTTTACGGACCACATGAGCTTACAATATGTGTTAACGCAGAAAGATCTCAATCCACGGTAAAGAAGGTGGTTGGAGCTACTCAAGGACTATGATATAAGTGTCCTTTACCATACATGTAAGGCTAATGTGGTAGCGGACGCACTTATTATAATCTCTATGGAGAGTGTGTCACATGTGGACAAGGGGAAGAAGGAGCTAGTGAAAGATGTACATCGACTGGCAAAGTTGGGAGTTAGATTGGTCAACTCGACTAATGGCGTTGTTGTTGTCCAGAACGGATTAGAATCGTCCTTGGTGACTGATGTGAAAGATAGACAAGATGAGGACCCGATTCTGGTTAAGTTGAAGGAGGTCGTTCGAAGTCAGAAGGTGGAGGTTTTCTCCCAAGGGGAGATGGTGTGCTTTGGTACCAGGGTCGCCTATGTGTTCCAGATATTGATGATTTGAGAAGCCGGATGTTGCATGAGGCTCATGGATCTAGGTACTCTATCCATCGGGGTGCCACAAAGATGTATTGTGATTTACGATAAATCTACTGGTGGAATGGCATGAAGAAGGATATTGTAGAATTCATAGCCAATCGCCCGAACTGTCAGCAAATAAAGGTTGAGCATCAAAGGCCGGGAAGGGTACTTCAGGATATTAGCATTCCCACTTGGAAGTGGGAATAGATTAACATGGATTTCATAATAGGATTACCTCGCACTCGCCGACAATATGACTCTATTTGGGTGGTGGTAGACAGGTTGACCAAGGCTGCTCATTTTCTACCAGTCAAAACCATGGATTCAGCGGAGGATTATGCCAAGCTTTATATTTAGGAGCTAGTTCGATTACATGGAGTTCCCTTATCCATCATTTCAGATTGAGGTACTCAATTTACCTCTCAGTTTTGGAGGTTATTCCAAAAAGGGCTTGGGACTCATGTTAAACTCAGCACAACATTTCATCCGCAAATGGATGGTCAAGCGGAGTGGACAATTCAGACTCTCAAAGACATGTTGAGAGCATGCGTCATGGACTTCAAAGGTAGTTGGGATGATCACTTGCCCCTCAAAAATCAAAGGTAGTTGGGATGATCACTTGCCCCTGACCTAGTTTGCTTACAATAATAGCTATCACTCTAGTATTCAAATGGCACCATTCGAGGCTCTTTATGAGTTGAGATGTAGATCGCCCATCGAATGGTTCGAGGTTGGTAAGATAGCTATGATGGAGTCAGATTCAGTTCATAGGGTTATGGAGAAGGTTCATTTGATAAGGGACAGGCTGAAAACTGCACAGAGTCACCAAAAGTCTTATGCAAACGTGAGAAGAAGGGAATTATCATTTGAAGTCAATAACTGGGTATTTCTGAACGTGTCTCCCATGAAGGGAGTAATGCAATTCGGAAAGAAAGGAAAACTTAGTTCCTGCTATGTTGGCCCCTACGGGATTGTGAGAAGAGTTTTCAAGGTGGCGTATGAGTTGTAGTTGCCCTTGGAGTTATCTTCTGTGCATCCTGTATTTCATGTATCGCTTTTGAAGAAGTGTTTGGGTGATCCAACTCTAGTAGTCCCAGTGGAAAGTGTTGGTGTAAAAGATAGCCTTAGCTATGAGGAGGTTCCAGTGGAAATATTGGATTGTCATGTTCAGAGGCTAAGGAAAAAGGAAGTAGCTTTAGTTAAAGTGTTATGGAGGAATCAGCATGTTGAGGGAGCTACATGGGAAGTAGAAGCAGATATGCTAGCTAGATACCCACATTTATTCATTACCGGCTCAATTCCGACTTGAGGTATCAGTTTTTCCCTCAAAGTCTATTTAGTTTTCATGTTCAGTTCATGTGTTCAAATTTCTTTTATGTATATGGATGTGTATGTGAATCATGAAATCAGATCAGCTATGTGTTCCGAATCGGAGATAGTCATTTTGTTAGTTTTCTAATTAAATTATACATATTTGGGTGTAGTGGTTGCATGTCTTTTTTCTGCTTGTTTCTAACATTTGAGGACGAATGTTCCCAAGGGGGAGATATTGTAATACCCCGAAAGTGCCTAAGATTAGACCCGGGATCAAAAGTTGAAGTTAGCTGAAAAACTGGGAAAATTGCACAGGACGGATGACCCAACTGATCGTTGGTCCAACCTACGACCCGTTGGATCCAGTCGTTGCAAGTGAAGTATGGTTGCAATGTAAGCAACGGGTGATGTAACGACTCATTGTTGGGAACAACAAGTTGTTATTGTTAATCGTGGGTGAATCCTGGACTTAAGCATGGGGGATGTAACGAGACATTAATGACCCTTTGTTCGCTATCACGACCCGTTGTCACCAGTCATTGTCTATGTTGTCAGATCTCCAATGGACTTAACAGATGGGTACCATGACTTGTTGGAGGGAACAACAAGTCATGGTGAGGCTCATTGTAAAGAGAAGCTCGGGGTATTTAGGAGAGAAGCGAGGATCGACCCAATGATCCATTTGATCAAAGGACGAGTCATCCTGTCGAGCCGTGGTATGAATCTGGGATCAGGCCATGGGTAGCGTATATGAAGGATTTTACTACGAGTCGTGGTAGCTTCCAATGACTCGTTGGTACGCCCGTCAAATCGATATGTGCAGAATTTTCAGGGTGATTCATTAGGGGCGTTGTCATCATTTCTATGCTCTAGGGACCTAAACTACATCGTTTATGTTATTTTCTGGGCATGTTAAGATAGGTTAAGTTCCCCTTGTATAGTCATTCCCATGCATGCAAAATTAGGAAGAATTAAGAGAGATCAAGCCTATCGTCAAGCTCTTCTTCATTAATTCTCCCTTGGGCATTCAAGGAACTTTCAAATATTATCTTACCCAGGTATGTACGGTTACGAATGGGTGTTTCCGTTCACATCCATGCTCAATCTCTATTAAGTTATGAAAAATTGATCAAAAATCTCATGGGATTTTAACTCAAATCTTGTGGAATTTTAATAATTTACTAATGGGTTGTTCTAAATTGTGATTTACATCATATCTTATGAATTTTGATCAAATTTTACAACTATTTTGATTATTAAATAATTTATTTTGATTTCTACTAAATAAAGCCTAATTATGTATGATCTATGATGAATCGGGTAATGATCTCTACTTAAATTGTCGATAATTACAAACCCATCATGATTTATGATTTAAAATATGGATTTATTTCAATACCAATTATGATTTGATGATTTTCAAAGTATATGTATGTATGAAGCCTATGATTTATGAATTGTGTTTTGGTAGACTCACGAGCCTTATGTCATGGTAGTTTACGTATTTACAAGTATATTTATGATTATCATGATTTAACTAGACCATGAATTCATGCATATTATACTATCAGCACTATATATGTTTTGGGTGTAGTATTGAACACCGAGCAGGTTCGGGGCATAGGTTCATCCCCTGACCTCATAAACTACATGCCACCATAGGTATGTTGGGACCTCCCTTGTGATTGTCCCCAGCCCATGTGGCCCCTTTTCATGGTGATATCATTCCCTTCATGGTTCTACCCTTGGCAAGGTACGAACGGCCTCCCGACTAGGTTTATAAATCGGACTCCATGCGTGCTCATATGGGGTATGTCAGTTAAGAGAATCTCCCACTGTTTCTAATTATTTATGCATGTTTATGATTAGGTATATGGGCTCAAGTCATGTTAAGTAAAGCTTTTCTCTTATGATTATGACTACGATTGTATTACGAATGTTTTGAAAACCTTGAGCCGTACGTTATGTTATGATATTTATGATATGGGTATGATGTCCTACTCTTATGATGTTTTATGAGTTCTTACATATATTAAATGTCTATTTTACTTACCTTTCATACTCGAAACATTCCACGTACTGATCACATACTTCCTATGTTGTATCATTTCATGATACAAGACTCAGCTCTCAAGCTCAACTCCATCCTCAGTCCCCTCCAGAGTTTGCTATGAGCTTGTTGGTGAGTCCTCATGTTCTGAGGGCCGTATGACTAGACATTTATGATGTTTTTTTGTTTTAGCTTTGGCCGAGTTAGTTGGGGGGGTTGTCCCATCAACCCATCTTATACGATAGAGGCTTTTAGACTGCATGTAGTAATTAGCTTATGTGTATGTTTAGTGCTTCCGAATGTTATGATATGCTATGTTACATTTATGTTTCCGCTATGTCTTATGTTCAGTATTCCACCTTAAGTGATATGAAGTTAGATGTATGCTTACGCCATGGGTCGACTTGGAGCCTCTCAAGTTTCATTGTCCCATGTTACGATCTCGGTCTACGTTCGAGTCATGACAAAGAAAATGAGTTATGAAGCATATAACAATATTCAAGTGAGTTGTAAAGTATGTAACATATAAGAAAGTGAGCCACAAGGAGCATATGAAACATGAACAAGTGAGTTATGACATGTGAAAAAGTGAACTATGAGAGCAGGTGACCCATGAGAGTATGAACTATGAGAGTAGATGACATATGAATAAGTGAATTATGAAAGCATATAACCATATAAGAAGTCGATGCATTTGGAAAGTAGAAACAACCTATAGAATCACCATGCCATGCTTTACCATTCTCAACACATTATTCGAATGTCTTTGGATCTAATTATTAACACTTCGGTGCATTATACATTATTACACTTGGATCACTATAATAATGCCTACCTCTCGATGATCAGGAATTTGACACAAATGCTTATGAATCTACCGTATATTAGCCAAGCAAGGTCGATGAGGTATATCTCTATCCTAATCACAAATCAATCTCCTCCACGAGGCAAATATCATGCTCTACTAGATCTTATTCCCCAGACTCCCTCTCTTAAGTCACATGTAGAGTTCAAAGATACGTTCTATTAGTCATGAAGCAATAAAATAATTACAACAAAGACTAAGTAAATAACCACACGAGCAGTAACATGAAGATAAATGTCTTAACAAGTGATGTGTCGGGATTTTATGACATCTTTGTACCTTTTTCATAACTTTGGAATGTCTTTAAGTGCTTTTATAAGTTAATTTGATGTTATAATGTTGTGTTACAGAAACTCAGATGAAAATAAAGAAAATTTTACATAACCAATAGATTCTACACAAAATGGCTAACATACGAACCATAGATAGATTCTGTTGTCCATCAGTCGAATCGCAACTAAACTTCAGAGATATGGAAAACAAAGCAAAGATTCAGCTAAGTATGGAAAAAGTACTATGCCATTTATGGTGAGTCGTAGATTCAATCTAGGAACCATAAATTAGTACTATAAGTCAAATCCAGATAATGAGCAACATGGGATTCAATACACAAAATCTACATACACACTGCAAGTTAAAAGTATGGCATCGCAAATCAAAGTATGGTGGTGGCCATCTGAGCCCAAAATAAATCTACGAAGGAATTCTGTAGACTATATATGGATTTTATGGTCTATCGGTCATCTATGACCAATAGTAGTGAAGAGTTGAGTATGAAATGTAGCCACATCAAAGATAATCTATGGATTGTAAGTCAATTCTATGGTCCATAAATGGTGCACGGGCAGTTCTGAGTTGAATTAGGATTTGGATTCGTAGATTTATAAATAATTTTTCTAGATTTTTTATCATCCAATAGATGTACGGTATAGTAGAAAATCATATTATCGAGTATTCTAGATGTAATTCTTCAAACCTTTCATAATTTAATTTCGTGTTCTTGCTTTTACCAACTCTCATGATTCTTGTAAGTAAGATTGTGGTTTATTCAAGATTTTGTTTTTTTCATTCAATTATAAGCAACTAATTTTCTATGAACGTTGCGAACCCAATAGGGTTACAAAACCAAGAAATCTCATCTTGATTACAGATAGTGAGTTCAAATATACTTAATTAATCCTAGTTTTCAATTAATGATTAATGGTTGCAAATATTAATTGATACCAATTAATTCTAATCATACATAAAAAAGTTAATTAGGGTTTGAAAGGATTAATTAACAAGAACTCGAGGCGTTACCCCTCATTTAATTCACTTAGGCATAAGTTGAATTTACTTGTAAGAAATAATCGTTTTTATTTAACTCTGGTTTATTCAAAGAATTAACTAAGAGAAGTATTAAATGTTGGGAAATATTAGATGATCATTTATAGATTATTTGCATATGAATACAAAGTCATGTTAGTGTTTTAATTAAAAAACTTAGGTGGAGCAGCTCTAACGTGAACAAAATCTTCATTCTTTAATAGATTGATTACAAATAATCTGATTTTAGAATAATATTTAGTTACAAATCCAAAATATTTCAACCTTAATGGAATAGCACCTTAATATGAAAAATAAAGGACTTATTCATATCAATAACCTTTACATGCCTATTCTCTGTTGGATTCGATGCAAACTTAGTTGAATTATCATATTTGCATATGACCTTTTACATCATATTTTAGATGTAAATTTGAGAGTATCAAATCTTGGAGCCATTTCCGAGGAAAAGATTTTGAAATTTTTGATTGATAAATGATTTGATTTGAATCTTGTTTTATTCCATCACACCTTTTTTTCTTTGTCCTGAGCTAGGTAATCATGGAAATAGTTCCTAATATTGAAGCTGAGAATTTATTTGCTGAGGTGGAGGATCACATTGTTTTTGCGGGTGAGATTATGCCTCCATGCATTAATGCTGCCATATTCAAAATTAATGGGAGCATATATACAATATTGAAGGCTGAGGGTTAATTCCATACTCTGCTAATCATAATATAGATGAATTTTCTTGAGGTTGCAATATGCATAAGAAGAATAATATATCGGGTGATGCTATTCATCTGAGGGACTTTAATTATTGTCTTGATGGGTGATGTTTTGGGATTTTGCAACACATTTTTACCTCTTTTTATTAATTTTTGCATTCCTTTAAATGCTAAATTAAGTCAATCCTAAAAATATTTTGCTGAGTTGTAGGAATTCCATGAGCTGATAGAAGGAGGCCCAAATCAAATGAAGTTTTCCAAAAAAAAGAAGACTAATAGACCACACAATCAAGATGCAATCCATAGTTCCAACTACATTCTAAACTAGAGAAGGCCAATAATTAGTTGTCAAGGAATGGCTCAAGATACCTACCACATTTTAAATGTGAAGATTGTACATTGAATCACTGATTCACCCTTTGTTAACCTGGTGAACCCTTTTGCGGGATGAAGTACAGACCATTATTTCAAAGGATGGTCAGTAAGTTGAAAAGACATAAAACATCAGCTTGAGTGGAAGATGTGGTTGACGGTTCAAAAGATGGACCCTACCTTCAATGAGTTGTCCGTTGCTATGACCCAGGCCCTTCAAATTTATATTCGACTTGGGGTCTTGAGCTTAGCACAAATAGTCTTTTTTCATATTTTTTTAGATGATTCCATTCAGTTTGAATCGGTTTGGTACTTCTAGAGTAGAAGAGCAGTTTTAGAAGACATCCATTGTAATTTGAAGATCAATTAAATATCAAGTTATGTTTCTTCTTTATTTTATTTCATTGTAGGTGATCATGTCTCAAATTATGCTTTCTTCTTCTTTCTTCTCCATGAGTGGATAAATTTAGATCTAGGGTTGTGAACCCTAATTATCACAATTAGGATGAATTAATTATGGACTTTTGAATATTTGATTGATATATGCTTTATAAAGTGAGATTGGTGGTGGCAATCATCCAATCATGCCAAATTGCCTCTATTGTTGTTGAAAAAGCCAATTAAGGTTTTGGTAGTATCAATTAACAATGACCGAAGACTTTAAACCTTGTTAGATTCACTTAGAAATTTGATGAATCCAATTGAAAAATTACAATATGTTTTGGTTTGAAATCTAGTCAATGTGAAAAAATTGATTTAGATTGACATTGTTAGGTTGTTTAGAGACAATTAATGATTACTTAGATGATTGTTCGCCTATTCGTGAAGAGTCCATTATCAATAGTCCCGGTTGAGTGATTTAGGGGGATCAACCCTACATGGGGACACTTATATAGTATTTTGCTATATTGATTTGAATCCACTGCCCCTTAAATTTTAGACATTTAGATTAATTATCTTTATCCATTAACTTGAGCAGTATTCAAAGCATTTAGTCAATTTTAACTCACTTGATAGCTTGGACTGATACTAACTCTTTGTGGAGAAGATTTTGAATCCTATTTGGGTATTTAAATTACAATTGACTTCTTTCACTCTCTTACATGAGGTGTAATTGGGCGTGATAAATTTTATGGTGTCGTTGCTAGGGAATTAGGCAATTGCTCCTATTAAGTTATTCAGATTTTGTATTTATTTATTTTGGACCTACAATATCACACTTGTTTTGCTTCTACTTGTAATATAGGTGTAAGATGGAAAATCCTCAAGGTAAGTTAGATAATGTATTTTCAGAGGTCAACGAAGACATAGAGTATGCAAATGCCATTTTCCGTGCAAGGCTCATTGCTCCAATGTTTAGGATTGATGGGAGCATTTATATAATGTTGAAGGCAGAAGGCCAGTTATGCAATTCAATTGACCAAAACCTACATCAACATCTTAAGAACTTTTGGAGGTGTGCAACATGCAGAAGCATAATAACGTATTAGATGCTGCCATCTGTCTTAAAGTCTTTAAGTACTCCTTGGCGAGGGAGGCCCCTGACTGGTTGCACTGCCTACCCTCCAACTCAATCCACACTTGGATGAAACATAACAACATTTTCCTAAAGAAGTGGTTCCCGCTTAGCAAAAAGGCCGAGCAATGGGATAAGATATTCTATTTTTGGTAGCTTTTGGCGGGAACAATTGTTTGAAGCGCGGGAGTGATTCAAGAAATATATCCTTAGGGAATCCACCTATGTGTCCCCAGAGAATATTTTGCTTGAGAAGTTCTACACTGGTCTTGACTCATTTACCCAATCGGTGGCTAACAATGCAACAAGAGGCTATTTTATGGACAAAATGTACACCCACATAGCCACAACACTTGACAAAATCTCAAATCACAACCATATATAGCACGCTGAATACCTAAGCGGTGGTTTGAATGTGGGTATCATTAAGTCCTTTGATGAAGGAGAACCAAGAGAAAGACAAGATAATGGCCGCCATGGCCATAGATCTTGCATTAATGATAAAGAAATTGATCTAAAGTGAGGTCAAGAAGGTAACGGCGGGGGAAGAAGCACCAGGGATTCCACCTCACCATGCAAAAGCATGCCCTCCTCGTTACCACAGTCAACAATTTCAGGACCAACCTCTAGCATAATTTAAGGATGCTAACTGTGTTGGAAATCCATTGAGTGGTTACCCAAGGCCACACTATCAGCAAAATCAAAGTCATCCATATTCCAATTACCAAAGCCAATGAAGACCTTAACCACATGGTCAAGGTTAATATTATGCTAGGAATGACTATGGTGGCTTGAGCCAAAGCTGGCTCAGGTTAATAGTTCTAGTAATAAGGTGACGGTGGATTTACAAAGGAAGGACAAGGTAAAGGAGAAAATGGATGACATTGCTAAATCCTTCTCTAAAGATCATTAAAGAGGCACAACTAAGCAATGCGGAATGGGTACAAAGCAGATTTGAGCAATTGGCACTCATCAACACAAGAAGGAAAATACAGTCTATTACAACCAGCTCTATAAATATAGGATGACCAAGGCCTTCAACATGAAGGTTCGGCCATGACTCTTCATACATGGACAGTTGGTTCTACAATGGATTTTTCCACATCAAGGTGAATCTAATGCAAGTTCTCATCTAACTAGAAAGGTGTATAGATGGTCCACAGAGTTCTGACAGGAGGAACACTTATCTTAGAAGAAATGGACTGTGACATTTAGCCTAAAATTATCAATTCATATATTGTTAAGACATACTACATTTAGAAGTTGAAATTTTTTTATTTTTTGCCTTGATTCACAATGCGAACTATGTTTGACCTGATTCCAATTTAAGAGGAATAAGTAGGTGTCCCTATAGAAGTCAGTCTATATCTTAATAAAATTTCTTTCTTGTCACTACTCCAGCATGGACCCCAAAGTGAGACACGAGATCCAGAATCATGAATGGCTCCATGCTAACCCATGGTACATACATAGCATGAAAGAGAGCATATCTAAAGCAAAAATAAACTTGAACTCAGCATAAGCAAAAGTTTGCATAACATAACATAAAACCTAAGTGTATATACGAGTCAACAATGCTGAATCATCTATACATAGCTATCTGAAAAGCCTATAATTATAAGATGAGTTGATGGGACAACATCCCCAACTATGTTTCTAAGTCTGAAACTAAAAGACATAAGTGAAAGAGATATGAACCAAAAATTGTAAACCTCAGATCATGAGAATTCACTAAAACTGGGATGGTACTGGACGAAAGCGAGAGCGAGCAAACATTGGATAGAGATAGGTCACCTGAACCTATATCATGAGACAATATAGCATAGGATATGCGGTCAGTACTTTTAATGTACTGAGTATATAGAGAAAGCAAAAAACACTAGTAAAATGATTGTACGAAATCATGAATATAAAAGAAGATATAACATGGGTATAGGAAAATATGCTAAAAGGCGTATTCTTAAGGTAATCGTAATCATGAGATATTCATCATAAGGTGAACATAATGGCCCAATGTTTAGAAATAGAAATCATATAGTGTACCATACTTGAAATCATAAGTGCAAACTCGTAAATTGATCAATAGGTTATTCCAAAACATAGTATAATAAGTCATGAACATGAGTATCTAAAAACATATGGAACAATGGGAGGCTTTGTCATAACAAACATGTCACGACCCGAGTCTACATCCTGGATGCGACACAGTACATGGTGCCACAAGTGACCCCAAGCTAACCCATGGCTTGACATCACACCGATGAACTTAAATAACATACTGGAAGTAGGGAACATAACTTAATGAACTGATTTTCTAAAATAAGAAACGTCTGGTAAAATACTAAAAATAATATGTCTGACAAATACTGGAAAAAAAATAAATTTAAAAGACATCTAAGAACTGACGAGTAGCTGAGATAAGTCACCAGCTAATTCTAAAATTCGAGAACAAGAAACTGAAAAAGAAGTAAAACTTCATCCTAGAAATATTAGGGCTCACCAAGCTAAGCTGCTAAAATTGCCTGAGAATGGGGAACTACTGTCGTTGCTGTGACTGAGAACCTGTACCTATATCATAATACGATACAACATGGAAATATGCATCAGTACATTAAATATACTGAGTATGTGAGATGTAAGTAAAGTAATAAGAATATATAACTGAGCTGAGATGACATGAAATGAACAACTATAAACTGATGCATACTGTGATATAATTGCAATAATGTAAGTAAATGGACTAACTGATAGTCATAAACATATCTTGAAATTTGGATAACTAAACTGAGCTAAATTGACAAGAGGTATTGTACGATAATATAGGAGAAACTATAACCGATATGTAACCACGTGAGCTAAATGTGGAGTCTAATGTATACCCCCCATCGGAGAAGGTCCACTATACCTTGCCAGGGTATAGTAGTTGTACCGGGTGATCATTGTCTGATGGCCATTTGGGCAAAAAACCTATGGTGGCAATGTAGTTCTGGGAACCTGGGTGCGTTGAACCTTTGCCCACTCGGTGCTAAGTCCTACTCCAACTAAAAGTCCTAATTGTGACTGCTAGGCTGATAGCTCAAAACTGGTGCCCCATGACATATGTTAGGAGTACTTATCTGGTAGTACCTCGAGAGTCCAAAGGACCTGATGACTGGAAACTAGTATCCTAATACTGGCCAGAGCTGCTTTATCTGAAAGCATCGTAACCATCTAAAGAACAACCTGATCAATAGGAGTGTTACTAACTCCTCAAGAATTGACTGTAGTCAAACTGATCAGCTAACTTTATTGAATGATACTAAAAAGGCTAAGTATTGACTAAGATTGAACTAGCATTCAAACTGACTGTTAACTCACATGGAGGAAACAACATGGTACTTTCAAGAATATATCGAGTCAAGCAACACTTGTATCTAGACAATTATGCAAGAGTCAATTTAGTGTATTCATAGAAACTAGGGCTGAAATCATAAAATGTCATGGTAGGAGATATCAACAAGAAGTATAGCTAACAACAATATTCAAAACTCATGAAAATTATAATAAGAATGAAATCCATAAATCACTGACAAACAGACCCTAGCTTTGAACTTCAAGGGTGGAACTGATAAAATTCTCAAAAGAGTTTTATGGCACAAGGGAAGAAAAATTCCCTTGTTCAATTTTGACATACCTGGAGTAGAATTCCTAAGAAAAATCTGGAGAAATCTGAGAAAAAGATTGAACCCTTGTTTTTGCTCTGAGCTTCCTGATTGAGTTTTCTACGTTCTGACTTTGAGAGAATGAGAGGAAAGAGCTAAAATTGTCAACTAACTCCCTAAATCCCTCTAAAAATAACCACAAACGACATAGTTTAAGAGTTAAAAATGTGGGAAGTTACAGAATTGCCCCGGAAGAAATACTAGAAAACTGCCTGTTGGGGTCCAATGGGTCACACAATGGGACATTGGACGAGCCCAAAACCCATTGGGACCTACCGTTGGTCATGGGTCTGAAATTTGGATTTCTGAACTTCAACCAATGGGTGGATAGACCCATTCGAATGAAGGATAGGTGATTGCATCCAACCGTTGAATATGGGGGGAATTTCTCATCCTTTTTGGATTCTTCCAACACCTCCCTACCACAAGTCGTTGGTTCCTTCCACTACTTGTTGTGGGGCCCGTTGGATTTGCGAAAGGTTGGGCCAAGTTTCTGAACTAAGAAATAGCGAGTGACAGAATGACTCGTTACTCCTCACAATGGATCATTCCATGTTTCCTTGGTTCCCGAATAAAAATTTATAGGGAAAGACAATAACTCATATAATGGTTCGTTGGTGCTAACAACGACCCGTTTTTTGAGTCGTTCTGAGAAAAAGTTTTCTTGTTCTTTCTGGTTTTTCATGCTTAGTCTGATTTTGGTCTACAAAACTTTTGGGGTATTACAGTTCTCCCCTTTGGGATCATTCTCTCTCGAATGAAGGCTAAGTAAGCTGAAAGACTCGGAAATGAGTTGCAAATTCTCAATTGAAAACTTTAAACTGGTTTCTGAAGGAGTGACTGACTCCGGACTGATATAGGCATACTAATTGAGTTGATATAACTAGGATGCATATTTAAAACACGAATAGAGCTGATGAGTATGGAACTGAATAGAGTACTGGGAGGGATTCAATACCTGATACTGAAGCTGAACTAGAAGGGAATAAATGAGGATATTTAGCTGTCATGTTTTCTTCTACTTCCCATGTAGCTCCTTTAACTAGCTGGTTCCTCTATAGAACCTTTAATGAAGCAACCTCCTTGTTTCTCAGCTTATGAACCTGGCGGTCTAGGATCTCAACTTGAACTTCTTCATAAGAGAGGCTGTCCTTTACACCAACACTCTCTAGAGGAACTATTGAGGTTGGATCATTGATGAACTTCTTTATTAATGACACATGAAAGACTGGATGCACCGATGCTAACTCTATAGGTAATTCTAACTCATAGGCCACATTGACGATGTGTCTCATGATTCTGTAAGGTCCCACATATCTTAGACTGAGTTTTCCTTTCTTCCCAAACCTTATCACCCCTTTCATAGGTGAAATCTTCAGATAAACCCAATCATCAATAAGAAACTCTAGATCTCTTCTCCTTATATCTGCATATGATTTCTATCGGCTCTGTGCTATTTTTAACCTTTCTCTGATAAGTTGCGCTTTCTACATAGCATCATGAATGAAATCTTGCCCTATCAAAGTAGCTTCGCCAAACTCAAACCATCCTATAAGAGACCTACACCTCCTACCATATAATGCCTCAAACAGGGCCATCTGAATATTGGAGTGGTAGCTATTGTTGTATGCAAACTCGACGAGAGGTAAGTGATCATCCCAACTACCCTTGAAGTCGATCACACAAGATCTCAATATTTCTTCCAAGGTATGAATAGTTCGCTCGACTTGTCCATCTGTCTATGGGTGAAAAGCTGTGATGTGCTTGACCCGAGTACTAAGTTGTCATGACCCTAACAGAGGCCTGGATCGTAGACACAGGACAAAGGACCCAGAGAGACCCCAAATCAACCCATGGTTTAAGCATTCATCTAACTCATACAATAAACTGAGGGATCAATGCTATAAGCATAGTGGAAGTCTAACCCAACATAACAACAGAATAAACATCCAAAACTAGATACATGTCTAAGTCTGAAAAGCCTCTAATCTGGATGAGCTGATGGGACAAAATCCCAAACAAGATCAGTAATGTTGAAATTGAAAATACATCAGAGATAACTGAAAGTCTAGTCCTTAAAAGATGAGGACTCACCAATCATACAGGTGCTAAGTCTGATAAGCGACTATGAACGGGGCTGAACTTGGGAAGCGGATCCTGCATCATGAAATGATGCAGTATAGAAAGTATGCGGTCAGTACGAGGAATGTACTGAGTATGCAAGGTAGGTAAAACCGCTTAAGTAAAATAAATCATTTAAACATTTCATATATATCATAAGTTGTCAAGCATAAGTAAAAGGGCTACATGCATTCATTCTGAAATCGTAATCTTATCATGACATGACCATGCTTAGCTTTACAACATCATAACTGACTCGAATGACTCAAAGTTGAACATAATATTTATATAAGAAGTTGAACAATGAGTCAAACCTTTATTTTAGAACTTGCATGCATAAGGTAACCATCATGAGTAATAAATATGCAAATCTGAATGACATAGACAGTGGGAGAATCGCCACTTAACCAACATACCACGATAGAGCTTACATAGTCCCAACTATAACACTCAAGTGGGTAGAGTTGTCCATAACCTTGCCAGGGCAATGGACGATACCATGATAGCGATATCAAGCTAAAGGGACAATCGGGCCGGGGATAACTCACAAGGGAGGTCCCAATAATGTAATAGTATCAACGTACATTGGCGCGAAATTCTGGGGCATAGGGTGATCGACCCTTAAACCGCTCGGTGCTAGACTCTTCTACCAAAAACATGCAATGCTCTACATCGTATATAACAAAGCTCAACATCTGCGTGGTTTTGGGGCATAGGCTGATCGACCCTTAACCTGCTCGGTGCTAGAATCTTCTCCCAAAAACATGCAATGCTCTACATCGTATATAACAAAGCTCAACATCGTCTATTGACGAAGCTTAGCATTTTCTATTGATGAAGCTCAAGATAAATCATGCATAGCTCAACATCGTATGAAACGAAACTCAATATTGTCTATTGACATAGCTCATAATGAAATCATGCATACAATAGACATCATATGAATATGAAGCTCAACATCGTCCTTTGACAAAGCTCAATAATGACATACATCTCAATTATGAATTCATGCATATGAGAAGCTTCATTTCGAAACATACCACAAGCTCAAATATATGTGAAAGAATCTACTCCAAATCATGTGGTAAGCTACATGTAGGAATATTTAACTCAACATACCACAAGCTAGAATTTAGGAAAATTTTGGAGACTTTGCTCCAAACAATGTGGTAAGCGTATTTTTGGAAAATCAATAGTTCAAATCGACATGTGGGCATTACTAGGGGTGGGCGTTCGGTGTTTCGGTTCGGTTTTTTCAAATTTCGGTTCAGTTTTTTTGGTTTTCGGTTATGAATAATAAACACCAAACACCGCACCATTTTAATTCGGTTCGGTTCGGTTTTTTTTTAATTCGGTTCGGTTTATTTATTTCGGTTATTCGGTTTTTTTGGGCTTGGTTGATGGACTTTTTCTGATTGTAAAATGGGCTGCATTTAAATAAAATATAAATTATTTCAAGCTTTTTAATTCAAAATGATCTACTTTTAAGGTTTAAGTACTGTGATTGTGAAACATTCTTTTATTAATATCAAATTATCAATTATAAATTTATAAATTAAAATTAAATTTATATAAATCGAGTGCCTACCGGCTACCGCCTACACTTCAAAATGGCATAACTTAGTAACTTGCCATCTCAATTCTCAAATTCTCAATGACAATTGACATAATCACATAAAGCATCGCATCACTTGATGGCCGAATGCCGATGGACACTTGGGCATTCCCAAATCCACACAGCCACACCACACAGGCACAAAGCATACAAATTTAAAATTACAATACACACACGAAATGACAAAAATCATAATCAACATTCAGCACTTCAGTAGTGCCAGCGCCTAACAGCCCAACATACACACTGGTATGGACCGTATGGTACACACAAAGTCACAAACTACTTGGGACTTCAAAGTTAAAAATTAAAATCACAAAAAAAAGCACCAAATTCATTCAACCACTCTATAATATTAAATACGAATAACATTAAGATTACGCTCAAGAGTCAAGACACTTCTCAGTTCTCAACATGCTTCTTCATGATTGAACTTGAACCGTTGATCATTGAACCAAATAAATGGTAAGATAAAATAAAAAATTAGAATATAACTTTCAACTTTCAAGATAAAAAAATAACATTACAAAAAAATATCATCAATGACAATGAGACTATGAGATGAGAGAGTATGAGACAAATGAGTAAATGACAATGACCAAATAAATAAAGTAATCAATAATTCAACTCACCGGTCACTAGTAGGCACCGCACTAGTAGCAAATTGCATATTGCAATCATACATCAACAATGTAAGACTCTCTTCCATTTATTGCCATCTCTAAAGATAATTTAATCAAATATGTCATAAAACACAAATTAGTATACTACTAATTTATTATTGCATTAAAACTTAAAAGTCTAAATAAACAACTAAAAAACATAAAATCTTACCAAGCTCAAGTTTCTCAAGATACTCCAAACTTTCCTCAACACAAATGGGCTTAGTCTCTTGTCTAAGCCAATCTTGGACACAAACAAGAGATTGCACACATTTAGGAGTCAATGAACTTCTAAATGGATCAAGAATACGACCACTAGTACTAAATGCACATTCTGAAGCCACACTGGAAATTGGAATAGCCAACACATCACGAGCTAACTCTGAAAGAACAGGAAACCTGGGAGAATTAACCCTCCACCAATCTAATATATCAAAATCATCAGAATCAGGCTCTTGTTCTTCACTAATGTATCTATCCAACTCTAATTTAGCACCTCCACTTCCACAATCTTCTTTTTGTTTTTTCAAGAAAAGCTTAGTTCTCAAGGCTTTTGTTTTCATACTTAGAGAAGCGCCAGAACTAGATGTATCAAATGTGTGCTGAGATGAAGTAGTTCTAGATGGAGATGATTGATTAGATCCTTTTGAATATTGTTTTATATATACTTCAAACAAAGAAGTCATATAATCACGCACTCCTTCATTTACTTTCTTTCCTATTTCCTCCCCAAATAGTTCTTCAAGTGCAAAGCCAACATACACAAACTTATTTCGAGGATCCAACACAGAAGCAATAAAAATCATTTTGTTCATCTTTTCAGGACAACCCCAATATTTCTTAAACTTTTGTTTCATCCGTTGAGCCATGTTACTCAAATTAAGATCTTCACTTGCTAAACACACATTCAAATATGCATCAAGCTCACATATATCCTCAAAATGAACATTAGAAGTAACATAATGTGAACCTGAAACCTTTACAGTGAGCTCGTAGAATCTTTCAAGAAACTTAACCACATTCCTCACATTCACCCAATCATCACATTCGAGCGGACCTGCAACACTTCCATCTTCACACACATTAGTTGAAAGACAAGTATTAAATTGGTCATCAAAAAGATCAAACCTATCAAAGGCCTTCTCAAACTTTTGTGCCGTATCCAACATCAAATAGGTGGAATTCCACCTAGTAGGAACATCTAGCGTCAATGTTTTATCACAATCTACCTTTTGGACTTCACAACATTTCTTAAAGTTTCTTGTTCTTGCAGGGGATGATTTAACATACTTCACCATTTGTCGAACCCTTTTGACAGAAGGATCAATTTCTTTCAAACCTTTTTGCACAATCAGATTAAGTATGTGAGCCATACATCTCACATGAAGATGTTTACCTTCCAGTATATTAGTTCCCCACATATTCAACTGTTTAGACAATTCTTTAATTGTAACATCATTAGAAGATGCATTGTCAACAGTGATAGAGAATACCTTGTCCAAATGCCAATCAAGTAAACAATTACTAATCGCCTCTGCCATTTGCTCACCCTTATGACTAGATATTGGGCAAAAATTTAATATTCTTTTATGCAACACCCAACTTCTATCAATAAAATGAGCAGTCAAACACATATAATTAATTCTTTGCAATGATGTCCATGTGTCTGTGGTAAGACAAATCTTTGGTTGTACTTCTTTAAAAGACTTCTTCAAATCTTGTCTCAATTCACTATAAACTTCATAACAATCCCTAGTTATTGTTCTACGGGAAGGAATTCTAAATAGAGGTTGGGCTTTGCTCATAAACTTCTTGAAACCTTCATTCTCTACAAAGCTAAATGGTAGTTCATCGATAATTATCATTTCAACCAAAGCCCTTCTAACTACATCTTGTTCAAATTTCCAACGTGGGGCATCTTGAGTTTGAAAAGATAATTTCATTTGAGAAGAAGTTTCAACGATAGTTTTATATGCCTTGCACCTATCCAAATGTTGTTTCAAACCCGTTGTTCCATTTTTACTTGTATGGGCAGCATAATTATTCTTACAATACTTGCACTTTGCTCTACCAATACCATTTTCAACTATCTTATCAAAATGACCCCAAACCTCAGATCTTGGTTGCATTTCTTTCCTTTTCTTTGTAATTGTATCAAAAGTTTCAATTTGAGTATCTAGTGAGTTGTCAGTTGAACCAACTTCACTTACTCTACTTTCATCATCCATCTATACAAAATTAATAAGAAGAATCATAAATAATTAACCAACAATCAACAAATCAACAACCAACAACAACAAATGATATATAAAAAAGACAAAGACTATTCAAAGAATCAAAATATTAACTATTAAGTATGTATAGACTATAGTGAAAGTGATTCCAAAGACTATTCAAAATAAACAATATTAAGGTTTAAGTGCTCTATTAGTTAGTAACTTAGTATTACATCTTACCAACAAACTAGGTGTAGCAAATGGGGAGTTTAATTTCTAGCTTACAAGTTACAACAACTTTCATGATACATGTCCAGCTCAAGGATTCCATGATTGAGAAAATCATGTCAACAAAATTAATTATTAGCTTTTACCCAAGACAGCTAAATAAATACCGCTGCACAATAAAATAAGTTCAAACTAACAATAACTAGAGTCTAGAGATTCAAACTAACAATAAACACTCCAAGGAATCAGTTCAAACTAACAATAAACACTCCAAGGAATCAACAATTCAGCATGGTTATATGTCAAACAGTGAGAGAACTAGTCATGACCCATGAATTCCAGATTTCCAGTGTAAAAACTAAAAGCTCACTGACAAATCACAAATGAAACAATCTCAGCGAAAATGCGAAATGAAACAATTGTCATTTTCTTGTATGGAAAATGAAACACGCCAAGAGTTATTTTCTTGTATGGAAAAAATGATTACTCGACGTCTATGTATTACATTACATTACTAGTTCCAAAGGTGATAGATTGTCTTAAGTTCATATAGAATTAGTTGATTTTAGGTGCTTCTAACTTGTATTAGAAGATAAATTAGTTATTATTGTTATGACATTGTTCAAATGGAGGCTAATGAACGATGAATGTTGTAGTCAATTTCAACTAGTTTAGAATTAAGGTGTTATTGTTATTGTTCTAAAGTTCTAAACAAATAAGAACTTGAAAACATTAAGGAATAAGAAATAAGAAGACAGCACTCAACACTTCAGCAGTAAGCAACTATTAGTCTATTACTAAATTTCAATTTTCAACTCTTTAAAATCGTAACCTACCGCCTACCGGCTACCGAGGCCTGTTCTATACTTCTAAGTTCTATCACATATTCTGATATTCACATTCTTGAATGAGTTGAATCTTGATTAAGGATAAGTGGAATAGTGGAATAGTGGATAACTTACAGTTACAGAGATAATAGAAAGAGATAGTGGGCTAGCGGCTGCCGGCGAGGGATGGGCCGATCAGCCGATGGGCGATGGCCGACGGCTGGTGACTGGTGAGGCAGAGAGTACCGACTACCGAGTACGTGCCGAAGGGCGACGGGCGACGGGCGACGGGCGACGGGCGACGGGCGACGGGCTATGGGCGACGGCCGACTACTTCTCTCTGAAGTTCTGAACTTCTGAATTCTGATTGTCGATTGATTTCTATTGTCTAGCTGTGGGTTTAGCCGTTTAGGGAACTGAGTACTGAGTAGTAAATAGTAATAGTTATTAGTTTAGGGTTTTTTATTTTTTTATTTAATTTAATTATTAATTATAAAAATAAAATAAAATAATTTTATTATAAATTCGGTTTTTCGGTTTAACCGAAAACCGGTGAACCGTAACCGAAAAAAAAACCGAAAACCGAATTACGTTATAAAAAAAAACCGAAACCGAACCGAAAAACCGAAAAAACCGAAACCGAAAAACCGAATTAATTCGGTTCGGTCCGATTTTTCGGTTTTCGGCTTTTTTGCCCACCCCTAGGCATTACCCAAAGCTTTATCATACTTGGATCTACTCAATTCATTTTGAATACAATAACATAATCATGGGTAGCTTTAGAAACATGCCTTTCATTGTCAAATCTCAACATCATCATGCATTCGTCATCATTCACTACTTTGATGATTTTCTCATCCATGGGCATTTTAGATTCAAGATTTTTAGAAAATAATTTTTGTATTGAAAACAATTTAGAATCTGCCCAAGCTTTATAATTCACTAATATAATGCAATGTAATCATACCCATATACAAAAATTGTAGAATTATATAATTGGGTAAAACCCCATACTTCATCATAGACATTTCATCATATTTTGATAGAGTTTGGACATGGGTGTGGAAGGAAGACACCTATTTAAAACCCTACATACCTGGAAGGGATGATTCTACCACCTCACAGCTTGCCCAAAGAGAACTGGAAGAAAACCTCTTAGAAAAGCTCATGATTACCTCTTAAATTTCATAAACTTGCATGCATGAAAGGAATACACTTAGAATAGATTTTCTCCTACTAAAATCCTCTAAAATAAGTCCTAAACGACGTAGTATAGGGCCTTAGGACTAGAAAATGACGGAAATCCCCTTACTAAATTCGCTGAAAACTGGTTGCTGGACCAAACAACAGAAGAACCAATAGGTCGTTGGAGGATACAATGACCCGTGGTATCAGCCCGTGCTATGCACTTCCCCATCCATCTCTCGGATTCAAACCATGGATATACAGGATGATTCGTCCTAGGTTCCAACGGGTCATTGAACCAATCGTTGTTTCCCTCTTCTGAATTTTTGAACTCCTTCACAACGAGCCTCACCACGACTCGTTGTACCCTATAATGGGTCGTGGTATCCACCTGTCATTCCTACTGCCAGACTTTGCCCTTTTACCACGATTCCTGGCAATGGGTCGTCCCTTCTCACAATGGGTGATTATGATGCCCATATTCTATACTGTCACCAGGCCTAGCCTCTTCCCACGACTGCTTACAACGACTCATGGTTACATACCACGAGTCATTGTTCCTATCATCCTACAACCTTTTTCCCAAATTTCTATAGTTTTGTATTTTAGCTTCCCTGGTATACTCATAGGCACTTCCGGGATATTACAATATCTCCCCCTTGGGAACATTCATCCTCGAATATTGGAAATAAGAAGAAAATAGAAACATGCAATTTATTATATACAAAACTGATCCTTTTAATCGAAAACTGACGGATGACTACCTCCGAGTCAAAACAAACAGCTGAACTGAATTCACCAATCAAACACACATCCATATACATAAAAGAAACTTGTGCACATAGTTCAAACATGAAGACTAAATAGAGTCTGAGTGCAAAACTGACAACTCAAGCTGAAACTGAGCAGGTAGAGAGTAAATGTGGATATCTAGCCATCATATCCTCTTTGGCTTCCCGTGTAGCCCCTTCGACATGCTGATTTCTCAATAATACCTTAACTGAAGCTATTCCTTGTTCCTTAGCCTGCGAACCTGCCGGTCCAATATTTCCACTGAAACATCCTCATAGGTAAGACTATCTTTCACCCCAATGCTATCCGTCGGGACAATTAATGTTGGATCACCCAAACACTTCTTCAAAAGTGATACGTGAAACACCGAATGTACGGAAGATAATTCTAAAGGAAACTCCAATTCATATGCCACCTTACCAACCCGTTTGACTATCCGGTAGGGACCAACATAGAGGGGACTGAGTTTCCCTTTCTTTCCAAACTGCATGACTCCATTCATGGGAGATACCATTAGAAATACCTAATCATCCACCTCAAACTCCAAATCCCTTCTTCTCACATCAGCATATGATTTATGACGACTCTGAGCGGTCTTCAGCCTGTCCGTTATCAACTGAACCTTTACCATGGCCTCATGAACCGAATCAGGCCCTATCATAGCGGCTTCCCCAACTTCAAACCATCCGATGGGCGATCTATACCTCCGCCTATAAAGAGCCTCGAACGGTGCCATCTGGATACTAGAGTGATAATTGTTATTATAAGAAAACTCAATCAAGGGCAGATAATCATCCCAACTACCTTTGAAGTCCATCACACATGCACTCAACATATCTCGAGGGTCTGGATCGTTCGTTCTGCCTAGCTGTCTATTTGCAGATGAAATGTTGTACTGAGCTTAACTTGAGTCCCAAACCCTTTCTGAAAAGAACACCAGAATTGGGAGGTAAACTGAGTACCTCGGTCTGAGATAATAGACAAGGGCACTCCATGAAGTCGAACCAACTCCCGAATATACAATTTGGCATAATCATCCGCTGAATATGTGGTTTTGACCGGTAGAAAGTGTGAAGTCTTTGTCAACCTATCGATCACTACCCATTGAGTCATAGTGTCGACGAGTACGAGGTAGGCCTGTAGTGAAATCCATATTAATATCTTCCCACTTCCGAGTGGGGATGCTAATATCTTGGAGTACGCCTCCTGGCCTTTGATGTTCAACCTTCACTTGTTGATAGTTCGGGCACTTGGCTACAAATTCCGCAATATCCTTTTTCATGTCGTTCAACTAGTATATTTCCCGCAAGTCGTGATGCATCTTGGTGGCACCCGAATGGATGGAATACCTGGACCCATGTGCCTCATGCAATATCCGATCCCTCAAATTATCAACATCTGGAACACGTAGATGACCCTGGTACCACAGTACCCCATCTCCCCATTGGGAGAAAACTTCCAACCTTTGACTCCAGACGACTTCCTTCAGCTTTACCAACACTGGATCCTCATCTTGCCTAGCTTTACCGTCCACTACCAAGGACGATTCTTATCCATTTTACACAACAACGCCGCCATCGGTAGAGTCAACCAATCTAACGCCCAACCTCGCAAGTTGATGGACATCTCTCACCAACTCCTTCTTTCCCTCATCCACGTGGGACACACTCTCCACAAAGAGCCTACTAAGTGCATCCGCTACTAAATTAGCCTTGCCCGAGTGGTAAAGGACACTAATATCGTAGTCCTTTAGTAACTCCAACCACCTCCTTTGTTGAAGATTGAGATTCTTATACGTGAACACATATTGCAAGCTCTTGTGATCCGTAAATACATCCACATTGACCCCATACAAGTAATGCCGCCATATCTTAAATGCAAACACCACAGCGGCCAACTCAAGATCATGGGTCGGGTAGCTCTTTTCATGAATCTTCTACTATCTCGAGGCATATACTATTACTTTCCCATGCTGCATTAGCACACACCGAGTCCAACTAGCGAAGCATCACAATACACCACAAAGCCATCCGTGCCCTCTGGTAGAGTCAACACTGGTGCTGAAGTGAGTTGGCTCTTCAATTCCTGGAAGCTTTTCTCACAAGCCTCCGACCATTGGAACTTTACCTTTCTCTGAGTCAATCTAGTTAATGAGGTTGTAATTGATGAAAATCTCTCAACGAATCTCTGATAATAGCCTGCTATGCCAAAAAAGCTCCTGATATCTGATGGGTTCACTGGTCTGGGCCAATTATTTACCGCCTCGATCTTTTGAGAATCTACTTTTATACCCTCACTTGACACCACATGGCCTAGAAATGCCACCGAGTCAAACCAAAACTCGCATTTGCTGAACTTTGCATATAACTACTGGTCCTGAAGGGTTTGAAGCACTACTGTCAAGTGAGCCCCATGCTCCTCCTCGCTCAGAGAGTATATGAGGATATCATCGATAAACACAATCACGAACATGTCTAGATATTCCTTAAACACCATGTTCATTAGATCCATAAAAGTTGAAGGGGCATTGGTTAGTCCAAAAGACATAACAACAAATTCGTAATGACCATACCGAGTCCTAAAAGTTGTTTTTGGGATGTTACTCTCCCGAACCCTAAGCTAGTGATATCCAAACCTGAGATCAATCTTGGAGAAACACCTGGCACCCTGAAGTTTGTCAAACAAATCATTAATTCTGGGTAAGAGTTACCTATTCTTTATGGTAACCTTATTCAACTGCCGATAATCAATACACATGCGAAGGGAACCATCCTTCTTCCGAACAAACAACACTGGTGCACCCTACGGAGACTTACTCGGTCTAATGAAACCCTTATCTAATAGGTCCTTCAACCGATCCTTCAACTCTTTAAGCTTGGATGGAGCCATTCTATAGGGCGGAATAGATATAGGTGTTATGTCGGGAAGAAGATCTATACCGAAATCAATCTTCCGCTCGGGAGGTACACCTGGCAAATCATCAGGAAAGACCTCCGGGTATAGACATACTACTGGAATTGACCGAATGGTCGGGGTTTCAGACTCCACGTCCTTAACCCTAACTAGATGGTAAAACAACCCTTAGAAATCATCTTTTTTGCCTTAAGGTAGGAAATGAATCGACCTACAAGCAAAATTTAACTGCCCTTCGATTCTAAGACTAACTTACTCGGGAATCTAAACATTACTGATCGGGTTTTACAATTAAATGAAGCATAACATGGAAATAGCCAATCCATGCTGAGAATAACATCAAAATCGGTCATGGCTAACTCTATCAAGTCTACTGAAGTGACCTTATGAAGAACTGAGATCGAGCAATCTCTATACACTCGTCTAGCTATAATTGAGTCACCTACTGGAGTAGAAATTGAGAAGAGCTCTGATAAGACATCGGGACTGACTCTAAAGCTACTGGCTATATATGGTGTCAGAAATGATAGGGTAGCCCCCGAATCTAGCAAAGCATACACATCAACATGAAAAACTCTTAATATACCGTTAACTACATCTGGTGAGGACTCATGCTCCTGACGAGTGGCTAAGGCATAGAATCTATTCTGGCGCTGCCCACCAGCTGTGCTAGTAGATGCCCCCTAATGTGCTGTGCATGGGGGAGGGGCTGTAGAACAAGAAGCTGGGCCTCGGCCCTGTTATACCGCGTAGGATTCCCGGCACCTAGATGATCTATTCGCACGTTGGTTAAGCATGTTTGAAGGCCATACGTGCTAGGGAAAGGGTCGGGAAAAGACCAGACGAGCAACCTGTCGAACCATCGCGGGAGGAGCCGAGGCAGAACCCCTCCACGATGGCAGCGTGTCACGGAGGTGAAGCCTCCGCGTTGGCTCCGAGACACATTGGCCTTGTCCAGGCCGAAGTATATAAAGCCCCACTTCGGTTTTAAGTTAATTATTCTCATAATTTCCAGCGAAAACAGAGAGGAAAAATCAGAGGAGAGAAAGGAACGAAGAGGATAATATAATTTTCGTCCGATTACGCTGCCAGACACAGTCCAAACCCAAATTAACCTCAGATACCGAGGTATTTAGCAGCAGAGAGCATTCTTATGAATTTAGTTTCGTGAAATACGGCTGACGAATCGTCGAGCTATCGAGCTAAGGTAAGTAAAATTGCTCCAAACTGGTGTTTATGTGTTCCTAGCTGTGAAGTGAATATTTCTCCCTTCTGGACTTCTGGAAAATAGTGAGTTTTTGGCCATCTTTCGATAAGCCTAAGTTTAGGCTATTATTATATCGAAGTGATGTTGTTATTTAGAATAAAGCTATATTTAGTATTAATTGACATATTTATGAATGCAGTTGGGAGAAATAGTTGAAGTGTTGGCCGAGGCTCGTCCGACAGACGGATAGTTTGAGGATAAGGTATGTAAAGCTAGTTCCTTCGGAAAGTTAGTAGCCTTATCCTTGTATAGCATAATAAACTCCGTAGTAGAATTCTCGGAAGTTGAATGTTAAGTATTGTGCAAGTTCAGTAAACCTAGCTTGCGTTGTGATATCATATTCAGTCTAAAAGTTAGAAAAGCATGTGCCCAAGGGCAAGTCAGTAGTTTAGATTCAGTATAGCCTATTGTATGAATAACAAGCATGTTGTAGAATAAAAAGGAACAGATTTTGCGTAATAACAGTCAGTAAAGAAAGATCTGATAGACAGATAGTATCATGGCTAAAGATTAGCCGTACAGTTAAACAGAGATTGCAGAATTATAATTAGTAAGAATCAGTTCAGTATAGAAACAGATCAGAATAAGAAGTTAGATTCCAGATAGTCTTTTCAGTTATACATTCTTGCTATTTTTATGTGCTATTTGTTTGTTGAGACTTGTTATGGCATGTGGGTGTCCCTTTTAGAAACCCCACCGCCCCTAGGTTATAGCTGTGTCGATACCAGATTCAGATACCACCACCAGCTGGGCGATGCCGTCTAGAGGACGATGATGGCCGACCACCATGATAATATGGTCCAGACCACCCTGCTTGCAGGGGTAGTTCAGTTTACTCTGCGCAGAGCCAGTCCACCCTGTTTAAAGGGGCAGAACACTCTGTGTGCGCTTGTGGCCGGGGGCAGCCTCAGATACAGATTTTTATAAAATCACCCTGTTGCGTGCTTGCACCCAGGGGCAGTTTTTACTATACACCCCGCATGCACCTGCGCCCAGAGGTAGGAGTCTTCGGACTCAGACACAGTTTATTGTTAGAGGCCAAGGCCTGAGCTACGTACCCAAGGGGACCGGTAGGAGGAGCTCACAGTTATCAGCTGAGTGGAGTGACTTATTTTTGGTTGGTTTAGACCCGGGTAGGGGTAACTAGATTGTGTGTTAGTTGGCACCTTCCGGCTTATGGGGGTCGGTCAGGTATTGTGTGTATTTATATGTATACCTATATGTGCTATTAGATACTGATAGATAGTGGGACGACACAGAATCAGGTACGCTCAGTTTAGTTATAGAATAAATAAACTCTCCCTAGTTATGCTCAGCAAGATAGACTCAGCTACTTTCTGCTTATATGTCATGTTACTGTTGTTACTCTTTTCAGTTGTGTATTTCAGTTGCTTTACATGCTCAGTACCTGTGGTACTGATGCCCAGTGGGGCGCTGCATTACTTGCCTGCAGGTACTCATAGACGAGGAGGTGATCCCTCGTGATTCCAGTCAGCTATTGAGTATTCAGCTCCTGTCATCCAGAGGCTGAATTCCAGAGGTTTATTTCATGTTCTTTTGTTGTACAGTACGGGTAGGTCAGGGCCCTGTCCCGATCATTGCTGTTGTTATTCCTAGAGGCTTGCAGTCTATATATATTTCCCTGTGGTCAGCCGAGCCGGTCGTGTGAGGCCGTGCAACTTGTTATAGATTTTTTTTATTTCTGTTCCTGTTGGCCGTGTGTGGCCATAATCAGTCAGTAGTGGTGACCTTGCCGGTCACGTAATTACTTAGCACGTTATTGTTGAGTTATAGAGAACTAGACAGCATGGTGGCCTTGTCGGCCCGCATAGGTTCCCTTGGTAGTAGTATGTTTCTGGTCAGCTGCTTTTCAGGTACAGGTGGCTATAGGCCTGTTAGCCGGGGGCTGTGTTTACAGCCGTTATATAGCCCTTTGTTTCTAGGAATTTGAGTTAGAGCCAGCCAGGCACCAGATGTGCTTGGGCTCACCAGATAGCAATCTAGGTCCTACTGGGGCACCAGGTGCCAGTCATACCCCCAGGGCGGGGCGTGACAAACTTGGTATCAAAGCAGGTCGTGTCCCCGGGAGTTTGCAAGCCGTGCTGAGTAGAGTCTTGTCTATGGATGTGTTGTGCACCACATACCATAGGCAGGAGGCTGCGAGGCATAATACGACAGTTGCCCTTCTTTCCATACTCAGTTGTGCCTAGCACAGTACAGTATAGGGTTGGTTCTTTTTAAACTTACCACCCTCTTTGTTTACAGATACTACGGCAGACTAGTGGCACCCAGCTACAGGCAGGAGATTGGATACGGCAGCGGGCGAAGGTACCAGTAGGATGCCTCATTTACATCCAGATTTAGCCTGGTCTGAGAGCGATACGGAGGCGTCATCTCGACCCTCCCAGCAGTCTCCGCCTCGCCAGACACCACTTGAGATAGCACCGCCTCCCACAGCTCCTGCACCCACTTCATCTGATCCGGAGCTACATAGTGCGGTGGTTATGTTGACCCAGATGTTGGCTACTCAGCGTCAGCCAGTACCACCTGCAGCTGCAGAATCTCTAGGTGGGCCTGGTAGTTCCAGGGTCAGAGAATTCTTGGCGTTGGGACCCCCTCAGTTTACAGGGTCGGATTCAGCGGACAGGCCCCCAACCTGATCCTGTCTCATAGCAGGACAATATCTGAGAATATGTCTAGGATGGCCACATCCAAAACAATCTCCTGACCCTACCACGCACTAGCCTGTATGTCCTCAGCCATATCTACGGCAAGTTGGTTTGCCAGGATCTACGGGTTTGCTACTATGACCACTTGAGCCTGACACTCACCCCTTCTGATCATGTCTAGGCCTAGATGGCACACTCACTGCTGATGATGCTGGGGCTGACGACCGCTGGTGGGTCTACTGATCTTGGGCAGATTTATATGCCCAAGTGATACTCAAACGTATCAATTTTACCTTGTTTGTTGTGCAATGTGTATATAATATCATGTAATCGGTAATAAAATGTGAATTTATACTAACCAACATGATTAGCATTAGTTTTGCAGGTAAATGTGATTTTTTGGAGCTAAAATGCATGTTGGAACTATATCGGAGTTGGACTTGGATGCGAGCGTGGAAAAGACATTGGAATGCACAATTTATAGGGGCTCCGCGATGGAGCCGTGCCATGCTACCATCGCGGTAGCACACTGCCTGGACAGGAATTAAAATGGCAAATTCCAGTGTGCCATCGCGTCAGCTCCGTGGCACAGAGAGAGTGCTCCGCGTTGGCCTCCGTGCCACGTTGAGGCTAATTTACCGGACCCTGAAATTCCAGTGAAGGTCCGCGTCCACGCCGTGTCACGGAGGCAGTGCTCCGCGTTGGCCTCCGTGACACGTTGCTTGTTATTCTGGGAAAAATTTCCCACTAGTATAAATAGCACACTTATGTTTATTTTAAGCAGTTTTTAGTTTTTAGACTGAGTTCAGAAGTGGAGAGCAAGGACGTGGGTTAGGAGCAGTTGAGGAACGAAAAAGCTAAGGGATTTCTTCTCTTCTTTTCTTCTTTCTATCAATTGTAAGTATGATTTACACTCATATTAGGATGATCAATCCACAAATGAGTGGCTAATTCTCTTCCTTGCTGAGGTTTTGACACTTGTAATGAATTTTGATTATAATTGATATGGTTTTCTTCTTCTTCTTCCATGTTGTTCTATTAATTCTTGTTCTTACTGCATTAGTGTGTGGCCGACATTAATGTACATCTAAAAAGTCCAATTTCACTCGAAAGAGCAAGAAATTGGAAAGTTGTGAATTAATAGGGTATTGTTTTTAACTTGATTTGGGAAAATTGGGTTTTGATGTGCTTTCCTGATAGAAATATACTTGAAAGCCGTATTAGTCAATTTAGGAACTGGAATTGTATTGCTAGGTCATAAATTGCATTTGATCACAGAAATGTAGACGGATGGTTTATGATTCTAAAGTGAAATTAAATACGAGAGTTTTAATTTCTAGGCGAATGTTCTTGGCTAGCAACTTGAAGAAGAGATTAACCAAATTATCATGATTATCAAGTTCATTACTTGTTCTTTACCTTGGCATGTTCATATCCATTGTCTAAATTCTCAGTAAATAGTTGTTATTAATTTTAGTATATATAGTTTAGAAACAAAAACTCAAGTAACTGTTGGTTACATTGTTGTTAGCATAATTAGAAGTGAAATAGGAATATAGTAAACTAGGCAACTTTACATATCTTGAGCCTCCTTGGATCGATACTTGGCTACTTAGCCACTTTATTACTTGTTTGACCACGTGCACTTGCATGTCGGTTTTTAACCTATACCGGAACACCCGAACAAGTTTTTGGCGCCGTTGCCGGGGAGGCTAGGCGATTTGTGAAATTGTGTGTAGTGTAAATTTACTGTATTTTTATTTTTATTTTCTTAAAGTGTTAACAACTTGGTCTTAGCCTGTGTTTTGCAGATTTTGTTTTTGTGAACACTGGCAAGGGACAAAGAGCTGGTGGAATCTTACTTAGAGCCTGAACGTGAATTTCATAGTCAACACAGAGAAGCTCTACGAAAGAAGCTGCAGTTGCTTAAACAATCTATTATGGAGCAACAAAATCCACCAGTTGTGAGGGCAGTGTTAGTGCCCGATGAAGCAGCAGCAAGGCCGGTTCGCGAGGTGGCAATCCCACACGCTAACAATGTACATTCTAGAATCCGCAAACCAGAGCCTGGAGGGAGGTTTGAATTAAAGCAGAATATGGTGCAACTCTTGCACACAAGCGGGCAGTTTACCGGTCTCCCTCATGAAGATCCACAACAATATCTCCAAAATATTTTGGAGATAAGTGACACTTATATACCCGCTGGAGTGTCACCTGATTATGTTCGGCTCACCTTATTTCCGTTTTCCTTACTTGGTGAAGCTAAGAGGTGGTTAAAAGCTGAACCACCCAATTCTATATCAACGTGGGATGATCTTGCACGGAAGTTTTTGATTAGATTTTTCCCTTCTGGTAAAACAGCCAGACTTAGAAGTCAAATTCTAAGTTTTAAACAGAGGGAGGGAGAAAATCTATATCAAGCCTGGGAAAGATTTAAATCCATGTTGCGGGACTGTCCTCATCATCATCAGTCCAATGAGGTGTTGGTACACACATTTATTGAGGGTTTGCAACCCCACACTAAAATTCTGTTAGATTCAGCAGCTGGAGGGCAAGCGCTGGAAAAGACATATGAGGAGCTGTACACTTTGCTCAACCAAATTTCACAAGGCAATCCAGAATGGAATGTAGAGTCATCTCGAGGTGGAGCAAGGAAAGCAACGAGAGTGCTTGAAGTGGATGGATTTACAGCTATCGCTGCACAGATAGCTGCCTTGCAAAATCAGTTAAGCAATCACTTCAGCAATATGAACTTGAACCAGCCTTCAGCTTCAGTCAATGCTGTCCAACAGATGTGGTGTGAAGTGTGTGGTAGTAGTGAGCATTCAACTGAATGCTGTGGTGCAAATCCTGATTCTGTTAACTTTGTGGGCAATGCACAGAGAAATCAGCAGCAGTTTGGTAGTGGCTACAACTCAAATTGGAGAAACCATCCGAATTTTTCGTGGGGTAGAAACAATCAACAAGGCCAAAGTTCCGGGCAGGGTATGCACAGAAACCAAGGAGGGCAACAAAGCTATCAAGCTCAATTCAGAAATCACAATGCCCCTCCTCCACCACCATCACCGAGCATTGAGGAGATGTTCAAAACCATGATCGCCAATCAGGCGCAATTGCAGGCTGACTATGTTAAATTGGCAGCCGAAGTGAAGAATAATCAATTGGCGACCAAGGCTCTTAAATATCAGTTTGGGAAATTTGCTAGTGCCCAAAATACTAGACCCAGAGGAGGATTACCTAGCGACACGGATCCTAATCCGAAGCAGGTAAATGCAGTGACGACGAGGAGTGGTTTACAGTTAAAGGAGGTGGAACCGGAAAGACCGCCTCAAAAGTCAGGAGCAGCAGATGTTGAGGGAGAGCAAATCTCTGATAGGGGGAAGACTAAAGAAGCTGAACCAGAAAGGCCTCCACCCCCGTTCCCTCAACGACTTAAGAAACACAAGGAGGAGGCGTGTTTCCAGAAATTCATGGAGGTACTTAAACAGGTACATGTGAACTTACCTCTTGTTGATGTCTTGCAGGGAGTGCCAAAATATGCGAAATATATTAAAGACATCGTGGCTAACAAAAGTCGTTTGACTGAGTATGCCACGGTAGCTTTAACGGAGGAATGCACTTCCTGGATTCAGAATAGGTTGCCCACAAAACTGAAAGACCCTGGAAGTTTTACTATCCAGCTTACGATTGGGCAAAGTATCCGAGCTCGTGGATTATGCAACTTGGGGGCAAGCATAAATCTGATGCCATCTTCGGTATTCAGAAAGTTAGGTCTAGGGAGTCCTAGACCTACAATGGTAATCTTGCAGCTAGCAGACAGGTCTTTAGCTAAGCCGGATGGCATTGTTGAGGATGTGTTAGTGCAAGTAGGCTCCCTCATTTTTCCGGTCGATTTTATTGTTTTGGATTTTGAACCAGATGCTGAAGTCCCATTTATTTTGGGACGACCCTTTTTGGCAACCGGAAAAGCATTAATTGATGTAGCTGCGGGTCAACTCATGATGCGAGCACATGACAAGGTCGAAGTGTTCGATGTGTACAAGGTACCTAAGCTCCCGACTGTTTATAAGGAACTCTCAGTGATCAATGTGATTGATCATGGGAATGCTAATGGAATGAGTGATTCCCGAGAGTTACTAGGAAGGCCACCGGATAAGGTTGAGAACTACTGGGGGGATGACCATGATCGGGACAAATCGTCCATCACCCTAGTAGACAAGTGAGCATAAAGGACGTCGAGCCGCGACGGTAAACCAGGCGCTGCACGGGAGGCAACCCGTGAAAAATATTTTCTTTCTTTCTTTTTAGTGTAAATAATTTTTATTTTCATTTTTCTTTTCTTGATTCGGTATATATTTTTGTTTTAGTTAATATTTTTCATTTTATTTAGGGAAATCTATTAATCTAACCAATTCTGTTCAGTGAGGTGATTTTCAGGTATAACGGAGGAAATATACATGGAATCGAGAAAATGAGGCAAGGTATGAAATATTAAATTAATTGAAGAAACAGTGCACTAACGTGTTGGCGTCGTGTCACGGAGGTAGGGCTCCGCGTTACCCTCCGTGACACGTTGAAGGCAAAATCCGGATTTTTCAAAAATTCCAGTAAGCCAACGCGTTGGCTCCGTGTCATGGAGGTAGGGCTCCGCGTTACCCTCCGTGACACGTTGTCGTGTATTTGGTGCCAGGTCACACCGGGTTGCCGGGTGACCCGCGTGTTTTCTTAAATTAAAACCCCCAATTTCGCCCCATTTCTTCCCATTCCCTCTTCCCTCCGCCACCAAAACACCTATTTCCCCCTCCCCAAGCATCGTGCCACGTTCCTAGGCAAGGAATACGTCACGTTTCTTTGGTTTCTCAATTCAAAGGTATGTTTTCATCGTCTATCTCAATTTTTTTGGCGATTTTAGTCAAATTTGGGCATGTGAGGTGAGATATATCACCCTAGGTAGAAATTAAACATGGATGTTGAGTTATTTGTGATTGATATATGTTGGGATTGTTGTATTTAGCGTTTGAACTTATCGATTGCGTGAATAATTCAAATTTGATTATAGAATTGTATTCTAGGGCATGAGTTGTTGAATTTAACTTGAGTGACATGATAAGTCGGAAAATTAAATGCCGGGGTGTGTTTGTAAATTGAGAGAAGTCGTGGTAAATATTGTGTAAATGTTAAAAGACGACAAATTCTCGAATTTTTTTGGGAAAATGCAAAAAGTGTGTAAATTGGTTAGATTGTTTGGATTAGATTGTATATAGAATGTTTTTATCGTTGTTTTTATTTTGTTGTTGTTTTTGTTGCGAAGTGCGATGTGTGAATTGTTAGCGATAGTAGGATCGGGATTAGCTGTATGAAGTCTGAGTAGTACGCTAACCGTTATGCTGTCGAAATTTTTTTTGTGAACGCACTAAGCATGAAGTGTATAGTGTTGTCTGTGGTGTAATTAGAGTTATCCTTGCCGTACTTTTGTAGAAGTAGCTAAGGCCTAAGTGTGGGGTAAATGTTGTATAACCCGACCTTAGCCGAAGTTAACAAGTTTTTAGCTTAACTTTGTGCTTGTTTGTGTAAATTGACAGGTACAATGGCGAGCAGACAAGATAAAGGCAAGGGTGCTTCTACCTCAGGCACCGGTAGGAAAAGGATGAGACTGGGCACCGCAGTCCCAGCTGCACCCGCTGTTCCGCGCGGCCAACGTCGCCAATACGGAACAAGATGGGTAACCGAGGAAGGAAAGAAATGGTATGCTAAGCATAAGGAGAACAAGTACTTCCCGGAAGAACATATTGCACGGGAACCACTCGCACAGGAGTTCCCTCGCATTGTACAGATAATTGAAGCAGTTGGGCTCAACTTTATTTTTCAGGAGCCCAAGGAGTACAACCTTCACTTGGTCCGAGAGTTCTACGCAAATTGGAACCCGGCCATCAGAATCCACACAATAAAAATTAGAGGGCAGATTGTCACTCTGGAACCCCACCAATTTAATTCCATTGTCGGAGCGCGAGACATAGACGCCCACGTTCTCCGCCAGCTAAACATCACCCCACCGTACGCCGACATCAGACGTACGTTGTGTGGGGCTCGATCCACAGCCCGATGGAGTAGACATAAGGAGAGGGGTTACCACCAGACTCTACCTTATTCGCAGATAAACAGGGAGGCCAGAATATGGCTGAAGATTGTGTGTTCGTGTTTGATCCCGGGAGTTCATATGACGGACGTGACCCGGGACCGTGTCTGCTTGGTGTATGCCCTTATGAAAGGGCTTGAGATTAATGTTGGGGCGGTAATAATATCCGCCATGAAGAGAGCCAGACTGCACCAGGGCCACAGATACGTGTTTGGCGGACTCATCACCACCTTCCTCCGAGGCCTCGACATTGAGGAAGAGGCTTTGGACTATATTCCGCAGTTGGAACAAAGGGCCCTCGATGTGACAAAGACTAAGGCCCCCGACACTACACACGGACCAGTACTGACTTTGGGCGAGTGACATGCTCGTGACGATCAGTACATGGAACGTATGTTCAGCATGCAGATGCTTCAGCTACGGATTGGTGGGAGACCAGCCACCGAGGAAGAATTATGGCAGCTGGAGCTGGACTACCCCTTTGGCGAGAACGCCAGAGCCTTATGTCGGGTGGGACCAGCCTTCGTGGAGCCGACGGATGATGATGTCCCTACTGATGAGGAGACACGTCGGGAGGACTCCGATGTGGAGTCCGATGACGACGATGGAGCTAACTCAGATATGGGCGACGAGGCCGTAGCACCGGATGAAGAAGTCGAATATTTCAACTAATCAGGGAGTTCCACCACCCGAATTTTTTGTGTTGTAATTTTTGTGAACACTGGGGACAGTGTTCGATTTAAGTGTGGGGTGGGGAGTAGCTAGGTGCTGGGACTTGGGCTCTAATTTGCTGTATGTTTTTCCTTGGTTTGTATGTATGTTTGTGCTTTCCCTGTTATGAACTGATTTGTGGTGTATGTGTATATATTTGTTTGTGTGGTTAATGATGTGTGGTATGAAAAGTTATGGTTGCCAGTGTAAATATTTTGTAAATACTTTTTTTATTTTTTCTATCGAGATGATCGATATTTTTTTTCAAAAATTTTCGAGAATATTTTGCACTTGTAAATATTTTCTTTCTATCGAAATGATCGATGTGTTGCAAAAATTTTCGGTTTTTATTTTTTTTGGGTTTCTCGGAGTTTATTTTCGGTTCTTTTACCGAGAATAGTCCCATTGAACCGAATGTCATAGTTAGTGACCGTTCCCTATGATAGATGGATGACGACCGTCTTAAGGGAAATTTAGTCGGTAGGAGTAGGATTTTTATTTGTTTTTAGTTTTTCTTTGGTGGATTGCATCAATGAACTGTAGTTGCTTATGGTTGCTAAAATTTCATTGTGTGTGTAACTGATGTTCAAAATGTGAAAATGATTCGTTTGAAAGCATGCAATTTGATAAATATGTTGAGTTACCTGGGCTATAGAATTTGATTCAGTATGATTGAGGCTTAATCTTGAATTCATGTGATTGACTAATTAAAGAGTCTATGAATGCATCTTGATTCGAGCATGTGCATGAAGTGTGAAGTGAGGTATTGCTATTCCATGTCATTGTGAAGTGTCTAGAACTTGCCTGGTGTGTATACAAAACGAAATGAAGGAGGTGTAGTGTTGGAAAGGATGTAGGCATTTCTTTGTTTTAACCGATAGTTTCCATTTTTTTTGTCAAATTCTACCTTTCTATGTGTTGTATACCCTAGTTAGCCCGTTGAGCCTTTAGCCGATTTATTTCTTTCTTTTGTCCAAATTTGTATAAACTAAGCTTTATTCCTTCTTTTCATTAGCCTTAAAGTCTATACGAAACTCTTAAGCGCTTACAAAGAAAAGACAATGTTTCCCAAAGTGTTAAAGAGTGAAAAGAAAAAGAAAAGCAGAGTGAAGAAAGAAAAGATGATGTTGAAGAAGCACTTGCTATAATTAAATGATATTGAGGGTACATGAAAACCCTTTATTTTGTGTCAAGTGTGTTCGATGTAATGGGCAGTACGAAAGTAAACCAGCATGAATGGGAGAAAAAGAGAAAAGAGAGGAACAATGTCCATGAGTCGATGGGAATGAGTTGAAAAGGCGCTTAAGGATGCTAGTGACTATTATTGGCTAATCCAATATATATATATAGATCCATAGCCCCGTTACAACCCATTAAAGTCCTACGTGATCTTACATTGCATTTCTTTATATTAGTGGAGTAATACACTAAGGGCAAGCTTATGGGTCATGACATGAGGCATGTGAATTCTTTTGGGAGAGAGAGTGAAATTAATTTTTATATGCCCCTACTTGCATGTTTGTGTGTTGCATGAACAAAAAGGGGAAGATTCTCTCGAGTTGTGAGGGAACATGCTTGATGAAGGATTGATTTTCGTGTCGGATTTCTTGATTAGCTGATTTGCATGAGTTTGCCGATATCAAGAATCAATTCTTAAAGTCTAGAAAGTCTTGATGTATTAAAGGTCATTGTATTGTACGACCAAGCATGTTTTCTTGATGATTTGCAAAAATTGAATAATCGGTATGACCGTAGCGTAAATGGTCGCACCATAGTGACGAAGGTTGGGATGTAATTTGCATGAGTTGTGTATGTGTTGTTCGAGGACGAACAAGGATTTAAGTGTGGGGTAAGTGATCTTGGGCAGATTTATATGCCCAAGTGATACTCAAACATATCAATTTTACCTTGTTTGTTGTGCAATGTGTATATAATATCATGTAATCGGTAATAAAATGCGAATTTATACTAACCAACATGATTAGCATTTGTTTTGCAGGTAAATGTGATTTTTAGGAGCTAAAATGCATGTTGGAACTATATCGGAGTTGGACTTGGATGCGAGCGTGGAAAAGACATTGGAATGCACAATTTATAGGGGCTCCGTGATGGAGCCGTGCCACGCTACCATCGCGGTAGCACACTGCCTGGACAGGAATTATAATGGCAAATTCCAGTGTGCCATCGCGTCAGCTCCGTGGCATGGAGAGAGTGCTCCGCGTTGGCCTCCGTGCCACGTTGAGGCTAATTTACCGGACCCTGAAATTCCAGTGAAGGTCCGCGTCCACGCCGTGTCACGGAGGCAGTGCTCCGCGTTGGCCTCCATGACACGTTGCTTGTTATTCTGGGAAACATTTCCCACTAGTATAAATAGCACACTTATGTTTATTTTAAGCAGTTTTTAGTTTTTAGACTGAGTTCAGAAGTGGAGAGCAAGGACGTGGGTTAGGAGCAGTTGAGGAACGAAAAAGCTAAGGGATTTCTTCTCTTCTTTTCTTCTTTCTATCAATTGTACGTATGATTTACACTCATTTTAGGAAGATCAATCCACAAATGAGTGGATAATTCTCTTCCTTGCTGAGGTTTTGACACTTATAATGAATTTTGATTATAATTGATATGGTTTTCTTCTTCTTCTTCTTCCATGTTGTTCTATTAATTCTTGTTCTTACTGCATTAGTGTGTGGACGACATTAATGTACATCTAAAAAGTCCAATTTCACTCGAAAGAGCAAGAAATTGGAAAGTTGTGAATTAATAGGGTATTGTTCTTAACTTGATTTGGGAAAATTGGGTTTTGATGTGCTTTCCTGATAGAAATATACTTGAAAGCCGTATTAGTCAATTTAGGAACCGGAATTGTATTGCTAGGTCATAAATTGCATTTGATCACAGAAATGTAGACGGATGGTTTATGATTCTAAAGTGAAATTAAATACGAGAGTTTTAATTTCTAGGCGAATGTTCTTGGCTAGCAACATGAAGAAGAGATTAACCAAATTATCATGATTATCAAGTTCATTACTTGTTCTTAACCTTGGCATGTTCATATCCATTGTCTAAATTCTCAGTAAATAGTTGTTATTAATTTTAGTATATATAGTTTAGAAACAAAAACTCAAGTAACTGTTGGTTACATTGTTGTTAGCATAATTAGAAGTGAAATAGGAATATAGTAAACTAGGCAACTTTACATATCTTGAGCCTCCTTGGATCGATACTTGGCTACTTAGCCACTTTATTACTTGTTTGACCACGTGCACGTGCGTGTCGGTTTTTAACCTATACCGGAACACCCGAACAACTGCTATCGGTGCCCATGACCGGACCTCTGTTGAGAGAATCTGTGGTCCTCAGTCCTGGCCCTCTTGGACTCCCTTTCCCTCGAATGTGCCACCTCCATCTGTTGGGAATAAAACACTATGCGGGGAAAGTCCATGTCCTGATGGAGCGTACATATCCTGCAGTCCTTCTCCAAATATCTTGCTATACCATGCACAAACCTGCTCACCCGCCCCCGCTGGTCGGCCACTAACTCCGGGACATACTTAGACAGGCGGGTGAACTCAAGGGAGTACTCCTGAACGGTCATCCTTCCTTGCTTTAATTTCACGAACTCAGCTGCTTTCAACTCTCTCATCTCTCAAGGGAAGAATCAATCTAGGAATGCAACCTGAAATTCCTCCCATGTGATTGGACCTGCTCCTGCGACCCTGCTGTCCTTCCACAGGCGGAACCAAATATGCGCAACCCCCTTCAACTGATAGGAGGCCAGCTCTGCGCACTCAACACTACTCACCCCCATAACCTAGGTGATCTTGATAATATCATTAACAAACTCATATGGGTCCTCATCTACCTTGGACCTCAAGAACTCTAGCGGATTCTTTCTCAAGAAGTCTCAGACTTTGGCTGCCACTGCATTTTCATTTTGAGGAACATGCAGAACGTCCTACTGATTAACTTGAGCGGTCAAGGCCTGCACGAACATCTTAATGGCCGCTCAGAACTCAGCATGAGCAACTAGCTTTGGTAGCTGGGGCTCCTAAATTGGTGGGGCTGGCTGATGCCCATAACTGTTTCCATCATCGTGGCCTTCAACACCTCCATTCCTCCTTCTATTCATCCTTCGAGGTGCCATGGTTTTGCAATTGTGAATAACATGAATTAGAAGGATAGAAAGGCTTTTCATCGAACGACATAGATCATGAAAGAAGGGAACATTTCCTAAAACGTCTAGTAGCCTCTTCATCATAAGTGTGGCGCGCTTCACACCCATGAAAAAGACTCTACCTAACGTGGCTTTCAGACTCCCTAGGAGACTTCAAACCTGTCTCTGAGACCAAGTTTTTTCATGACCCGAACGGAGGCCCAAATCCTAGACATGTGACAAGGACCCTGAGAGACCCCAATTCAATCCACGGCTTAAGCATTCATCTAACTAATACAATAAACTAAAGGATCAACGATATAAGCATAGCGGAAGTCTAACCCAACATAAAAATAGAATAAACATCCGAAACTGAATACACGTGTAAGTTTGAAGAGTCTTTAATCTAGACGAGCTGATGGGACAAAATCCCCAACTAGATCAACAATACTGAAACTGAAAAATACATTAGCGATAACTGAAAGTATAGTCCTCTAAAGATGAGGACTCACCAATCACGCGAGTGCTAACTCTGATAAGAAAATATGAACAGGGCTGAACTTAGGAATTGGATCCTGCATCATGAAATAATGCAGCATAGAAAGTATGCGGTCAGTACCTGGAATGTACCGAGTATGCATGGTAGGCAAAACCTCGTAAGTAAAATAAATCATTTAAACATTTCATACATATCATAAACTCTCAAGCATACGTAAAAGGACTACATGCATTCATTCTGAAATCGTAATCTTATCATGACATGACCATGTGTAGCTGAACATGACATTTATATCAAAAGATGAACAAATGAGTCGAACCTTGCTTTTAGAACATTCATGCATAAGGTAACCATCATAAGTAATAAATATGCAAATCTGAATGACATAGACGGTGGGAGACTCGTCACTTAACCAACATACTACGATAGAGCTTACGTTGTCCCAACTATCACACTCAAGTGGGTAGAGCTGTCCATAACTTTGCCAGTGTGATGGACGATACCATGATATCGATATCAAGCTAAAGGGCCAATCGGGTTGGGGATATCTTACAGGGGAGGTCCCACTAATGTAATAGTATCAACCTACATTGGCGCGTAGTTCTGGGGCATAGGTTGATCGACCCTTAACATGCTGGGTGCTAGACTCTTCTCCCAAAAAATGCAATGCTCTACATCATATACAACGAAACTCAACATTGTCTATTGACGAAGCTCAAGATGAATCATGCATAGCTCAACATCGTATGAAACGAAGATCAACATTGTCTATTGACAAAGCTCATAATGAAATCATGCATAGAATAGACATCATATGAATATGAAGCTCAATATTGTCCTTTGACAAAGCTCAATAATGACATACATCTCAATTATGAATTCATGCATGTGAGAAGTTTTATTTCAAAACATACCACAAGCTCTAATATAAGTGAAAGCATCCACTCCAAATCATGTGGTAAGCTACATGTAGGAATATTTAACTCAATATACCATAAGCTAGAATTTAGGAAAATGTGGAGACTTCGCTCTAAACAATGTGGTAAGCTTATTTCGGGAAAATCTATAGTTTAAATTGACATGTAGGCATTACCCAAAGCTTTTTCATACTTGGATGTAATCAATTCATTTTGAAAATAACAACATAATCTTGGGTAGATTTAGAAACATGCCTTTCATCATCAAATATCAACATCATCATGCATTCATCATCATTCACAACTTTTATGAACTTCTCATCCATGGGCATTTTAGATTCAAGATTTTTAGAAAACAATTTCTGTATTGAAAATAATTATCTACCCAAGCTTTACAATTCACCAATATAATGCAATCTAATCATACCCATGTATAGAAATTATAGAATTATACAATTGAGTAAAACCCTATACTTGAACATAGACATTTCATCATATTTTTATAGAGATTGGGCATGGGTGTGGAAGGAAGACACCTATTTAAAATGCTACATGCCTGGAAGGGATAATTCTATCACCTCACTTCTTGCCAAAAGAGAAATTGGAAGAAAACCCCTTAGAAAAGCTCTTGATTACCTCCTAAATTTCATAAACTTGCATGCATGAAAGTAATACACTTAGAATTCAATTTTCCCCTACTAAAATCCTCCAAAATGAGTCTTAAATGACGTAATATAGGGCCTTAGGACTAGGAAATGATAGAAATGCCCTTACTAAATTCGCTGAAAACTGGTCACTAGACCAAACAATGGATGAACCAACGGGTCGTTCGAGGAAACCACAACCTGTGGTATCAGCCCGTGCTATGCAATGCCCCAACCATCTCTCATATTCAAACCACGGACATACAGGACGAGTCGTCCTAGGGTCCAACGGGTCATTGAATGAGTCGTTGTTTCCCTCTTTTGAATTTTTGAAGTCCTTCACAATGAGCCTTATCACGACTCGTTGTACCCTACAACGGGTCGTGGTATCCACCCATCGTTCCTACTGCCAGACTTTTCCCTTTTACCACTACTCCAGACAATGGGTCATCCCTTCTCACTATGGGTTGTTGTGACGCCTATTGTCTACACTGTCACTAGGCCTAACTCTTCCCATGACTTCTTACAATGACTCATGGTTACATACCATGACTCGTTGTTCCTCTCATCCTGCAACCTTTTTCCCAAATTTCTATAGTTTTGCATTTTAGTTTCCCGGGTCTACTCGTAGGCACTTCCGGGGTATTACATAAGTCCTTTATGAAATGACTTCAAAAAGTTCAAAGTGAATTTGGTACCTCTATCTAAAATGATGGAAAAGGGAACTCCGTGCAGTCTGACTAACTCCCGGATGTATAGTCTAGCATAATCCTCAGCTCAGTCTGTAGTCTTTATCAGTAGTACATGTGCTGTCTTAGTCATCTAGTCTATTACCACCAAAATAGAATCATGTTGCCCGTGCATTTGAGGTAAACCTATAATGAAGTCCATGTTCACCTCTTCCCACTTCCACGTGGGTATGTTGATATCTGAGTCATACCCCTAAGTCTCTGATGTTCAACCTTAACATGCTGGTAGTTAGGATGCTTAGCTACATATTCTGCAATGTCCCTCTTCATGCCATTCCACTAGTAGATTTCTTGTAGGTCACGATACATCTTAGTGGCACCTGGGTGAATAGAATATCTGGAGCTTTGTTCTTTTACCAGTATTTGCTATCTGAATTCATCTACATCTGGAACACATAGTCTGCCTTGGTAATGAATCACACCATCTCCCCCTTTAGAGAAAGCCTGAACTTTTTTTCTTACAACCGCTTCTTTCAGTTTAAGTATTATGAGGTCTTCATCCTAATTTTACTCGACCTCTACTACCAGAGAGGATTTTGACCCACTCAAGATTACATCTCTGCCCTCAGCTAAATCAACTAACTGCTCTCTAATATAGCTAACCTGTGGATATCTCTTGCCAGCTCCTTTTTTCCCTCTTCAACATGAGAAATGCTTCCTAGAGACATCCAGTTTAAGGCATCCACCACTATATTTGCCTTGCCCCGGTGGTATAGCACACTCATGTCATAGTCCTTTAATAACTCCATCCACCATCTCTGACGGAGGTTCAAATCCTTCTGACTGAACATATATTGAAGGCTCTTGTGGTTAGTGAAAACATCCACGTGAACCCCATAAAGGTAATGTCTCCATATCTTCAAGGAAAATACCACAACCGCCAATTCAAGATCATGAGTTGGATAATTCTTCTCATGAACCTTGAGCTTTCTGGAGGCATAAGCTATCACCTTACCCCGATGCATCAACACGCATTTGCGGCCAACTCGGGAAGCATCACAATAAACTATGAACGCATATGTTCCTTTTGGCATGGTAAAAAATTGGAGCTGTAGTGAGTTGAGTCTTCAACTCTTGGAAACTCTTCTCACATAAATCTGACCACTGAACTTAACCTTTTTCTGAGTCAGTTTAGTTAGAGGGGATGCAATGGAGGAAAACCCCTCTACAAACCGTCGGTGGTAACCAGCTAAACCCAAGAACTTCCAGATAACCGTTGGTGAAGTGGGTCCTGACCAATCTTTTACCACTGTTATCTCTTAAGGATCTATCTGAATAACCTCACCTGAGACCATATGACCGAGAAAGGCTACTGACTTCAGGTAGAATTCACACTTATTGAATTTAGAGAACAACTGGTGATCTCTAAGAGTCTGCAACACTATCCTCAAGGTGATTAGCATGTTCCTTTTCATTTCTAATGTATACCAAGATGTCATTTTATGAACACAATGACGAACATGTCCAGGTACGGCTTGAATACCGTAATCATCAGGTCCATAAAAGTTGTAGGAGCATTGGTTAGTCCAAAAGACATAACCACATATTCATAGTGATCATACCAAGATCTAAAGGAGTTTTCGGTATGTCACATTCTCTAACCCTAAGCTGATGATATCCCGATCTAAGATATACCTTGGAAAAATAACTAGCTCTTTGTAGCTGATCGAACAAGTCATCAATCCTAAGTCGGGGATACCTATTTTTTGCTATAAATTTGTTCAATTAATGGTAGTTGATGCATATTTTGACTGTACCATCTTTCTTTTGCACGAACAACACTGGAGCACCCTATGGAGAGATACTGGGTTTGATGAAGCCCTTTTCTAGAAGGTTTTTCAACTGTTCCTTCAACTCCTTAAACTCAGCTGGAGCCATTCTATAAGGAGGAATAGAGACGAGTTGGGTTTTTGGAAGAAGGTCTATGCCAACGTCTATTTTCCGCTCGGGTGGGACTCTAGGAAGATCTTCGAGAAAGACATCAGGGAATTCATTAAAAGCAGGAACTGACTGAATAGTCAGGGTCTCAAAGCTGGAATCCCTGACCCTCACCAAGTGATAGATGCAACCCTTTGAAATCATTTTTCTAGCCTTAAGGTAGGAAATGAACAGAACCTTAGGCGCTAAAACACTATCCTTCCATTCTAAGACTGGCTCATTAGGAAACTAAATCCTGACAACACTAGTTCTGTAGTCAATTAAGGAATAACAAGAATGCAACCAATCCATGCCCAGAATGAGGTCAAAGTCGACCATCTCTAGCTCTACTATATCAACTGGGATAGCTTTATTCAACACTGATACTGGGTAGTTTTCTATACACTCGATTGGCCCTAACTGATTCACCAATCGGAGTAGAAACTGAGAATGGTTATGAGAGGACCTCTAGGCTAATATTGAACTGAACATCTATGTATGGAGTCAAGAATGAAAGTGTGGCTCCTAGATCTAGTAGGGAATATACATCTAGATGGAAAAGACGCAACATACAAGTAACCACATTGGGTGAGTTCTCCTGATCTTGATGAGAATACAAGGCATAAAAATGATTTTGGCGTTGTTAGCCATCCGTACTTGAAGTAGTGTCCTGCTGAGTTGGGCGACCTGTTGGGGCTGCTGAGGTAGTGGACTGAGCCTTTCCCCATCCTGCTGACGGAGAATCCTAAATCTGTGGGATTCTTGCCCAAATGGCACTCCCTTGGGTGATTCTTGCCATACTTTGGGTAGGTTGGAAATGAGCTGCTGCTAGAGACGTGGCTCTGGGATTGGGAGCCTAATGCTCCACCTTTTCAGTCCTTACAAAATTGGTAAGAACAAGCACTGGCTAATGTGGGTGCTGGAGGTCTCTGTTGTTGCTGTTGTGGGCGACTACCGCTACCTGACCTCTGCTGGCCATATTCAAACTGATCTGTTTTGGCCTGCTAGTTTCCCCTCTCTTTGTCCATCAACTTTTTTGCCTCTCTCTATTAGACATGAATGATGAGGCTGGAGAGGTCAATGTCTTTGATCAACATTGTGGTTCTACATTCCTTAAGTACTAGATTTGAAACTCCATTTGAAAGTTTTTACATACAAGCCCTCGATAATCCCTGGAGCATACATTGACAGCCGAGTGAACTCCAATGCATACTCTTCCACTGTCCTATTATTCTGCCTCATATTCATGAATTCGACAACTTTGTCCTCCCTTAATTCCCGAGGAAAGAATCTATCGATGAACGTTGTAATGAACTCGTTCCACTCTACTGATCCTGCTTCGATCGCCCCCCTCCTTCCATTGTTTGTACCAAATTTGAGGCACCCCTTTCAACTAGTAGGCAGCCAGATCAACACTCTCTGTAGAAGTAACACCTATGATCTGGGTTATTTTCTACACCAAATCCACAAACTCCTACGGGTCCTCTCCTACTTTAGATCCATAAAAAGATGGAGGGTTTATTTGGGTGAACTCCCGAACTCTAGTAGCTACTGCAGACCCTTTCACATTCACCGGAACCACCCGTTGGTTCACTTGGTTGGTCACAACGTGGGCAAGCATCTGGATCACAATGCTAAACTCGGCAGGTAACACCTGATCGCCCTCAGGGGCTGCGGGAGCTGGTGGGGCAGGTTGGTTTGTATTCAGTTTCTCCTCCCATTATTTCTTCTTGGAGGCATCGTTATTTGAGATGAGTAGAGTGCGGATTAGGAGGACATTTTTTTGAGATTAAGATCAACACACTATAAGGAGTCTAAACAAAGGGAAATTTCCTAAAGATGCCTCATAGCCTCCCTCTCATAAGTGTGGCGCGCTCCACACCCATGAAAAGGACTATACCCGACACGACTTTCAAACATCTTAGGATACTTTAAACCTAGTGCTCTGATACCAAATTTGTCATGATTCGAGTCTATACCCTAGATGCGACACAATACTTGGTTCCACAAGTGACCCCAAGCTAACCCATGGCTTAACATCACACTGGTAAACTCAAATAGCATTGCCGAAGCTAGGAACATAACTAAATGAATTGATTTTCTAAAATAACAAATGTCTGATAAAATACTAAAAACAACATGTCTGACAAATACTGAACATAATATGATATGACTATTATCGCTGCTATGACTAAGAACCTTCACTTGTATCATAATATGATACAACATGGATATATGCATCAGTACTTTCAATGTACTAAGTATGCGAGATGTATGTAAAGCAATAAGAGTACATAACTAAGTTGAGATGACATGTGTAAAGAAATAAAAGTACATAACTATGCTGAGATGACATGAAATGACCAATAATAAACTGATGAGTACCGTGATATAACTATAATACTACAAGTACAGGCACTGAATAATGGTCTTAAACATATCCTGAAATCTAAATAACTAGACTAAGCTAAACTGATAGGAGGTACTATACTATACTGTACTATAATGTGGGAGCAACTATAACCGATATGTAACCATGTGAGCTAAACGTGGAGTCCGATGTATACCCCCATCAGAGAAGGCTCACTATACCTTGCTAGGGTATAGTAACTATACTAGATGATTACTGTCTGATGCCCATTTGTGCTAAAAACCTATGATGGAAACATAGTTCTGGGAACTTGGGTGCGTTGAACCCTAGCCTGCTCGGTGCTAAGTCCTACTCCCACTGAAAGTCCTAACTGTGACTGCTAGGCTGATAGCTCGAAACTGGTGCCCCAAGACTTATGTCAGGAGTACTTATCTGGAAGTACCTTCAGATTCTAAATGACCTGATAACTAGAAACTAATGTTCTGAGATGGGCCAGAACCGTTTTGTCTAAAAGCGTCGTAACCGTCTAAAGAACAACCTGATCACTGGTACTGAGGAGCATTAGTGAACTCCTCAAGAACTGACCATAGTCAAACCGATCCGCTGACTTTACTGAATGATACTGAAAAGGCTAAGTACTGATTGAGATTGAAAGAGCATTCAAACTGACTGTTAACCCATATGGCGTTAACATCATAGTACTTGTAAGAATATACAGAGTCAAACAACACTTGTATCTAGACAACATGAAAGACTCAATTTATTTTATTCATAGGAACTAGGGATAAAATCACATAATTTCATGGAAGGAGATATCAACAATAAGTATATCTAAAAACTACATTCAAAACTCATGAAAATTATAACAAGAAGGAAATCCATAATTCACTGACAAACCGACTCTAGCTTTGAACTTCAGGGCTGGAACTGATAAAATTCTTAGAAGAGTTCTGGGGAACAAGGGAAGAACAATTCCTTTGTTGAATTACCACATACCTGGAGTAGAATTCCTGAGAAAAATCTGGAGAAATATGAGATGAAGACTGAACCCTTGTTCTTGCTCTGAGCTTGCTAACTGAGTTTTCTACGTTCTGACTTTGAGAGAATGAGAGGAATGAGAGAAAATATTGACTAACTCCCTAAATCCCTCTGAAAATGGGAGGTGTGGTTTGAGAGTTATCAAAAAGTGGCGCTATAGTCGGGAAATACGGTTTAGGATCAGATTAATTGCTTGTGTTTAACTTTTAGTTCGTATTTTTCCTTTTTTTTGTTTTTCTTTTACTTTGTAACGTGTCACAGGGTAGCGTGGTGAAACAAGCAGCCAAGATGTGACCACGGTCTCAACAGGTATCTTGATGAAGTCTGAGTAATCAAGATATCTGTGTCGTGCTGTGACATTAAAACATGCGCTACTTGGGAGCCAATCCAAGATAAATTCTTCGCTTTTATATGTTTTTTCAAGTGTGCAGGTGATAAGTTATGATTGTCAACAAAAGTTGAGCTTAAACATTAAAAATAATGAGTAGAGGCCCTGAGAGTTCTTCTTTCACTCTATTACTTTGTGCTTATTTATTTTAGCACTAGGGATAGTGCTACTAATTAAGTGTGGGGTGGGAGGAGTGAACTTCATATTACCATGCATGCCTTAATTTCTAAATTTGCACATAATAGGCCTAGTTTTTTTTGGGATTTATGATTTGTCATGCATGCTTGTTGGTTTGTAGTATTTTTTTTAGTTTTATTTTATTTTGGGTTCCTTCGATTTTTGTTTTCGGTACTTTTCCAGTGGAAAGTCCCTTAAAACCGATTAGAGAGTCTAGATCTTTTTTTAGTCATTGAGTCATGACTTTGCCTGATGATGGATGGATGATGACCGTCTTAAGGGTAAATTAGTCATTAGGAAGAAGAAGACTTGATCCTTACGAATGCTAAGTGCTTCACTCTAGGTATCATTGTGACTTTATTTAATTCACTCAAAAATGCATGATAAAGGAAGAAACACCCGGTCTTTTGGAAATTGACTCTTGGGCTTGAAAAGTAAAAAAATGGGCTTAATTATGTTATGCATGCAATATGAATATATGTGTTTATGTGATCTTTATTTCCATTGTTCAACCATCTTGTGCCAATGTGTGAGGAATTATTTTTGATATACTCCATGCTTGTAAATTGGCGTCTAGAACTTGCCCGGTATGTGTGCAAAGCGAAATTAGAATAATGGATTTAGGAAGTGATTGTAACCATAGGAATTTCTTTGGTAACCATATTTTTATCCTATTTTGCCTACCTTGATTGTAATTATCCTAGTTAGCCATGTTGAGCCTTAGCCTATTCTTTTGATAGCCAATATTACCAGCTTAATCCCTTTTGTTCTATTGACTTATATTTGATCGAAATGACTCCTAGAGCACTTTAATGAAAAATTTTTGTTGTAAAGGAGCATAATTGGAGAAGTGAATGGAAAAGCTAAAAAGTGTGGTGAATTAGAAGAAAAGAAAAAGGTGAAATTTTTCTAAACAAGGAGGGTGAGCTGTAGTGCGAAAACAAAAAGAAGAAAGAGCTTTGAAAAATTGAAGATTTACTGATTAACCGTACCCATTTGTTTACAAAGAACCTATTTTGGCCCTGTTCCTTCCTTGGATAGTGTGAACCTCAACATAAGAAAAAAATGCATAAGTTGAGGGTGGATAGAGTAGGGGTGAGTAAAGGGTGGGAACGGAAGAAGAAAAAAAATGTGTGTGAATGAGCTCAATGATTGAAAAATTGAAAAATAAGGAGGTATAAGGAGAAAAATTTGGAAATTGATGAATGAGCTAAAAATCAATGTGTTGTGAAGTATTAAAGTTCTTAGGGAGATTAGTCACTATCTTGGCCAAATACTTCCTACCTGTCCCTTAGCCTACATTAAAACCAAATTAAAATCCTAATTGATCCTTGATTCATAATTCTATATTAGTGGAGTATTACACTAAATGGATCGTCTTTTGCATGTATGTTGAGTTCTTTTGTGAAAGTGAGCAGAAATTATTTTACTTATGCCCAATTTAATCTTATTCTATATATTGTGTGAAAACAGGCATCTCTCCAAATTGTGAGGGGCATAATTATAAGACTTTGGTTTAATCTTGATTGCTAAATTGCATATAATTCATGTTGACCCAATATATGTCTTGATGAGTTAGTTTTCAAAAGCTAAGTGATTTCGAACTTTGACATTTTAATGTTGATCCTATATGCATGTGAGTGAGTTGTTTGAGCTTCATTAATTTGTCTCATGATCCTAAGTGTAAGTAGACATATTCGTAGGATTAATTTTGTGCTTAATGGTTAGAAGGAAAGTAGTAGATTGTTTGAGGACGAACAATAGTTTAAGTGTGGGGTGTTGATGAAGGGCATACTCACACACTTCATGGACATATTTTTCCCGTACTTTACTATGTTTTGAGAACAAATTTATGTGTGTTTGAATGTTTTTTTGTTATGTATTTGTGGAACTTAGCTAATGCATGTGATTAGATGTTTTCAGGACTAAAAAGGATGGATTTGAATGTATTTGAGGCTTATGGAATGAAAATGAAAAGAAGATGAAGTCGTGGGCAAAGGTTGAGTGTGGAAGATGCAGAAATAGTGTACCTGACGGGTTGAGGGAATGACTCATTACGTCTGTTAATGAGTCGTGAAGTCAGTTGTGGAGACTGAGAAGAGAAATTTTGAGAAAAATCTAGTGAAGGTAACGAAAGACATCACGAATCGTCAGGTATTGACACGACTCATTGTGAGAGCACTGGTAGGAATCGTCAGGTGCACTGAAATTTTGGAGAGTTAGACTCCTAACGACTCGTGCCCATACACAATGAGTCATAAGGTGACCCGTTGCCACAACTGGCAACGCGGCAAAGGAAGGTGCGACGCGGAAAGGCTTCCAAAATGGGAAAAAAGTGGATTTCCTACTTCAACTAGGAAAAGGAAAATTAAATCCCTAGCCAAATTCATCAAGGAATGAGGAAAGCATCTAACTATTATAAATAACCTTTATTTTCATGTAATAGCTATCAAGCTTTAGATCAAGTTTCAAGTTCAAAATTCTTCAAGTAGTATTAGAGTTTTAAGTCTCAAGTTTTTAGATACAAGTTTGGTGTCTTACTTTTGGAACTTCGAGACGATTGTTGAATTGTTCTTCTTTATTGTTGCAATAATCAGGTGAGTTTCTTCCTATCAACGTTGTAAGTATTAATTTTTTCTTTTATTTATGAATTATATTAATTTACTTATAAACATGATTGGATAAAACCACCACAACTAGGGTTGTGGGAACCATGGCAAATTAACACACATAGATAAAATACTTAGTGATTCTTGAACGAAATTTATGCATGTATTGTTTCTTCCTTCGTTTTAATTGATTTATAATGGTTGCAAATGTTAAAACTTGCCTTATTCTTACTTACCGGACCAAGGAGGTAGTGAATGGGAAAAGGGATTCACAACAGAGATTTGAGGCTATCAACCCTCATCTAATAGCTTTACCTTGTATGGGAATAGCTAATTCGATATTAAGGGTAAGGGTTAATCAAGAGTACACCCGTAGGCGGACCAAGTTGCATGGTGAAAATCATCTAGATAGGGGACCAACCATTTAGGTGAACCTAACTTACCGATATTGCATGCTAAGCACCAGAATAGATCACTAATATAAAGCGCCTTGCGGTTATGAAGTCATGGGGAACACTTACCCTAGTTAGTTGCATTAATTTGGATACAACAAACAATTTCGCAACATTATTATTTATTACTTTTACAAATTACCCCCTCTTAGGAAACAATTAACTAAACATCTTAAACACTATCATTCTTCAACATCATTCCGTATTCACTGTGGGATCAACCCCAACCTCTAGTTGGGTTATTTATTAACAACGTCTGCTTCATACTTTATAAGGAGGTGTGGTTTGAGTGTTATGACAATTCAATATCCATTTACAAACTTGACTAAGAGAAATTCAAGCAAGGTCTGAACTCTAATGGAGTTTTCTACCTTCTCAATGAAGAAGATGACTCTTTCTCCTTCTACTTCTCTCTACTTTCAATGCGAGCCAAAAGCAATAGAACAATCAATCCTTTCTAGAATGTAATATTTAGTTCTTTTATGAGAGGTACAAAAATAAGGTACATTATCCTCCTCTTTTTCCATGCTTGACATTTTTACCCCTGGCTAACGGGTTTCACTTGCAATTCACCGGCGGTTCGACGGTGCAGGTTCGTGAAATGCCGGCCAGTTCTAGCTGAAGGACAGTGAGAATTTGGCTTTTTTGGCATAGGCATCTGCGGTTTGCCGGTGCTGCTCTGCGGACCATCGGTTGGTCACAGCTCCTAACAGTAAGTTCTTTAGCACTTCGGCCTTGGCACTGGTGGTTCTCCAGTGCTTATTTGTGGTTCGCTGGTCTCCAACCTTCTTCCACACAGTAGGAAACTGCGGTCTATCTGGCGTTTCGCTGGTGTCCTCTGGTGGAGCGCCGATCACCAATTCTATTTTCATGCTTTTTGCTCAATTTCATGCTTTTCTCCATTCAAGTTAAGTACCTTCAAGGATCAAGGATGAAAGGCATAAAATCCACCTTATTGACTTGAAAACTAAGAAAAAACTCATGACTAAGAGCCAAATAAGTTGGTAAATTACCAACTCGTCAAACCCCCAAACTTGAACCATTGCTTGTCCTCAAGTAATATAATTCTTTCCATTTGAACAAATGGACAACATGCCAAATATGAAATTACACATTAAGGACCAATGACTTAAGACAACCTTAAAATTCTCACTAACTCAAGAAAAAAGAGAAACGATTCCCCTAAAATGTGAAATAGTTTCAATAGGTAACCATAATGAATAGGCATGATTGACAACTACTTTCATTTTTCAAAATAAGGGCATGGTTTATCCAATCAAAGCTACATAACATCTCAAATCATAATCATTTCACATTCAAAGCGTGCCTTGAAGCTCACATTGCTCATGCCTTAATCACATCTTTACATCAATGCAAGCATGTCCTCAAAGGGAGTGATACCACTCAGTACAAGATTGAATCTCCTTTATTTATCATAAAGCAACGCACATGCAGGGGATTATAGAATATGAAGATCACACTGACTCTCACAAAACAAATCTCCATGCACACAACTTGACCCAGAGGCTTGCCCTTCGTGTATCTCGCCACTACTGTAGAGAAACTACGCTCAAAAATTAATTAGGACTTGTAGGTCATGATGAAGGCTAGGGGTAAAGGTAGGATAAATTTTTTAGCTCTAGTGACTAGAACCTCCCTAATGCCTTCTCATGAACACTTTTAACCTCCCATCAAACTCTTTAGATCACTCCACCTTATTCCTCTTTTTTCGTTCATATTCATCTTTTATTTCTCAAAAGCCCTCTTTGTAACTCCTTTGGGTCTCACATAAATCCTCATCTAAGCAAGAGGTAACATAATTTCACTATTATTTTTTTCTCTTTTGATGATTCAAAGTTTCTCAGCCCATCATTTTATTCATTTTTAATCATAATTTGGTGCTACCTCATATTTTAGCTCATCATATTTCTCCCTTTTTTTAAATCCCCAAACATAGGCTTTTTGCCTCTTTTCCATTGATTTTCTTATCTCTCCCTATGTCTTGGGCTTCAAGCCCTCATTATTTTCATTCATTCATCACTAGCAATTAGGGGAGGATTGGTGCCAAAGAAGGGGACTACGAAGAGAGATTGGGCTTGTAATGTGGTTTCCAAGAATAAAAAGTCTAAAGGCTCAAGATGGCTAGCAAGGGAAGATGTTTCTAGAGGTCATTTTTGGTGAAGTGACTAATGAAACGAAATCCTAAAATCATATTCTAAGTGCCGCTACATCTATGATATCTCATTGAGTCACACTTAGGGCATGTTCTAGACAAGAAGAGATGCATGAAACTCATTCAAATGACCTTACCACACAAGGCATCACACCTAAAGCATTCATACAAGCTATTATCATCACAAGATTTTAATTCAAGATAATAAAATATGAGAATGCACAAGACAAATAGGGAATATGCAATGTATGATATTAGAGTGCTACATTTCCCATTTCAAATGTCCATTTTTCTTTCAAATTCATTTTTCATGCCACACAAATGTTTTTGGTGGTATCTCTCAAAAATAGTTTCTTAAAAGACCCAAAGAAAAACATGGCATTTTCCTTTAAGAGAATCGCTTCACAGTCTATCATTGGGAAATGTCACTTGGTTCGACAACAAAAATAAAGAAAAAGAAATTGCTCCGTGGGAATGAATCGTGGTATAAAGAAAACCCTTGGAGTTTATTCATTACCTACTATTTACAAAGGAGAAAATCAAACTTGGGTCATGAACTTTAGGCAATAAAAATAAAGACCCATTCATTAGCACTAACAAGAAAGACAATTTTTCTAATCGTCCATTTTGAGCCGAATAAAGGCTCCACACCATTCACAAATCTAACAAAACAAATAGCCTGGCAAGGGCAATCATCAAACATTCTTAAAATGAGCTCTACAAAGGCTCAAAAATCCTCACAACTTAAACATAAAAGCCCGACAAAACAAATGACCATCACACAAGGAACAATCATCCCACCCCAACTCAAACGCTACATTGTCCCCAATGTATGCATACACAATAAAGAGGGAGAGAACTCCCTGAATTTATTGATCTTCATCATCATCATCTGTTTTCCCATCTTGGCCTTCATTTCCCAGATCCTACACCTAATCCCCTATAACAATTCATTAATGGGGCCACAGACTATAGAAGGGTAGCCATCGCTATGTTAAGGGCGCTCATGTCGGGCACCTCCATGGACGTCCGCCTCTACCATTTCCATAATTCAGTCCGGATAGAGGTGACAGCCCTCTACAGGACATCCACCCATGAGCATGGCTTGGTAAGACTCTCATATATTGACTTCATCTCCATTTTCACCATTAGGAAAATAAGGGTAGGGAGACTTTTAGCAAACTTTTGAAGCTGGCTCTCATGAGAGTTAGTCATATCTACAAGTTTGTGGAGATTGCTTGGTTAGGAAGATATGGGAGGGGGTGAAGGCTCCCCTAGTAGGGGCTTCACCTGAAGCTTGTGTCGATGCCTCTGGGTGTGGCATATTAAGATTGGCAGCCAGTGGGGCTTGCTCAGAACCATGAGAGAAAGATCCTTATGGGACAGCAAAGGCTTACAGCCACTTCCGCTTGCTCTTTGGAGCATCATCGTCCCTTTTTCGATCCACAGTAATGACACCGGTAGTAGAGCTTGGGTGTTCATCTAGGAACAGTGGCACTCCATCTTGCAGGAGTAGCTGAGATATGAGCCCAGTATAGGGCATTGAGGTGCCAACATTCCTAGCTTCTCTCTTCATCTGAACAACCATAATTTCCCTAAAATTTATGGCGACCCCTATCATGATGCAGGTGATGAGGATAGTTTCTTCCAAACTAACCCGTTGCACATTATTTGAAGGTATGATACAGCCATAAATGCAATTCAACCGTAGCTTGGCCTCAAACATAAGATCATGGTGAGAAATATCGCCGCCTATGGTGGCCTAGTAGGGTGTGTCTATAATAACTCTAAAATTACATTTTTCAATTAGAAGAAAGTGTAAGTGATCGCTGTATCAAAACAAATATTCCGTCGGATATCGGGGTCGAATCCCATACAAAATTGAGTCAATAAGTCAGGAGTTATAAACTAATTAAAACTAGAAAGCATAGTTGTTCGACATTTAAAAAGTAAAATTGGGGGAAAAGGAAAAGCAACGTATAATTCTAAATTAATACTAATTGGAGGGAATTCCAATTGTTGCAATCACAAGCGAAATGGCTAGGTCTATGCTATAGATGAGTTAACAACTAAATCGGGATTTTCTTCAGTGCCTTAGCCTCAAAATTAACATAGATAGCAATGAATAATTCACAATCCCTTGTTTTTCAACCATAAGAATGTTTATGCCTTGGATTTTCTCAATCCCAAAGCCAAATCAAGTTATCAACTACAAAATCTCGAGGAAGGACTAGATATTTCTAGCCTTGACCTTTAATGGAGTGAAAATATGGGTATTGGATATCTATAAATCAATCCCACAAACCAATACTCCAATTCCTCACTATTGTCTTCTCACCCAATTCTCACTTTCCTCTCTCAAGAAAAAGCAAGAAAAGTCAAGCACAATTCATGTTTGCAAACCATCAATATAAGCAATTTAAAACATGGGAGTGGACAACAGATCTATAAATTAAATAAGAATCCAAGAGCAATTCATCAAAACCTAATTAATTAAACAAACCCACAATGAAAACACATGCATAATTAAAGAGAGAAAAGATACCAAGAGGATTCTTCTCACATTCATCATATTAGCTTCATAAATTTACTTTGCAAGCTCTTACAACAATAGTGGAATTCCACCAAAATGGTCTATAGAAAAAGAAGAAGAAAAGTCCTTTCTAACTCTACAATTCTATGGTGAAAAGGTGTGTGAAGGATGAATAATTGATGAAATAATTGACTGGGTACAATGAGAGTGATGTAAATAGCTGTAATTTCTTGTGTACAACTTTCCCAAATGTTCTTAAGGCTTTTAGATGCTTTGGAGACCTTTCAAGACCTTTTTACCCTTCATTGGACGGCCTCACTTGCAAAGCACCAGCATTTAGCCAGTGCCAATCTGCGGAGCACTGGCTGTCCGCCGCAATAAAATAGTGCTCTTGCCGTGACCATCGGTAGCTGAACCAGTGATTCACCACTGGCCAACAGCTAAATACCAGTGAGTAGCTAGTCTGGGCAGTTGCTTCAGTGTTTTTCTTGTGTGTCGCCCTTCCGTGTCCCCGTTTAGTCGATTCAAAGCATGTCCTTAGACCTCTTTTTGAGCTCAAATCTTCCTTTATCTTTGGATCCTTTCCTTCATATGCTAACTCATAAAATTTCCCCTCGAACTTAATGCCTTTTACTCAATTTCATGCTTTCTCTACTCAAGCAACATACCTACAAAGAATAAAAGAGAAAGAGCATAAAATCTACATAGATGATTCGAAAACCAAGCAAAAACTCATGCTTAGGAGCCCAAAGAGTAGGTAAATTTCCAACTTATCAAAGCCCTAAACTTGAACCGTTGCTTGTCCTCAAGTAATGCAATACTTTACGGTTGAGCAAATGGACGACATGTTATATATGAATATATGCACTAGGGATCAAGAAAGACATTATTTCACAAGAGGTCATTGTTAAAGCATAGATCATTATGAGAGTTGCACATAAAACCATCAAGCCTCAAGACAACCCAAACATTATACACCAACTTACAAAAAAGAAAAGACTCGAACTATGTTCGCAAGCTTCAATAGGTGAACAAAATCATTAAACATATATTGCATGTATTCCTTTCATTCAAACATAGTACATAGTTCATCAAACCAAGTTCAAGGAGCATCTCAAGTCATAGACAATTCACATTTAAAGATTGTCTTCAAGTTCGCTACACACTTGCCTCATTCATACACCACTTTTGCAATCAATTTTAAGCATGTACCTCAAGGAAGTTATGACGCTCAAAAGAAGAGAGAATTCCACTCATTTTTGAGCATTTCACATGTAGGGATTATAAAATACGACAAAGGCACTCACTCTCACAAAGAAATTCATGTGCATTCAAATTGACACATAGGCTTTCCATTTATATAACCTGCCACTAATATAGAGTTGCTACACTCAAAATCACTAAGGACTTGCAGGGTATCATAAAGGCTAGGGGTAAGAGTAGGACAAATGTTTAGCTTTAGTGACTAGGGCCTCCCTAATGCCTTTATAAATACTTGTAACATCCCATCATCTTATTGAGATCACTCCACCTTATTTCTCCTTGTTCATTATCTTCATATTTTGTGTAACAAGAACCACCCTATAACATCTATGAATTTCACATTTAGCCTTATCTACACAAGAGATAGCACCTTCTAGATATTCTTTCTCTTTTGATGACTCGAGGTTTTTCAAGCCATTGTTTCATTCATCTCATCACAATTTTGGTGCTATCTCACATTGGAGATCTCATGTTTCCCCCTACTCTTGCAAACCCCCAAACTTAGGCTTTTGCTTTATTTCACATTCATTTCCTTATTGCTCCCCATTTCCTGGGCTTAAAGCTCCATTTTTCATTGTTTCATCACTAGCAATTAGCGAGGATGGGTGTCAAGAGATGGATTAAAAATGGTCATTAGGCTTGTAAAGGGTGCAAGGCTCAAATGTTTGCTATCAAAGATTTAAGTTCAAGGAGGTCATTTTGGGTAAAGTGACTAACAAAAGAGGGCCTAAGATTATGTTCTAAGTGTAGCCCCATGTAATCATTTTACCTTGAATTACACTTAGGGAAAGTTTGAGACAATTATGCATAAACAAGAATTAAGCCAAAAGCCTCGCCACACAAGGCATCACAATCCAAGGATTTCACACACTTCCTTTATCACATTAAGAGTATGACTTTTGACAAGCTAGTTACAAAATAAAAAGCCATGAAAGGAATGTATAATTTGTGACAAGAGAGTGCTCATTTTCACATTTAGATACCCACTTTTTTTCCGAAACTAATGTACAATTTCAAGCAAGAATTGTTGGTGGTACCTCATCAAACAAGTGCACAAAAGACTCACAAGACTCTAGACTTGACAATTTACCTTAAGAAAGTCACCTCCCTGGTACGATGGAGGCATCCGCACTTAATCTGTGTGTAGAGTAGAACAACTTCTTTAAAACTTCCTCTTTCCAGGTATACTGCTCTCAACTGGCATTTGATCGGCGTTTTGCACCTTTCATAAAGCATTATGCCGGTCTATCACTGATGTGCAACTACTTAAGCAATTTTATTCAGTGCATTCTATTTGACATCTGCATTTTGCGCATTCGAACATGCGTTTCGCTAGTTTAGCGTCGGTTGCTCAATTTGGCTTCTTCCACCGTTATCGCGTTCCACAACTGTTCCATCCCTACACACCTAAAGATAACACAAACATAAAGTAAAACAAAACAAAAGGAAAAATAAAAACAAAATTTAAAAGCACTTGGGTTGCCTCCCAACAAGCCCCTTGTTAACGTCGTGGCTCGACGACTTCAACTTTCACCAGTTTTCCCTCCACTTTAAGCTTTTGAATCGCACCCCCAGTTTCTTTTTCCATTCTTCTATTTAGATTGAGGGGTGGTGGTACAAGAATCAAGGTTCCAAGTAGTGGATGTTGCATCTTGCATCTCTTGACCCTTTAAGGAGGGATGTGCTTTGAACATGTTGGCATGACATAATCTAAGATGAAGCCACCTTGATCTTCCTCCTCAATTTCCTTCATCGACTTGGTCTCCTCAGTCTCCATGTTGTCAATCAAGTTCAACGTTGAAAAAGGGTAAGAGGGTGGTTTAAGTCTCTCCTCTCTCAAGCATGCTTCTTGCTTGACATCCTCCTCTTCAAGTGCACTAGAGTCCTTGAGCAAGATTTGTTGGATGTCCCTTGGGGACTCTAATGTACTTTCTTCAACTTTGATATCTTGCATTATTGTAAGGTTAGTATTTTGGTGTTACACCTCGTAAGTTCTTATCATTTAATAGATGTGTGCGTATGTATGTTGAGAGTTTTGGAATACAATCCATGAGGGAAAAGGCCTGAAGAGGGGAGCACACGAGTGCATCGTCGAGCGAGCAGCAGGCCAAAGTAGAGGCTGGGTGCAAGGAGTGCCACATCTCGCCTCTGCCCCAGTGCCTTGATCGGCGTGTCGCTCCCGACACTTGGCACTGTGGGTAGCGCGCCGCGCATCCCCTCCACTGCCTCCCTATATATATATATGATTATGTGAGGGATTTAATTCATTCAAAACATTTCCCAAATGAGTCCCTCGGCCCTTATGACAATTCCTCTCAACTTTCCATCAGTTTTTGGTAGAATTATGCTGTTAATTTCCATTCAGACCTAAATTTGGCTTGGATAACGACTTTTAGGCCTATGAGGAATGTCCCTGCGAGTTATTTATTGAAAATTCACTCGTAGTACAAGAACCCTGCCGAGTAAAAGTTGTCAGAATCACTTCTAATTGAGTCCTCAGTGATTGCAAGTGACGAGTAAGCATTTCTACCTTTTAGACTCTCAGGAATTTGTGGGTTTTCGACTGTATTGGATGAAGTTGAGTTATAGTCAATGTTCATTGAAATATATCGTTATTTGTTGGGTCTTAGTATTGAAATAGCATTATTTTCTCAGCGTAAAGGCTGCAATTGAGTGGAATTACTAGCTTCAGGTTGGAATTTATTTGGGTGAATGAAAGTCGGCATTCGAGGTATGTTAAGGCTTATCTCTTCAACAAGTTATTCCCATTGTATAGTGATATCACCTATTCCCCCGAATGTTGATAATAATTTGGTATGTTGTGATTAGCTGCTGCTAGTAGATAATGACCTTATATGTTGTGATTAGCTACTGCTAATAGATAATGATCTTATATGTGTTAATTAGCTACTGCTAGTAGATAAGGATTATGTATTTTATGGTTAGTTGCTATAAGAGGAATTGAGATTATACCATAGTGTTGCTCGGCAGGAAAGGGTATGTTAAGTGTGACTAATGCTGGGTGAGCTATAGAGAGTTCCCCATTCACCTGTTTACCATTTATAGGTATTCTGATGTTTTTTCATGCCAAGGCCTTAGAAGTTCATGGTTAGCAGTTGGGCCTAACTTGACAAGTTTGACAGCATAGGGCATAGCCGGGCAATATAACTTTTAGTTTGACGCCTATATTGTAAGTCAAGCTTGCCCAGAGGCAGTTGGCATATCTTGACACCTCCAGGGCTAGAATTGGGATAGGATGGTCTTACCTTCGAGTCAGTGGCACCAGGTTGCCTAGTGAACTAAGCGACAGCTTGCCATATGATTAGCTACTGCCAGTGACCGTTCGTTTCAGCCGACCCACTGTTTTTCCTACAAGTCACTCAGGAAACCACTCTAGTTGTTACAAGTATGATAGACGAGTCAATACCCTAAGGAGGGAACCTTATTAGTAGTTAGATGTGAGGGAAACGTCCCAGGCTACCCTTATAGATGCCCAGGTACAGGTTTCTGCAAAGGACTAGGTCTAGATATACCTGCCTACGAGGCTATGAATCATCTAGAAGAGCCATACGAAATTTGGACAGACTAAGTTACGGTATAAATGGACTTGAACCAAAGTATCACAATGGTACTTCTAGGCTAAGAGTTATACTAAGATACCTGTAGATAGTTAGGGCTGACTAATTTGGAGCATGTCCAATCAGTAGCAGCCCCGCCTCCCCAATTGTTCTAAGCGGAGGAACTACATAGTTGGTCATCTACGACCTTACTGTTCACTTATGATCTATCATTGTCATATCATGACCTTCAATTACCGCTTAAGCCACCTCAGACCTTGCCCTATTCTTTCTAGACCGTTAAAGATTAAATCATTGCCAGGACCCTTTTGTCATGTGTTGGCACACGGGGTGTACCTATTGGCAGCTATACAGACTATTCTAGAGACGAGTAGTGGTGGCGCTAGGCCTAATGGGCCAGATGCACCTTTTGAGTTGCTAGGTTAAGACTAGAATGTAGTATTTCGGTCGGGAGTGACCCCACCTATTAAAGTCTTTAGTTAACCAACTTTAGGGTTTCTAACTGTGTCGTCACAAATAGGGTATGGATTGCTCAGAGGAGCTATGTGATATCGCTCAGAGGAGCTATGTGACGTCTCTCAGAGGAGCTATATGATGTCTGAAAGGACTATATTCAGGCCTATTAGGCCATATTTATGTCCATCCACGTATGGACCTCTTCTTATGCCATATTGGCATTACTGACCCTCCATCAAGCTTTATATGCCCAGGGTGCAGTTATAGGATCCCAACGGGCTCAAATACAGTTACAGGAGTCCAGCGGGCTCAATTGTAGACCTAGAGGCCAGGTAGGTTGGCTATAGTTACCAGTAGAATCATAAGGATCTGGTTAGGGGTATATAGATTGAATTGTACTTGTCAGGGCTTATGGGGGCCTTGTAGGTTATTTTGGTGTTGCTTGCACCTTCTAGGATCATGGGGGCCAGTTTAGATTCTTGTTTGTATACTTTCTTGCTAGATATAACTTATGAATGTATAGTTTTGCAGCTTCAGCTCTTACTTGTGTAGTGGTTTACTAGATACAGGTTATGGATAAAAAAGCTTATAGGTTAACTTCTGCCCTTCTTTTTATTTACTTTAAGCTTTTTATCAGCTTCTATCCAGGTTTCATTACTGCCTTACATATTCGGTACATATTGTACTGATGCCCACGCATGGGGCCCTTCATACTTTCCTATAGATTTAAAAAGATAGGGTTCAGGACTTCCTAGAAGCTATTCAGACTCACATGAATGGCCATCTCCTTTCATTTGGAGTTTCTAGGTTGTAGAGGTTTACCTGTCTTCTAATTGAATTGTATTTGGGTAGGCCGAGGGCCTTGTACCGACCAACATTTTCACTCTTCGAGGATTGTAGACTACAGTCTTCAATTAGTTTTTTTGTTGGTCGTATGGGGCCTATATTTGTTGCATTGTGCATGTTGGACGTATGGGGCCTATATTTGCTTTATTGTGCGTGTTGTCTGTGTGGGGGCCTAGTGTAGCTAGTTAGTTAGTAGCCTTGTCGGCTATAGTATGAACATGATCACATGTTTTCATTCTATTATGACTAGATAGCATGGTGGTCTTGTCAGCCCGCATAGGATCCATTTATTTCATGTCACTGGATTTGTTGTTTTCCTTTATTGGTTTCTGCGTAACCTTGTTGGGGGGAGGCCATTTTTATAACCGAGATATAGCAGTTTATTTTATTAATTTTGAGCTGCAGGAAAGCACTACAAGTGCACATACCCAGCTAGGTCATCCCAAGTCCCAATATGGCATTAGATGCCAGTCATGCCTCCCAAGGTGGGGTGTGACAAAAACGGTATCAGAGCGACGTTGTATCCTAGGGATTCTGCAAGTCGTTTCTAGTAGAGTCTTGTTTATAAATTTGTTGTGCACCACATTTTATAAGCAGGAGGCTATGAGGAATGATTGTATGGTTACCCTTCCTTCTTCTTAGATCGTGCTATTGAGCTAAGTTGTAGAGGGTTGAGTCCATAAGCTTTAATTGTTATTTCCGTCTAGAATAATGAGTGATATGAGACAATGCTTCAACCAACCGCAAGTTAGCTACAACAACAGGAGAGGGTACCAGCGAGGTGCCATAATTGGGGGACACTGCAGCCCGAAGGCGAAAGGGGATTTTTTTTACCAATCTCCCCAGCATCCTCCCGAGGCACCATGAATTTTAAAGTGTAACAGACGTGCCAGTAATTCTCCCAGTATTTCTTACATCCTCGGATTAGGATTTTAGGAGTATAGCATACATGTTGGCTTACCTAGTAGCTACTCAATATTAGACAGGGTAACGATTACTATCAGATTACCTAAAAGGTACGAGAGATTGTGGAATTATGAGATTCTTACTTCCAGCCTTTAGAGTTTGTCAAGTTTCACAGTCCAGTCCTACTATAGTACGATATGGTTAATTCCCGCCTCCCAACCATTCTCAATACAGCAAAGAGCGTGAGTATTGACACCAAGTTGCAAAGAGTAAATAAAAAAGGAGGGCTAAACCCGTTGGTTCCTGGGGGGTGTTAGAAAAAGTGATTAAGACTCTTAGTAGTTAAATAAGTAACCTAGACATTTACTACAACAAAGATTTGGATGACAGGTGAGATTGCCTGGGGCAGCCGAGTAATGTGAGAGTCCATAAGCAGTAGGCTCCCAGTAATGGTAAAGCTCAAGTCAGAAATAGGCTAATCCCGCCGTGATATGTTGATAATGATAGAGAATTACTTGGAGGATAAATCCTAAGACCCCAAACCTATTATGTTGAGGGGCAGAGAGATTATATGATGGGAACTAGCTTGATTGCGGGCCCATGATAAAGGTTAAGAGATATCCTTGCTATTGCGGTGCATGGGGCGCAAATCCCAGATTTCAGCCTATGGAAGTAAAGGAATGACATGAGCACCTAGCTTTGGAGGAGAGCTAAACCACCTCTAGACTGTAGCGGACTGATAGAGTCATTGCTGAATGTTAAGAAACTAGTATCAGGCTCACATTTAAAGGATAGTGAGATTGTAACCTAGAATACTGCAATATTACCACTAGTTGCGGAGGTGAAAGGGTGACTGTACGGACACCCTTGCCTAGTACAGCCAAGAGACAGAGCCCAGCGGAAGGAATCATCGGCCTTCGAGATAGAAGAGGGCGAAGTCTTGACACCCAGAGGACGACTCTTCTTTTTGAATGCGACAGGGGTTCGTTTGTAAGCCGTGGCAAAGGTACACCATGTTCGTTGTTCCCTCCACCTAGATTTGACGAAACACATTAGATTATAAAAGAGATTTACTGATGGTAGGGGAAGAAGAAAGATATGGTTGAGTTATAGCATAGAGCTCTAATCGCCAGCAAGTAAAGGCTGGACATCAGGACTATGACGGGCTAACTCAGGAGATAGCCGTGCCTATGGGGAAGTGAGAAGGAGCCAATATGAATTTCAATATAGATTTACCTCATACCAGGTGTAAACTTGAACCTACTTGAGTCATTGTTGAAAGGATATGGGATCAACTCATTTCTTACTAGTCAGAATTACGTTTCAGCTAGAGACTATGCTAAGTTGTACACCAGAGGGATTGTCTAGTAGCATAGTTTCCTAGTGTCTATTATCTATGAAAAAGGGGCATAGTTTACGGTTGGACTTTAGAAGTCGTTCCAGAGAGATGCTCGAAGATAGGTACAGATGTGTGTACTAGACTTCAAGGAAGTTGAGATAACCATCTACTTCTTATGGAGTAGTATACGATAGCAGTCACCATTTCAGCATCAAGATGACACCTTATAAGGCTATAAATGGATAGAAGTGTAGATCCCACGCAGGATGGTGTGAGATGCTCTGAAGTAAGGGAATTAGGGTTAATGGCACTTGGTAAGATGCACCAATCATAAGAGAAGATTGTGCTCATGAGAGAGCATTTACTGATAGCTTAGGGTCGTTAGTAGTCTAATTCCTATGTACGGTGTAGGGAGTTGGAGATTGAGGCAATGAAAGGGTATTTTTGAAAATTTCTCCATAGAAGGGCGTTGTGAGACTTGGAAAGAAGGGCAAGCTAAGCCCTAGATTTACTAAGCTATACCGGATCCTCAAGTGCCCTATGAGTTTGAGTTGAGTTAGGAGGCTAGGATCGGTTCATCAACGCTATGCTAGCACATAAGGGACCTTTCATGGGTTATCTCAGTCGAGGATGCCCAGGTTACAAAAGAGTTGTCCCATGCGGAGACCTCAATAGGTACACTAGATCGTCAGGTCCACATGGACTATCTTGAGAACCAAGGATGTAGTCTAGTAAAGTCGTATGGATGGATCAGAGTATAAAAGGGATGAATTGAAAAGCTACGAATAATGCAAAGTTGGGATATTTTCTATTGTTCCATGCCCTACGATGATAGTATACAACTTAGACAATTTTAGTTAAGGAAAGATAGTTTCAGATGTCACAAAGTTTACTTTGTTGCTATTGTTATCAGTTGTTTACATACATATGGTATTAGTGTGTTATTCAGCTGCAGATAGCATCCTGTGAGGCGCCTATGTTGGACTTTTCTGCGTTTCATGTTTTCATATAGTCCATGTTACATAGGGGACTCTGCCAAAATGTTTCCAGCAATAGTTACAGGAGATGAGTCTCTTGAGTTTAAGATTACATTCGAGGATGAGTTTTCCCAAGGGGAGGATGATGTTAAAACTCTATAAGTTCCTATCATTTAACCAATGTGTGCGTGCATATGTTGAGAGTTTTGGAATATGACGCATTCGAGAAAAGGCCCAAGAGGGGAGCGCACGAGTGCATAGTCGAGCGAGCAGGAGGCCGAAGCAGAGGCAAGGCACAGGGAGCGCCGCGTCGTGCCTCTACCTTGGCGCCTTGAGCGGCGCGTTGCTCAACTCTTCAAATTATGGGCTCCATGCCGCGCCTCTCCTCCACCGCCTTCCTATATATATGTTTAAGTGAGGGATTTAATTAATTTAAAACATTTCCCAAATCATACCCTTGGCCCTTACGACAATTCCTCTCAACTTTCTCTCAGTTTTTGGTAGAATTACGCCATTAAACTTTTTTCAAATGCAAATTCATCTGGATAGCAAGTTCCAGGACTACGAGGAACATCCCTGTGGAGTTATTTCTTGGAAATTCACTCAGAGTACTGGAACCCCACCGAGTAAAAGTTGTCGAAATCACTTCTAATTGAGTCCTAAGTGACTGCAAGTGACGGATTAGGATTTCTACCTTCTAGACTCTCAGGAATTTGTGGGTTTTTAGCTAAATTGAATGAAGTTGAGTTGTAGTCAGTGTTCATTTAAAGATATCATTATTTGTTGGGTCTTAGTATTGGAATAGACTTACTCTCTATGTAAAGGCTACAATTGAGTAGAATTACCGCTTCAGGTTGGCAACTGTTTTTGTGAATGAATGTCGGTGTTCAAGGTATGTTAAGGCTTATCTCTTCGGTAAGTTATTCTCGTCTTATAGTAATATGACCTATGCCCTCAAAAGTAGATAATAATCTGGTATTTTGGATTAGCTGCTGCTAGTAGATAATGACCTTATATGTTGTGATTAGCTGCTGCTAGTAGATAATGATCTTATATGTTGTAATTAGAGCTAGTAGCAGATAAGAATTATGTATGTTATGGATATGCTATAAGACATATTGAGATTATACCATATTGTCCTTCGTCGGGAAAGGGTATGTTAAGTGTGACTAACGCCAGGTGTGCCATAGAAAGTTCCCCGTTCACCTATTTACCATTTAGAGGTATTTTGATGTTTTGCTGTCGTGCCAAGGCCTTAGAAGTTTATGGCTAATTGTTGGTCTTAACTTGGTAAGTTGGACAACATAGGGAGTAGTCGGGAGATATGACTTTCAATTTGACGCCTATATTGTTAGTCAAGCTCGCCCAGAGGCCATTGGCGTACCTTGATCCCTCTAGGGCCAGATTGGGATAGGGTGGTCGTACCTTCGAGTTAGTGGCACCAGGGTAATGAACTGAGAGACAGCTTGCCATATGATTGGCTACTATCAGTGGCCGTTAGTTTTAACTGACCAATGCTTGTCCTAAAGGTCGCTCAGGAAACCATTCCAGTTGTTACAAGTATGTAGATTAGTCGATACCCTTATTAGTAGTCATATATGAGGCCAACATCCCAGGCTATCCTTATATATGCCAGGTGCAGGTTGCCACAAAGGATTAGGTCTAGATTTACTTCCCTATGAGACTATGAATCGTCTAGAGGAGCCATATGAAATCTGGACAAACTAAGTTAAGGTCTAAAAGGACTAGAACTAGAGTATCATAGTTTTACTTCCAGGCTAAGAGTTATAGTAAGATGCCTATAGAGAGTTACAGCTGACTGCTTAGGAGCATGTCCGATCAGTAGTAGCCCCCCTAGTTGTTCTAAGCGGAGAAACTAAATAGTTGGTCGTCTACGACCTTGCTATTCACTTATGAGCTATCATTGTCCCACCATGACCATCAAGTACTGCTTAGGCCACTCCAGACCTCGCTTTATCTATCTAGGTCGTTAGAGATTATAATCACTGCAGGAACCTCTAGTCATGTCTTGGCACACAGGATGTGCCTGTTGGCACCTATGCAGACTATTCTAGAGGCGAGTAGTGGTTGCTCTAGGCCTAAAGGGCCAGATTCGCCTTTTTAGTGGCTAGGCTGAGACTAGAATGTAGTACTTCGGTCGGGAGTGACCCCTCTATAAAAGCCTTCCATTAACCAACTTTAGGGTTGCTAACTGTGTTGTCGCCTACAGGGCTTTGGATCGCTCAGAGGAGCTATATGATGTTGCTTAGAGGAGCTATATGATGAATGAAAGGACTATATTCAGGCCTATAAGTCCATATTTATGTCCATCCAGGTATGGACCTCTTCTTATGCCATATGTTCCCAGGGTGAAGTTACAGGAGCCCAACAGGCTCAGACAAAGTTACAGCAGTCCAGCTAGCTCAGTTGCAGACCCAGAGGCTATGTAGGTTGGTTATAGTTACCAGTAGAATCATAAGGACCTGCTTAGGGGTATATAAATTGAATTGTACTCTCAGGGCTTATGGGGGCCCCGATAGGTTATTTCTTTGTATCTTGGACCTTCTAGGATTATGGGGGCCAGGTTAGGTTCTTATTTGTATATTTGCTTGCTAGATATAGCTTATGAATGTATAGTCGTGTAGCTCCAGCTCTTATTGTGTAGTGATTTACTAGATGCAGGTTATGGATAAGAAAACTTACAGGTTAACTTCTGTTTTACTTGTTATTTACTTTCAGCTCTTTATCAGTTTCTATCCAGCTTTTATTAATGCCTTACATATTTGGTACATATTTTACCGACGCCCACACATGGAGCGCTGCATACTTTCCTGCAAGTTTAAACAGACAGGGTTCAGGACCTCCTAGTAGCTATTTAGAATTAGCATATTGGCCAGCTCCTTTCATTCGGAGTTGCAAAGATGTAGAGGTTTACCTGTATTCTATATGTATAGCATTTGGGTATGCCGAGGGCCCTATCCTGACCAACATTTTCATTCTTAGAGGCTTGTAGACTACAACCTTCAATTAGTTGTTTGTGTTGGCCGTGTGGGGCCTATATTTGTTGTGTTGTGTGTGTTGGCCGTGTGGGGCCTATATTTGTTGTGTTGTATGTGTTGGGCGTATGGGGCCCCATGTAGCTAGTTAGTTAGCAACATGGTGGCCTTGTTGGCCCGCATAGGATCTCTTTATTGTCATGTTGCTTGGTTAGCTGTTTTCCTTTACAGGTTGTTGTGTGGCCTTATTGGCCCGAGGCGGTGTTTACAACCAAAATATAGCAGTTTTTTCTCTTGATTTTGAGTTGCTGTCAAGCACCATAAGTGAATATACCCAACCAGGTCAGCCCAAATCCCAGTATGGCATTATGTGCCGGTCATTCCTTTTAAGGTGGGGTGTGACAGTTGGCAAGCCTCCATGACCTCTTCTAAGTTCACCTTAACTCCTCTTTCATTGTCATTTTGAGCTTCCTCCCATGAGACAAGTGGAGCTATGCCCCATTGTTCACTTCTTCTTGTTATGCTCCTCAATGTGTCCTCCACTTCTTCTTTTAGAGAATTACAGCTTTCTTCTTGAGGAGTTAATGATTCCATGGGCATGGAGGGATTGGCATTCTTTTCCGCATTAGACTCCCGTTCCAAAAAGGCTTGGAGCATGGCTTGCATGCATTCACATGTATTTCTCCTTTCCTCACTTGCCATTGCTTCATTTCTCTCAACCTTAGGAGCATAACTTCTATCATAGACACTATAAAAAGAAGTGAACTCATTTGGGCATCCACCCCAATGTCTACCATGGCTACAACATAATGTGCATCTATACCTATCATAGGAGGGAGAAGGTGCACTCATCTCTTGTAGGGGAATATTTGCAATCTTTCCAATAGTGTGGTCCTCCACAATAGGGAAATGGGTCATTACGATAAGGGTTGGAGCCAACAAAACTCCTTTCTTTCCACTATGCCATAATACAAATTCAAGTAAACAAAAACAAATGTAAAAACAAACAAGATGTAAAACAAATAGTTAAAACTAGTTCGAATCAATAAATAACTAATGGCTTATCACCACTCAATTCCCCCACAATGATTCCATTTTTGATAACGTCCAAACTACACCCCTCTTGATGAGGGAGCATAAACGGTCGTTGCTCAAAATAAATATTCCCAACAGATGTCGGGGTCGAATCCCACAGAGACTAGTGAATGATTTGCACAAGCGTTGTTTTGGAAATTTGAATTAATTCACACCAAATCAAAGGCAATAAAACAGTAAATTTTTGGATGAAAAATGAAGTCAATAATATGGTGGTCAATTATAATTTGAATACAATTCAACAGATTTACGCTAATTTAGCAACATTAAGGTGAATCTAGCAGTACCCAATATAATTAAACACCTATTATTACACACCTCTAGCTAATGATTAGCTACTCCTAATTAAGAAACTAAAGAGCATATTCGTTAATAAACTCAATGATTTCATTACTAAGATCAATAAAAATCAAACTCAAAATATGTCTACAATAATCGTTATGCCTTGCTAAGGAAGAAGATGAAAATAGGAGAGAGCAATATTTAAATTTCTTCTCTAATGGGGTTTTCTCTATAATGAATGTTCAAAAGATAGATGATCTATACAAAGTACTTTCTTCTAGAATATATACAAAAATAGGGCCACCAAACATCTCTTTTTCAGTGCTAGACGTAATTTCCCCTATTCAGGCATTTTTTCACTTGTGACAGAACCGGCGGTTCACCGGTTGCAATCCGCAAAACTCCGCTTATTTTCTTCTACGATCCAGTGCTATTCCATGACCTTTTAGTGATTCGTCGGTTCACATCCGTGATCCACCGATTAGTTTTCTCTTTGGTCCAACAAGATCTAGCATCTGTCGATGATAGATCTGGCGAGTCGTCGGTTGATATCCTCGAGTCACCGAATGAATTTTCTCCTCAAATTAGTGATTGCCTATAATTGACCAGCATTTTCCCGTTGTCCTCCAGGGGATCACCAGTTTTCACCTGAATTCATCCTTCTTATTACAATTCATGCCCTTTCTTTTCAACTCAGATACCTGCACATAAAAAGGCAAAAAGGGTATAAAATCAATCTAAATGACTTGAAAACTAATATAGAGCTCATGATTAAGAGCCTAATGAGTTGGTAAATTAAAAACTCATCAATCTGCAGCAATAACTAGAGTTATCCAACTGAACGGGTTCTCCTTATCAGTAATTCAGGTTGCATATTCAGACCTAATGTCAAGCTCATCCTCCCAGAATAGACAATTAATGGCCACTGGAGTGATGTCAACCTCCACACTCACACCCTAACTGAATACAAGGAGGGGAATTCATCCACCTTACTCCTGCTATGCATGCTCTCCTGCCTTGCTTAGTAAGAGGCGCAAAATTTCGTGACAAGGCTGAGGTAGTAATCTGGGAGTATATTGGTAAAAGCATGCCATTGGCAGTCATTGAACTGAGCAGTTATGTTGGAGAGGTCACCTCGTAGTCCCACCAACACAAACTGCTTCTCAATAGTGATTGATCAGCCCGTGCAAATAGCATAATGTCCCTTCATGTCGGGCACACAGAATATTATGGCCTCTCAGGAGTTGGTGGCTGTTGTGGATGCCTTTGATTCCCCATTAATTTGGTGGAAGAGAAGGCTGGGGCCTTGCCCTTGCTTGGGTTCCTGGATGAAGACATAATCTACAAAACCATGTTAGTGCCATACAACTGTACTTTCTTTTTGCATTTTTATAAGATAAATAAAATAAAATAAAATAAGATTCAAAACTAAAAACTTACATCTATACTAAACTAAGGCAAGAAATTGTATCAATTGGATGAAAAACAAGGAGAATTGCTTAGATATAAAGCACTAGTAGTGCCAACGAGACACTAGCGAAACGCAGATGAAGACTACGAATCGCCGGTTCACTGCGGGACCATAACAGATCACTAGGAATACCAAGGACATCCAGAGAGATGCTGGTGTTTTGCTGGTCTTGACTCGCAGAACGCTAGTGTAATGCAAGCATAGGACAGTAGCCTGAAGCCTAGAACCCCCACCTGCTTTTCATCCGACATTTCGTCGAGCCTTATCACTGGTTCATCGGTGGACACCTGGCAATGAAATTCCTCTATGAACTTAGCAAAATTACAAAACACTCAGATTCAACACTCACCCATTCAACATAACAACAACCAATCAAGTAAAAGCGACAATTTACCCTTAAGAAAGATGTCACTCCATCTATCATTGGGCAAATTGTTGAATTTAAGCACACAATTAAATTCTTTTTGTAAGGTCATTTTTAATTCTTCGATTCCGCGCGGTCGACTTTCTATTAAATATTTTGGGAATCCTTAAGGATTCTTGTAGTTACGGAGGATCCAACTACAGGAGAACTAGGAAGGAAGGGCTTTCCCCCTTTCCGCCTGACTCTTTGGTCTTCAGAACACTGGTTTTAAGAATGAGTCATTGCCCTTCTTCGGCCCTGACTGCCCATCCTGAGAGCAGATAGCTAATGCATTCCACTATTTGAATAGGGTTCTATGGACGATCTGTGACCCCTAGATGCCGAAGGCATCCTTGGGGTGATCTCGTAGTTCTTACGGGGTGGAGATGATGGGGTCGGTCCATGGATTTTTCTTCCTTTTCTTTTGCCGCATTTCTCTCAAACGGTTGAAGGGAGATAATAATTGCCCCATAGATCCTATATCTATCTATATGAAGAAGAAATCATGTAACGAAGGGGATTCCTTTTTGTACAAATGGGTCCATAGCCATGGGTTCCAATGCATGAAATCTTGTAGCACTTACCAATGAGGTCCTATTGATTAGTATTACACAGAAGAAATCAATTTTAGACACTAATACAGTTAGATCTGATGGGGCTACTCAAACTTAACCCTCAACATAAATGAAACACACTAAGAAGCAAGAATTTTGGAATAGAGAAGAACCACATTGTTATTCAACATTATATCACCACCACCACATACCCATAGAATGAAAGTACCAACAAGCGTAATCGTGGGGTTAATGGACATACACTAGTAGGGAGATTTTGATGTTCACATGCTCAAATAATCCATATTTTGCCAATCAATGATGAAAAACAAAGTAAGAGTTACATACCAAATGGATTTGAAATCAAAGAGAGGAGAAAGATCAAGCTTGATCAAAGGGGTTCCTCACAACTTTTTCTTTCCTTAGTTAAGAAAATGGGTGAGTAGTGATGAAATGAGGGGAATGAAGTGTGAATTTTATAGACGAGAAGGAGTGAAGGGGATTGATAGGTGGAAAGGTGGGTTTGATGGTGGGAATATGGAAAGGTAGTGTATGGAGAAGTTGAAAATGTGTAATGGGAATACAGGAAGGTGGAATAAAGGGTTTATCGGATGGGTTTGATAAAATAAGGGTTGTTTTGGGCATTTGGAGGGGTTTTGACTGGTGTTTTAAATACCCGAGTCGGGTTTGATCCATGGAGCAGTCAAACATTTTAAAAGATTGACTTACCTGCACTCGCGCTTAACTGGCGGCCACCGGTAGGGACTGGCGGTTCATCGGATCTGAGGCAGGTGCCAATTACCCTTCTAGTTCACTGTTAATCTACGGGTGATTGGACGAAGTTTTCTGGATTGGCATCAGCGATTCACCGGTTTGATCGATGAACACACCCCAACTTCCAGGTGTACTGTTTCAAGTCGGTGCTTTACCGATGATTTGTGATTTGTATCGACGTTTCATTGGCTAGTCTCCGGTTACCTCTCTTCTCTCCCCTTATTTTGTTCATCACCTTCCATAGGGTGGCGTTTTGCATATGTGCACCGGTATTTCACTAGTGTAACATTGTGCCTGCCCTGTTCTTCTTCTCCATATTTTGTGCATCCAAGCTACTTACAAAATCAAAAACAGCAAAACATCAAAATGTTCAAGGTTAAAATGCTTGGGTTGCCTCCCAAGAAGTGCCTTAGTTATCGTTGTGGCTCGATGGACACCTTCACAATCTCTAGCATTCTGGAGGGTCATCCTCCAGTTCACTCTCAACATCAACTGATTTATAATGCTCATCTTCACCATCGAGCATTCATCCATGGGATTGATAGGCTTACATATTTTAAAGGTGACCTCGTAACCTCCTACCCATAATTTAAGCACCCCAAGCTCTACATCAATTTAAGCCCTTCCCGTCGCTAGTAGAGGTCGCCCCAAGATAATTGGCACCTTAATGTCCATCTCACAATCTAGCACAACAAAATCAACTGGGAGTAAGAATTATCCACCTTCACAAGAACATCAACTAGCACTCCAACAGGTCATCTGATTGACCTATCCACAATCAACAGCCTAATAGAGGTTGGTTTGGGACTCCCTAACTCTAGTTTCTTGAAGATCATGAAAGGCATGAGATTGATACTAGTACCAAGGTCACAAAAAGCCTTATTGAACAAGCACAAGCCAATTGCAAGGAATTGTGAGTGCCCTAGGGTCTTCACAATTTGGAGCAAGGTTGCTCGCCATGACAACACTACAATAATGGGTCACCTCATGGGTTCCTGTATCCACCACCTGCTTTTTCTTTAAAAGTTTATTCATAAATTTTGCATATCCAGATAGTTGAATCAAAGCATCCACCAGTGATATATTGATAGATAATTTACTGAACATATCTATAAATTTCAAAATTGAATATCTTCCTTTTTGGTCAACCGTTGTGGATACGACGGGGGAACTCTTACTTCATAGTTCTTGACATTAGGGTCCTTCATGCCCGCATTCACATGAACATTATCTAAGGGAGGTAAATCAACATCTCCCTCATCTTTCCCTTTTTCATAATTACCAACACTTAGTGCTTTTGGCACCTCATCCAACAAATAATCATCTATATCCTTTGGGGTATCAACAACCTTGGGCTTCACGCCCACATCTTTCAATACCTTACCACTCTTAGTCATGATTGCCATGCAATGGATATCTTTCTTGAGATTTGGAACAGTATCACTAGGAAGTGCACCCTTCATGCGTGCTTCATTTGTGCAGAAAAATGTTTCATTTGTGCTTCGAGGTGTTTGATTGAAGCCAAGTGGGAGCTCACGGTTTGAGAGAAGTTATACCCCTCTCCTTTCAACTCTATAACCCCACTTTCAATGGATTCAACATTCTTCAACACTCAGGACAGCATGTCCTCAATCTTTGAGCTTCCTATATCAATCACGCCGGCTGTTCTTGAGGTGCTTCGGCTTTTGGAGTGGGTACATAGGGGTTAGAACTTCGTTGATATCGCTCTCCTTCGCGATTTTACTCTCTATTCCCCTATTATCATTTATCTCAACCCATCCAGGATTATCATGGTTTCTCCAAACTTGATTCTGTTCCCTTGGGTGCCTAGGGCCTTAATTGGCACCTTCCTACCTAGGGAGAGAACCCCCTAATTGGCCTGACATGTATTGAAACCTTTCCTCATATCTCGGGGGTGAAGTATAATCATTAAGACAAGCATGGGTTTGAGCAGCTATAGTATTCACACTCTTTGTACCAGCTCCCATCACATGTTTTGTCATCAACTCTAACTGGGTCATTGTTTACCCCCAACAACGACGCCAAAAACATGTTGACGACTATGACCAAGGGCACACACAAGTGTACATGGTCTTACAAGTAATACAGTGGCCCTTTTTAAGAGTTAGATGTCGAACCTATAGGGACTGGACCAATTCAGCTAATTATCAAGTTCAAGTTTGATATTAACTTTCACAAGTGTTGATTTGGACTTTTTCGATAAAGTTTAATTAAGTCTAGGGGTGGTCACAGAAATACTCTGAAGTAATTCAAGGAGCAACTAGAGCTAAGGCCATATAATCATGTGATACTATGCTTTGTAATGGTTTAAGTATGGAATTATCAATTGTCATCTCACATAATTACAATTACATGTTCATGGTCTTTTGAGCCTCTAAACACGGCAAACTAGCCTCACAACTACATCATTGAGTGGGGATGTGACATTCTAGTTCGTGGGCAATTCAATTACGTGGATGTGGTTTACGGGGTTTATGCTCTTGATTAGGGACTTTCGTACCTCTAATCATTTAACTCAACTTAGCTTCACAACTAATTCTACGAGTGGTGATGTGATAATTCTAAGTTGGTGTCTAACTCATCCCGTTTTGGTAACCAAGCAAGGCAAATTAGGTATAATTTCTTATCCTAACCGCGAATTATATCGTAAGATACAAACTTGCTCCCTACATTCTTTTGTTCTTTCCTAGGTTTACTTTCTCAAGCTTTTACCTAGGTGTAACGTGTGTGTTTTCATGGTGATCAATCATTAAAACAACCATAATTAAGAACATAAGACAAAACAACAATCAATAACTTAAAACCAAAACAAATTCACATAGTCACAATCATTTCTTGTGGCATCAACCCTAGAGGAAGGGTTCTAGCCACTGAAATTCGTATAATTACAAGAAAACATAATTAAAGTAACATACTTACAAGAATTGGTAGAAGAGAAGATGAAATTTAAGAACCCTAGGTGAGTTCTCCCACTTCTCCCTTCACTCCTTGGTAGTTTTTTAGAAATATTATGTGACAAAATGTTTTTAGGAGCTAAGGGACCTATTTATAGTAAATGTGAGGTGTATAAAGTTATTCCCAGCATGAAATAGCTCCGTGGCACGGAGGTGAACGCGCTAATTTACCTTCGTGACACGGAGGCATCGCAGAAGCAATCTGGAATTTGCATCAAACACATGCCAGGCAGCCCCTTGTCGCGATGGCAGCGTGGCACGCTGCTTGTGCAGCGCGTTAGGGGTGGTGACACACCCTTGTCGCGCAGCCTGGTCTGCCGTGGCACGTTGCTGTCACACAGGTGGGCTGTTTCGTGTGTCCTCCTTGCCGACTCTCACCTTTTGCTTCTGATTCCATTCCTCCACTTCACCAAATCATAGATTAGTTCCTCAAATTCATTTTAAACCTGCAAAAACAAGAACTAATCATGTTGGTTGGTATATATATTCACATTTACATAAAATTACATGAGAATGTATATAAATAAGTAGCTAAACAAGACAAAACTAAGTTGTAAAGTATCCCTTGGGCATGCCATTTTGCCCAAGATCAACCACCCCACACTTAAAGCCTTGTTCGTCCTCGAACAACCCTTTTACATATCATGTAAATGAAGACTCACACATAACTAATTTAGCAAGACAACTCAAGCTATGGCTACAATGATTGTTTATGATAGCAAGTTAACAATAGAGCATGCACGATGTAGTCATTGAAATGAAATACAACTATGTTAAGACTTCCTAACCTCAAGAATCGACTCTCAATCTTAGAAAACTAATGCAAATCAACCGATCAAGAAATCCGACATGAATGTTATCTTTCATTAAACATGTGCTGTCACAATAAGGAGTTACCCATTCTTACTCGCATGTTTTTAAAACACAACATGTATGGGTATATGAATAGAATTATGCTAGCTCTCTCAAGGAATTCACATGCATCATGTAGTGACCTATAAGCTTGCCCTTAGTGTTTTACTCCACTAATTTAAGGATATATGAACGTAAGATCAAGTACGACTTAATGGGTTGTAATGTCAGCAAAGGGACGGGTAGGTAATATTGTGGATAATAACAGTGGCTATCTTCCCCAAGCGCTTTTAATAACTTCAACCTTCATTAAGGGTATCTCTTTTCTTACTTCCTCCTCATTATTTTCACTCTTGAATTTTCTCTTCTTGTTTCCATTTATTTAAGCACACTCAGCTTATTAGTAAGGGGTACTTAAGCAACTTTTTCATTCATTTATTTCTTACTCCCTAAAAATGCCCGAGCATTTTCAAACAAGTGCACCTTTGACCTTTTCTCAAATCTTAAAACCGCAACTTTTCCTTCTTTTCCATGCTTCTTACTCCTTCACTCTTTGAAATTTTTTTTACTTAAGCGCTTAGGAGTTTTGGATCAAATTCAAGGCTAATGAAAGAAAAAGGATTAAGCTTATGTTGTAGCTATCAATGAATAGGCTTAAGGCTCAATGGGGCTAACTAGGATTCAACATTCAAGGTAGGTAAAGTGAGGGATAAAAATTAGGTTCATTCAAAGAAATGCCTAAATCATCTCCTACAGTCCACATCCTTCATTTCGTTTTATATACACACCAGGCAAGTTCTATACACTCCACAATAGCACGGAATATTTGAAAAATTTACACTCACAACACATGCTCTATTCAAGACACATTTAGCAGACTCTTACTCAGCTAATCACAAGAATTCATAATTAAGCTTCCATCACATCGAGTCAAATTCAAGAGCCTAAGTGTCCCAAATAAAGTTATACACTTCTTACATGCTTCAACACTAACCACTTGTATCCTACAATCATGTATAGAACATAAGAAGAACATCAAGCCATCAATTAGCTACGGGTTCAAAACCCAAAACCTATTGACTAATTTTCCTCAAGACGATCATCATCCATCCATCATCAGAAATAGTCTCTAACTATTACTAAAAACATTATATACAGACAAAGAAAAAAAATTATTATCCGGTTCTAAGACCCCCTGTTGGAAAAGAATCGAAAAGAAAAACTAACGGGTGATGAAGTCATGCTTAATTCAAAATTTTTGTTCCAATATTTCTCCCAAGCACTAATTCACCAAAAATCATTAAGCACAAAGAATTTTAAATTTTCCTCAAATTTTTAAATTTTTCTCACCCCACACTTGAATAATGCTATGTCCCCATAGCATCCAATTAAAATTCAAAAGGGTGAGAAATACTCCCTGAGGCCTCTAGGGCTAGCTAATAGCATACTTTTCATCAAATTTGCACAAGTGGGTGTTTGACCCCATACTTTTTCTCTTCCATGCTTGTTAGCTTCCTCCTCCATGGGTACTCAGACTTCCTCTCCATCTGTGCCTAACTTTCCACCAAAAACAACAAAAGTTGAAAATAACCAAAATCAACATAAACAACAATCACAAATTGTACCTGTGGTACCCTTGGGTTGCCTCCCAAGCAGCGCCTTACTTTATGTCGCGGGACGACGTGAACTATCCTTTTCAGGACATTCTCATACCTGAGTTCCCATTCGAGAACCATCTTCTTTTCTTTTCAATTTTAAAGGAAACAGCCTCCAACCTATTCCTCTCTTCCTCCAACTTCTTATCAAACTGAAGCCCTTTATCAGACTTGGGCTGAACACTTATCATTACCTTTAGCCGTGGACCTGTGGAATCACCCACCCTACACTTATCCTCCGACAACACACTAATCTTACAAAGGTTTCTGTAGTGTGTGGGTGGGTTAATCTCTTGGTATACCTGGAAGAGTTCTTCTTCATCCTCCACCCTCATTTCAAGGTCCCTGCTCTTAAGTCAATTACCGCTCCTCCGGTGGCCAAGAATGGTCGTCCCAAGATTAAGGGTACCTGGTCATCAACATGAAAATCTAAGATAATAAAATCAGCAGGTATAATAAACTTACCCACTTTAATGAGAAGGTCCTCTATGATTCCATCTAGTGCCACTCGCAACTTATCCGCCAGCTGCAACATGAATCCTGTTGGTCGCGGTTTCCCCAACCCCAGGATGTTAAATAAAGATAGGGGCATTAGATTAACTGTTGCCCCTAAATCACATAGGGCTCGTAGCACTTCAGCTTTACCATTTTGTATGGGGAGGGTAAAACTCCCTGGGTCTTTGAGCTTCTTCAGAATTTTGCTCAATACCTTGTGACTGCACTCCTCAGTTAGTGCTACCGTCTAGACATCCACCAATCTGACATTGTTCGCCATCACATCTTTCATGTATTTAGCATACTTGGGCATTCCTTGCAAAACATCAAGCAAAGGCAAATTTATGTGAAGTTCTTTGAAAATCTCAAAGAACTTTTTAAAGCATTTCTCCTCCTTTCTCTTTCTGAATCTCTGAGGGAATGGTGGTGGTGGTCTTTGTGCTGGCTGCAATGAAAATTGCGCATTTTGTTGCACAGCACTCTGATTCTCTCCCTTGTCATTGGATGGTCCTTTCCTAACCAACTCCGGCTAAACCTCATTTCTCTTCTCTTTAGGTACCGCATCAGCTACTTGTTTTCCACTCCTCAGAGTGATGGCAATGACCTGACGGGGGTTAGGATCTGTGTCACTTGGTAGTCCTCCCTACGGTCTCGTGTGGTGAGCAACTGCTATTTGACCCATCTGCTTCTCTAGATTGCGGGTGGACAACTGCTGATTCTTCAAGTCTGATGCCATCCTCATCTGATTTTCTACTAATTGAGTTTGGGTCTCCATGATTTTCTACAACGTTTCGTTAATGTTGCTGCTCAACTAGCCATAATTCTGCCTATTCTACTGACACTGCTGCTGTTGAGGTTGCTGATAACTTTGCTTTTGATTTCCACCCCAAGAAAAATTCGGGTGGCTCTGCCAATTTTTTAGTTGTTTCAAAACTTCTGAGTGTTCCTCTGCACATTCCCAACAAAATTGACTGATTCCGGATTGTCTCCACAAGATTCTACATTGTGCCCATTATTCCCACAAATTTCACACCAATTCGGAGCTTGTTGAACTACATTAACCTGGCCTTGTTGTTGGTTCATACTTAGTTTATTTAACTGAGTCATCATTTGATGCTGGAATGAAGCTAACTATGCCGCCAAGGCATTCATACCATCTACTTCAATCAGCCCTGCTCTTGTTCTTGTCCCTCTTGATGATTCACGGTTCCATTCTGGATTTCCTTGTGCAATTCTATTCAACAGCGTGTACAACTCATCATACATCTTCTCTAAGGCTTGCCCACCCGATGCAGAGTCTAGCAAAAGTTTTGTGTGTGGGTCTAAACTTTCTACAACGGTATGGGCCAGCACATCATTGGAAAACTAGTGATGGGGACAGTCTCTCAGTAATGACTTGAATCTCTCCCAAGACAAATATAAGTTCTCATCAGGCCTCTGCTTGAAACTTAGTATTTCACTTCTCAATTTCGAAGTCTTGCCTGAAGGAAAGAATCTAATCAAGAACTTCTTCGCCAAATCCCAAGAAGTTATGGAGTTTGGTGGCTCAGCTTTCAACCACCTTTTTTCCTCTCCCAACTATGAAAATGGGAAGAGGGTAAGTCGGACTTAATCTGTGGACACTCCTGTGGGAACGAAAGTGTCACTAATCTCTAAAAAGTTCTGTAGGTGCTACTGCGGGTCCTCATGTGCTATCCCAGTGAACTGACCAGAAGAATGTAACAACTGCACCATGTTCTGTTTCAATTCAAAGTTCCCTCCAGGTCCCGGTTTATGGATACTAGAGTTCACATTCGTCGCTTGTGGGATTGCCACTTCGTGAACTGGTCTGGCTGCCATTGCTTTCGGCGACAATTGTGCTTGTCCTGCAGGTGGTTGTTGTTGTACTTGTTCTTGAAGTCTTTTCAGCTTTTTCTCAAGAGCTACTCTCCTTCGCAAATGAATTTGACGTTCTGGTTCAAGCAACGGTTCCACAACTCTCTATTCCTAGCCAGCTCGGCATGACAACCTGTCACCTACAATAAGTCAGACTAAGACCAAGTTTCTCAACACTTAAGGAAATTAAAAATCACACAAAAACAGAAAAATTTATTAAACTTCGCTGAGTCCCTAGCAACGGCGCCAAAAACTTGTTCATCCCCGGCTATAGCACCAAAAACTTGTTGACCACTGCACCCAAGCGCACACGCAAGTGCACGTGGTTTTACAAGTAATACAGTGGCCCTTTTTAAGAGCCGGATGTCTAACCCATGGGGACTGGACCAATTCAGCTAATTATCAAGTTCAAGTGTGATATTAACTTTCACAAGTGTTGATATAGACTTTTTTGATAAAGTTTAATTAAGTCTAGGGCTGGTCACAGAAATACTCTGAAGTAATTCAAGGAGCAACTAGAGCTAAGGTCAGATAATCATGCGATACTACACTTTGTAATGGTTTAAGTATGGAATTATCAATTGTCATCTCACATAATTACACTTGCATGTTCACGGTCTTTCGAGCCTCTAAACACGACAAACTAGCCTCACAACTACATCATTGAGCGGGGATGTGACATTCTACTTTGTGGGCAATTCAATTACGTGGATGTGGTTTACGGGGTTTATGCTCCTGATTAGGGACTTTCGTACCTCTAATCATTTAACTCAACTTAGCTTCACAACTAATTCTACGAGTGGTGATGTGATAATTCTAAGTTGGTGTCTAACTTATCCCGTTTTAGTAACCAAGCAGGGCAAATTAGGTATAATTTCTTATCCTAACCGCGAATTATATCGTAAGATACAAACTTGCTCCCTACATTCTTTTGTTCTTGCCTAGGTTTAGTTTCTCAAGGCTTTTACCTAGGTGTAACGTGTGTGTTTTCATGGTGATCTATTATACCCCGTAAGATTCCCGACACCTAGATGGCTTATTCGCACGTTGGTTAACCATATTTGAAGGCCATACGTGCTAGAGAAAGGCCCGGGAAAGGGATCAGAGGAGTAACCTGTCGAACCATTGCGGAAGGAGCCGGGGCTGAGCCCCTCCGCTATGGCAACGTGTCACGGAGGTGGAGCCTCCGCGTTGGCTCCATGACACGTTGGCCCTGTCCAGGCCCAACTATATAAGCCCTCCACTTTGGTTTACATGAAATAATTCTTATAATTTCTAGTGAAAACAGAGAGGAAAACCAGAGAGGAGAAAGGGACGAAGGTTCCTTGATAATTTCCTTCCGATTGCGCTGCCAAACGTAGTCCAAACTCAAATTAACTCCAGATACCGAGGTATTTAGCAGTAGGGAGCATTCCTACGGATTTTGTTTCGTGAAATACGGCCGACGAATCGTCGAGCTACAAGACTAATGTAAGTAGAATTGCTCCAAACTAGTGTCTATGTGCTCCTAGCTGTGAAGTGAATACTTCTCCCTTCTGGACTTCTGAAAAATAACAAGTTTTCGACCGTCTTTCGATAAGCCTAAGTTTAGGCTATAATTGTATCGAAAGTGACGTCGTCCTTCAGAATAAAGTTATATTTAGCACTAATTAACGTGTATATGAATGCAGTTGGGAGAAATAGCTGGAGTACTGACCGAGCCCCGTCCGACAGTCGGATAACTCGAGGTTAAGGTATGTGAAGTTGTTCTTCGGCAAGTTAGTAAGCCTTAGGTTGGTAAATCATAGTAAACTCCGCATTTGTAACTCTCGGAGTTGAATGCTGAGAATTAAGCAAGTCTAATAGATTCTGAGTCGTGTTGCCGTATCGTATTCAGTCTGGAAGTTAGTAAAGCATGCGCCAAAGGGCGAGTTAGCATTCCAGATTCAGTATTGCCTATTGTATGATTAACAAGCATGTCGTAGAATAAAAAGATACAGATTTTCAGAATAAAGCTAGTAAAGTAAAATCAGATAGACAAACAGTTTTATGGCTACAGATTAGCCATTCAGACAGATAGTATCCCGGCTACAGATTAGCCAAACAGTTTAATAAAGATTTCAGAATCAGTATAATACAAAAAGAGATCAGAATAAGAAATCAGGTTTCAGATAGTTTTTTCAGTTATACTTGCTTGCTATTTATATGTGCTATTTGTTTGTTGAGACTTGATGTGGCGTGAGGGCACCTTATTGAGCGTCCTCGCCACCCCTGGGTTGGTAATCGTGTCGCGCACTGAGCGTGTGGGTTTACGTCGCTCCAAGCAGTGGCATGCCGTCCCCAACTGGACGAAGATGGGATGAAGCTTTCCCCATAGCAGTCTGATCAGCATTACAGGTGTAGCTCTGGTATCAGATAGCCCTGTTGAGCTGTGTCCAGGGAATCAGACCCTATCAGTTACTGTCCGTACAGATCTCATTACAGGTGCAGCTCCGGTTCCAGATAGCCCTGTTGAGTTGTGTCTAGTGAACCATACCCTATCTGTTACTGTCTGCACAGGAGTCCTCCGGACTCAGACACGGTTTTTTATATCAGAGGCTATGGCCCGAGCCGGAGACCCAGGGGGCTGGTAGAGGAGCTCCGAGTGAGCAGATGAGTGGAGTGATTTATTTTTGGCTGGTTTTGACCCGGGGAGGGGTATATAGATTGTTTGCTTATTTGGCACCGTCCGTCTTATGGGGGTTGGTATCGGCTCTTGTTTGCTATATATATATGTATTTATGTGCTATATGTTAGTTAATAGACAGCAGGCTACCGCGTTACAGGTACACTCCTGCCCTATCACAGCACAGGAAGTCTTACTCAATTCATATAAGTTCTTACAGATTCAGTATTCCCCTGCTATTCAGAATTGCTAGTTATATTATTGTATTCAGTTATATTATTTTAGTTGCTTTGCATACTCAGTACTAGCGGTACTGACGCTCGATGGGGTGCTACATTACTTGCCTGCAGGTACTCATAGACGAGGAGGCGATCCCTCGTGATCCTAGCCAGCGCAGAGTCATCAACTCCTGTCATCTGGAGCTTGATATTTCAGAGGTTTATATCATTTCCTTTTGCTGTATAGTACGGGTAGGTCGGGGCCCTGTCCTGACCATCTTATCAGTATTCCTAGAGGCTTGCAGTCTATATATATTGCCCTATGGTCAGATGAGTCGGTTGTCCGATGCTTTGATTGGGGTTAAAAACCGACACGCAAGTGCACGTGGTCAAACAAGTAGTAAGTGGCTTAAGTAAGCCAAGTATCGAACCAAGGAGACTCTGGATAAGTAAAAATTGCTCAAATATACTATATTCTATCTTACTTCTATATATGCTGACAACAAAGTAACCAAAAATTAAATGATTTGTTTATAAATTATATACTAAAACTATTAACAAATATCTACTTTGAATTTAAACTATGGATATGAGCATGCCAAGGTTAAGAACATGTAATGAACTTCATTATAATCATAAGTTGGTTAGTCTTCTCTTCCGGTTGCTAGCCAAGAACATTAGCCTAGAGATTAAAACTCTCGTATTTAATCTCACTTAAGAATCATAAACCATCCGTCTACATTTCTGTGATCAAATGCAATTTATGACATAGCAATACAATTCCGGTTCCTAAATTGACTAATACGGCTTTCAAGTATATTTCTATCAGAAAAGCACATCAAAACCCAATTTTCCCAAATCAAGTTAAGAACAATACCCTATTAATTCACAACTTTCCAATTTCGTGCTCTCTCGAGTGAAATCAGACTTTTTAGATGTACATTAATGTCGGCCACACACTAATGCAGTAGAAACAAGAATTAATAGAACAACATGGAAGAAGAAGATGAAAAACCATATAATTCAATAATCAAAATTCATCACCATTGTTCATAACCTCAGCAAGGAAGAGAATTAGCCACTCATTTGTGGATTAATCATCCTGAAACAAGTGTTAATCATACAAACAATTGATTGAAAGAAGAAAGAAAGAGAGAAAAACCCTGAGCTTTTTCGTCCCTCAACTGCCTGTAACCCACGTCCTTGCTCCACCAAGTCTGAATTCCTTAAAAATAAGCCTAAGTGTTCTATTTATACTAATGGGAATTTTTCCTGGAATATCAAGCAACGTGTCACGGAGGGTAACGCGGAGGCTTGCCTCCGTGACACGGCGTGGACGTGGACCCTTACTGGAAATTTGGGGTCCGGGAATAAAGCTTCAACGTGGCACGGCATGCAACGCGGAGGCTTGCCTCCGTGCCACGGAGCTATTGTGAGGCTCCACTGGAAATTGACAAATTATTCACCCTCCAGGCAGAGTGCATCCGCGATGGTAGCGTGACACGGCTCCATCGCGGAGCCCCTTTATATTGTGCAGTCCAATGCCTTTTTCGTGCTCGAATCCAAGTCCAACTCCGATATTGTTCCAACATGCCTTTTAGCTCCTCAAAATCACCTTTTACCTACAAAACAATGCTAATCATGTTGGTTAGTATAAATTCACATTTTATTACCAATTACATGAAAATGTATACACATTGCACAATAAACAAGGCGAAAATGATACGTTTGAGCATCACTTGGGCATATAAATCTGCCCAAGATCACTTACCCCACAATTAAATCCTTGTTCGTCCTCGAACAACAAATACACAATTCATGCAAATTACATCCCAACCTTAGCTACTATGGTGCGGCAACTTACGCTACGGTCATACCGATCATTCAATATTGTAAATCATCAAGAAAAAATGCATGGTCTTCCAATGCAATGACCTTTAATACATTAAGACTTCCCAGACTTTAAGAATCGACTCTCGATATCGGCAAACTCATGCAAATCAGCTAATCAAGATATCCGACACGAAAATCAATCTTTCATTAAGCATGTGCCCTCACAACTCAAGAGAATCTTCCCCTTTTTGTTCATGTGACACACAAACATTCAAGTAGGGGCATGTAAAAATTAATTTCACTCTCTCTCCCAAAAGAACTCACATGCATCATGTCATGACCCATAAGCTTGCCCTTAGTGTATTACTCCACTAATATAAAGAAATGCAATGTAAGATCACGTAGGACTTTAATGGGTTGTAATGGAAGCTATGGAACTAGTATATATTGGGTTAGCCAACAATAGTCACTAGCATCCTTAAGCGTCTTTTCAACACATTCCCATCAACTCATGGACATTGTTTCTCTCTTTTCTTTTTTCATCATCCCATTCATGCTGGTTTACTTTCGTATGACCCATTTCATCAAGCACACTTGACACGACACAAAGGTTCATCATGCACCTTCATTATCATTTCATTATAACAAGTGCCTCTTCAACCTTTTCTTTTCTTTCCTCACTCTGCTTTTCTTTTTCTTTTCACCATTCTCACTCTTTGACACTTTGGGAAAAATCTTTTTTTTTTCTTCTTAAGCGCTTAAGATTTTTGTATAGACTTTACGGCTAATGAAAAGAAATAATTAAGCTTAGTTTATACATTTTTGGACAAAAGAAAGAAATAATCGGATAAAGGCTCAACGGGCTGACTAGGGTATACAATCACATAAAAAGGTAGGGTATGACAAGAAAAAATATAGAAACTCTCGGTTAAGACAAAGAAATGCCTACATCCTTTCCAACACTACAGCTCCTTCATTTCGTTTTGTACACACACCAGGCAAGTTCTAGACACTTCACAATAGCATGGAATAACAATACCTCACTTCACACTTCATGCACATGCTCGATTCAAGATGCATCCACAGACTCTTTAATTAGCCAATTACATGAATTCAAAGATTAAGCCTCAATCACAACGAATCGAACTCTACAACCTAGGTATCTCAACATATTTACAAAATTGCATGCTTTCATACGAATCACTTTTACATTTTGAATATCAGTTACAACACGCAACCAAAATTTCACAACCATATAGTAACTACAGGTTCTGTGATGCAATCCACCAAAGAAAAACTGAAAACCAATTAAAATCACTACTCCTACCGACTACATTTCCCTTAAGACGGTCGTCATCCATCCATCATAGGGAACGGTCACTAACTATGACGTCGGTTCAATGGGACTATTCTCGGTAAAAGAACCGAAAACAAACTCCGAGAAACCCAAAAATAAAAATTGAAAAATTTTGCAAAACATCGATCATTTCGATGAAAAAAATATATTTACAAAATATTTTAATATGTACAAAATATTTTCGCAAAATTTTAAAAATATCGATCATTTCGATAGAGAAAAAAAATTAAATGAAGAAAATATTTACAAAAATGTTTACAGACTTAGCTGGCAACCACAACATTTCACACAACACACATCAATTACCACAATGATGTACAAATACAGAGTAGTTTGCACTTTGCACTTCACAAACACAGGGCAACATAAACATACAAAACAAACAGAGAAAAAACATACAAGCAAACCAGCCCAGCCCCAGCACCTAACTACTCCCCACCCCACACTTAAATCGAACACTATCCCAGTGTTCACAAAAATTTAAAATCACAAAATTTGGGGGGTGGCACTCCCGGATCAGTCAAAATATTCGACTTCTTCATCCGGTGCTGCTGCCTCATTGCCCATGTCCGAGTCACCTCCATCGTCGTCATCGGACTCCACATCGGAGTCCTCCCGACGTGTCTCCTCGTCTGTGGGGACATCATCGTCAGTGGGCTCTACAAAGGCTGGCCCCACTCGACATAGAGCCCTGGCGTTTTCGCCAAATGGGTAATCCAGCTCGAGCTGCCATAACTCCTCCTCTGTGGCTGGTCTTCCACCAATCCTAAGCTGGAGCATTTGCATTCCAAACATCCGTGCCATGTACTGGTCGTCACGAGCATGTCGCTCGGCAAGTGTCAGCACTGGCCCGTGTGTGGTGTCGGGGGCCTTAGTTTTGGTCACGTCAAGGGCCCTCCGCTCCAACTGCGGGATGTAATCCAAAGCCTCTTCCTCCACGTCAAGGCCTCGGAGAAAGGTGGTGATAAGTCCTCCGAACCCATACCTGTGGCCCTGGTGTAGTCGGTCTCTCTTCATGGCGGATATGATGACCGCCCCAACATTAATCTCCAGCCCTTTCATCAGGGCATACACCAGGCAGACACGGTCCCAGGTCACATCAGTCATGTGCACCCCCGGGATTAGGCATGAACAGACTATCTTCAGCCAGATTCTGGCCTCCCTGTTCATTTGAGAATACGGCAGAGTCGGTGGTAACCCCTCTCCTTATGTCTGCTCCATCTGGCTGTGGATCGAGCCCCACACAATGTGCGTCTGATATCGGCATATGGTGGGGTGATGTTTAGCTGGCGGAGAACGTGGGCGTCTGTGTCCCGCGCTCTAATGATGGCATTAAATTGCTGGAGTTCCAGAGTGACAATCTGCCCTCTGATCTTGATTGTGTGGCTTCTGATTGCCGGGTTCCAATTTGCATAGAACTCCCGGACTAGATGTAGGTTGCATTCCTTGGGCTCCTGAAATATGAAGCTGAGCCCAGCTGCCTCGATCCTTTGCACTATGCGGGGGAACTCCTGTGCTAGTGGTTCCTGTGCAATATGTTCCTCGGGGAAGTATTTATTTTCCTTGTGTTTGGCATACCACATCTTCCCCTCATCGGTTACCCACCTCGTTCCGTATTGGCGGCGTTGGCCGCGCGGAACAGCTGGTGCAGCTGGGACTGCTGTGCCCAGTCTAAGTCGTTTTCTCCCGTTGCCTGAAGTAGATGCACCTTTACCCTTATCCTGCCTACTTGCCATTGTACCTGTCAACACAAATAAACAAGCGCAATGTCAAGCTAAATGCATGTTAACTTCGGCTAAGGTCGGGTTAAGCTAAGTTTACCCCACACTTAGTCCTTAGCTACGGTTACGATACTACGACAAGGATCACTTTATTTACACCCAAAAACAAACAACTATACATTTCATGCTTAGTGCGTTCGCAAAGAAAAATTCGACGGTATAACCTTAGCGTACTACTCAGACTTCATACAGCTAATGCCAATCACTACCATCGCTAGCAATTCAACCATCGCACTTAGCAAAGAAAACAACAAAACAAAAACAACAACAAAAATTCTATATACACATGAACCTATATAATCAAACCAATTCGAACAATTTTCAACTCTTTTCCCAAAATCCCGAGAATTCATCGTTGATTACATTCAAACAATATTCTACAACGACTTATCTCATTCAATACATACAACCCGACATATAATTCACAAATTTAACAAGTTACCAATTTTGAATTCAACAACCAAGCCCTAGTATTGAATTTCGCAAGCAAATTCGAATCATTCACGCAATCGACGAGTTCAAACGCTCATTACAACATTCCGAACATTTATCAATCAAGGAATAACTCAATTTCATGCTAAATTTCGACTTAGGGTGATTTATCTCACCTCCCATGCTTAAATTCGAATGAAATCGACAAAAACTTGAGAGAGAAGAGGGACACATACCTTTAAGTTGAATACTCGAAGAAAACTCGATAATTTCTTTGCTTTATACCGTGGCACGTTGATGGGAGAGGGAAATTTGGGTGTTTGGTCGCAGAGAAGTGTAAAGAATGAGAGGAAAACGGGTTTTTCGGGGTTTAAAATGAAGAAAAACACGCGGGTCACCCGGCAACCCGAGGTGACCTGTCACAAATTATAGGGCAACGTGTCACGGAGTGCATCGCGCTGCACTGCCTCCGTGACACGGAGCCATCTCGATAGCCCTCTGGAATTTTTCAAAATTCCAGATTAAACCTCAACGTGTCACGGAGGGTAACGCGGAGGTCCTCCTCCGTGACACGGAGCCATCGCCCCAGCTCACTATCTCTGCATTTTATTCATTTTTTCATACCTGGCCGTTTCCTTCACGATTCCGTGCACATTTTTCTCCGTTTGACCTGAAAATCACCTCACTAAACAAAATTGGTTAGATTAATAAGTTTCCCTAAATAAAATGAAAAAATACTCCTAAAACGAAAAATTTGTACTAAATCAAGAACAAGAAAATTAAAATAAAATCTATTTACACTTTTCAAAATAAAAGAAAAAATATATTTTTCACGGGTTGCCTCCCGTGCAGCGCCTGGTTTACCGTCGCGGCTTGACGTCCCTTATGCTCAATTTTCCACTAGGGTGATGGACGATTTCTCACGATCATTGTCCTCCCCCCAGTAGTGCTCACCCTTATCCGGTGGTCTTCCCATCAACTCTCGGGAATCATTCATTTGTTTAGCATTCCCATGATCAATTACATTGATCACCGAGAGTTCTTCATTCACCATCAGGAGCTTGGGTGCTTTGTACACATCGAATACCTCTACTTTGTCATGTGCTCGCATTGTAAGTTGACCCGCAGCTACGTTGATTAATGCTTTCCCGGTTGCCAAGAAGGGTCGTCCCAAAATAAATGGGACTTCCGCGTCTGGTTCAAAATCCAGAACAAAAAAATCTACCGGGAAAATGAGGGATCCCACTTGCACAAGCACATCCTCAACAATGCCATCCGGCATAGCTAAGGATCTGTCTGCTAACTGCAAGATTACGGTTGTAGGTCTAGGACTCCCTAGACCTAACTTTCTGAATACCGAAGAAGGCATCAGATTTATGCTCGCCCCCAAGTCACACAATCCACGAGCTCGGATACTCTGCCCAATAGTAAGCTGGATAGTAAAACTTCCAGGGTCTTTTAGCTTCGTAGGCAGTCTATTTTGGATCCGGGAAGTGCATTCCTCCGTCAAAGCTACCGTGGCATACTCAGTCAAACGACTTTTGTTGGCCACGATGTCTTTAATATATTTGGCATATTTTGGCACTCCCTGCAAGACATCAACAAAAGGTAAATTAACATGTACCTGTTTAAGCACCTCCATAAATTTCTTGAAACACACCTCCTCCTTGTGTTTCTTGAGTCGTTGAGGGAACGGAGGTGGAGGTCTTTCTGATTCTGCTTCTTTGGTCTTCCCCCTATCCGAAGTTTGCTCTCCCTCAACATCTGCTGCTCCTGACTTTTGAGGTGGTCTTTCTGGTTCCACCTCCTTCAGCTGCAAACCACTCCTTGTGGTCACTGCATTTACCTGCTTCAGATTTGGATCCGTGTCGCTAGGCTGTCCTCCTCTGGGCCTTGTGTTTTGGGCACTAGCAAATTGCCCAAATTGATACTCAAGAGCCTTGGTCGCTAATTGATTATTTTTCACTTCGGCTGCCAATTTAACATAGTCAGCCTGCAATTACGCTTGATTAGCGATCATGGTCTTGAACATCTCCTCAATGCTAGGTGATGGTGGTGGAGGAGGGGCATTGTGATTTCTAAATTGAGATTGGTAGTTCTGTTGCCCTCCTTGATTTCTTTGCATACCCTGACCCGAACTTTGGCCTTGTTGGTTGTTGCTACCCCACGAAAAATTTGGATGGTTCCTCCAATTTGAGTTGTAGCCACTACCAAACTGCTGCTGATTTCTTTGTGCATTGCCCACAAAGTTAACAGAATCTGGGTTTGCTCCACAGCACTCAGCTGAGTGCTCACTGCTTCCACACACTTCACACCACATTTGCTGGACCGCATTGACTGAAGCTGAAGGCTGGTTCAAATTCATGTTGCTGAAGTGGTTGCTCAACTGATTCTGCAAGGCAGCTATCTGTGCAGCGATAGCTGTAAATCCATCCACTTCAAGCACTCCTGCTGCTTTCCTTGCTCCACCTCGTGATGAATCAGCATTCCATTCTAGATTGCCCTGTGAAATACGGTTTAGCAAAGTGTACAGCTCCTCATAAGTCTTTTCCAGTGATTGCCCTCCAGCTGCTGAGTCTAACAAAATTTTAGTATGGGGTTCCAAACCCTCAATAAATGTGTGTACCAACACCTCATTGGACTGATGATGATGAGGACAGTCCCGCAACATGGATTTAAATCTTTTCCAGGCTTGATACAAATTTTCCCCCTCCCTCTGTTTGAAACTTAGAATTTGACTTCTCAGTCTGGCTGTTTTACCAGAGGGGAAAAATCTTATCAAGAACTTCCGTGCTAGATCATCCCACGTTGAGATAGAATTTGGTGGCTCAGCTTTTAACCACCTCTTGGCTTCACCAAGTAATGAGAACGGAAATAGTGTGAGCCGAACATAATCAGGTGACACTCCAACGGGTATATAAGTGTCACTTATCTCCAAAAAGTTTTGGAGATGTTGTTGTGGGTCTTCATGAGGGAGACCAGTAAATTGCCCGCTTGTGTGCAACAGTTGCACCATGTTCTTCTTGAGTTCAAATCTCCCTCCAGGCTCTGGTTTGCGGATACTTGAATGTACATTGTTGGCATGTGGGATTGCCACCTCGCGAACCGGCCTTGCTGCTGCTTCGTCGGGCACTAACACTGCCCTCACAACCGGTGGATTTTGTTGCTCTATAATAGTCTGTCTGAGCAACTGCAGCTTCTTTTGTAGAGCTTCTCTGCGTTTACTATGAAATATACGTTCAGGCTCTATGTAAGATTCCACCAGCTCTTTGTCTCTTGCCAGTGTTCACAGAAATCAAGTCTGCAAAATACAGGGTAAGACCAAGTTGTCAACACTTAAGAAAATAAAATAAAAATACAGTAAATTTACACTTAACACAATTTCACCAATTGCCTAGTCTCCCCGGCAACGGCGCCAAAAATTTGTCCGATGCTTTGATTGGGGTTAAAAACCGACACGCAAGTGCACGTGGTCAAACAAGTAGTAAGTGGATTAAGTAAGCCAAGTATCGAACCAAGGAGACTCTGGATAAGTAAAAATTGCTCAAATATACTATATTCTATCTTACTTCTATATATGCTGACAACAAAGTAACCAAAAATTAAATGATTTGTTTATAAATTATATACTAAAACTATTAACAAATATCTACTTTGAATTGAAACTATGGATATGAGCACGCCAAGGTTAAGAACATGTAATGAACTTCATTATAATCATAAGTTGGTTAGTCTTCTCTTCCAGTTGCTAGCCAAGAACATTAGCCTAGAGATTAAAACTCTCGTATTTAATCTCACTTAAGAATCATAAACCATCCGTCTACATTTCTGTGATCAAATGCAATTTATGACCTAGCAATACAATTCCGGTTCCTAAATTGACTAATACAGCTTTCAAGTATATTTCTATCAGGAAAGCACATCAAAACCCAATTTTCCCAAATCAAGTTAAGAACAATACCCTATTAATTCACAACTTTCCAATTTCGTGCTCTCTCGAGTGAAATCGTACTTTTTAGATGTACATTAATGTCGGCCACACACTAATGCAGTAGAAACAAGAATTAATAGAACAACATGGAAGAAGAAGATGAAAAACCATATAATTCAATAATCAAAATTCATCACCATTGTTCATAACCTCAGCAAGGAAGAGAATTAGCCACTCATTTGTGGATTAATCATCCTGAAACAAGTGTTAATCATACAAACAATTGATTGAAAGAAGAAAAAAAGAGAGAAAAACCCTGAGCTTTTTCGTCCCTCAACTGCCTGTAACCCACGTCCTTGCTCCACCAAGTCTGAATTCCTTAAAAATAAGCCTAAGTGTTCTATTTATACTAATGGGAATTTTTCCCGGAATACAAGCAACGTGTCACGGAGGGTAACGCGGAGGCTTGCCTCCGTGACACGGCGTGGACGTGGACCCTTACTGGAAATTTGGGGTCCGGGAATAAAGCTTCAACGTGGCACGGCATGCAACGCGGAGGCTTGCCTCCGTGCCACAGAGTTGTCGCGAGGCTCCACTGGAAATTGACAAATTATTCACCCTCCAGGCAGAGTGCATCCGCGATGGTAGCGTGACACGGCTCCATCGCGGAGCCCCTTTATATTGTGCAGTCCAATGCCTTTTTCGTGCTCGAATCCAAGTCCAACTCCGATATTGTTCCAACATGCCTTTTAGCTCCTCAAAATCACCTTTTACCCACAAAACAATGCTAATCATGTTGGTTAGTATAAATTCACATTTTATTACCAATTACATGAAAATGTATACACATTGCACAATAAACAAGGCGAAAATGATACGTTTGAGCATCACTTGGGCATATAAATCTGCCCAAGATCACCGGTCGTGTGAGGCCGTGCAGTTGTTATAGCTGTTTTGCATTTCAGTTTATGTTGGTCGTGTGAGGCCTTAGTTTGATAGTAGTGGTGACCTTGCCGGTCACGTAGTTATTCAGTATTCTATTGTTGAGTTACAGATAACTAGACAGCATGGTGGCCTTGTCGGCCCGCATAAGTTTCCCCCTTGTAAGTATGTTTCTGGTTAGCTGAAGTTTCATACAGGTGGCTATAGGCCTAGTCGGCCGGGGGCTGTATTTACAGCCGTTATATAGCTCGTTTATTTCATGAATCTGAATTGGAGCCAGCCAGGCACCAGATGTGCTTAGGCTCCCTAGCTAGCAGTCTAGGTCCTACAAGGGCACTAGGTGCCAGTCATACCCCTAAGGCGGGGCGTGACAAACTTGGTATCACAGCAGGTCATGTCCTAGAGAGTCTGCAAGCCGTGCTAAGTAGAGTCTTGTCTATGGATGTGGTGTGCACCACATACTATAGGTAGGAGGCTGCGAGGCATGATAGGATGGATACTCTTCTTTCTCAGTCAGTCGTGCTATAGAGTGGTACAGTATAGGGTTGAGTCCCTAAAACTTATCGTATTCTTTGTCTACAGATAAGAATGGCAGATCAGCGACACCCTACCACAGGCAGGAGACTAGACACAACAGCAGGAGAAGGCACCAGCAGGATGCCTCAGCTTCAGTCAGAGTCAGCCCGATATGAGGGCGATGTAGAGGCTTCATCACAGCCCTCTCAGCAGTCCCCCTCACATCAGGAGCCGTTGGGCACTACACCGCCCCCGATAGCTCCTGTGCCTTCGCCATCTGATCAGGAGGTTCGTAGCGCTGTAGTTATGTTGGTACAGATGATGGCCACACAGCGCCAGTCAGTGCCACCTGTAGCAGCAGAGCCTTCAGGTGAGTCAGGTAGTTCCAAGGTTAGGGAGTTTTTGGCACTAGGTCCTCCACAGTTCACTGGGTCAGATCAGGCAGAGGACCCCCAGGATTTCCTAGATCAGATGCAGAGAATTTTCTGGGTTATCCATGTGACCCCTACAGAATCAGTTGAGCTGGCAGTGTTTCGGTTGCGGGACATAGCTGTATTATGGTACGAGAGTTGGGAAAGATCTCGAGGGAGAGATGTTGCCCCTCCGACCTGGTCCAGCTTCTCGGAGGCCTTCCTGGACCATTATTTGCCACGGGAGATCTGACAGGCCTGGATGGATCAGTTTTTGCATTTGGAGCAGGGGGCGAGGAGTGTACGAGAATATTCCCTACAGTTTGACTCCTTAGCCCACTATGCTCCAGCCTTTGTGGACACTATGCCATCCAGAGTCGACCAGTTCATTATGGGTATGAACCTAGAATATATTGAAGCTTGCATGACGGCTATGTTACGAGAGGATATGGATATTGCCCGAGTACAGGCCTTTGCTCAGACCATTGAGGGTCTTAGACAGCGGCAACAGAGTAGTAGACAGACCAATCAGGAACAGCGCCGCAGAGATAGATCGGACGAGATGCAAAGGGAAGTTCAGAGAGGACCCAGGCCTAGACTATCAGATAGACCCCCTAGACCCCCACCTCCACCACAGCAGCAGCAGCAGCGAGGTAGATATGTACGACGAGAGCAGTCAGAGCCCAGTGGCGGTTCCAGAACAGTAAATTCCCCGCAGTAGAGAAGGGGAGAACAGAGCAAATTTGCACCCTCACCCTGCCCCTATTGTAATCGACCACACTCTGGAGCTTGTAAATATGGCTCCAATGGGTGTTATATTTGTGGACAGGAGGGGCATCGGATGAGAGATTGTCCGACCCGAGGTCTGGGGAGTAGAGACAGTCAGGATAGGGGATCCACAGGGCCACGAGCCCCAACAGCTTCAGCGGGGCGTGGGCCTTCAGGTTCAGTAGGCGGAGGCCGAGGTAGATCAGGAGCTTCCACTTCAGGTACGGGCTCAAGCCGTACTTATGCATTGCCAGGGAGACAGGACTCAGAAGCGTCTCCAGATGTAGTGACAGGTATGATGACTATCTGTTCATGCCCTGCTTACGTATTGATTGATCCAGGATCCACTCTGTCATATATTACCCCGTTTGTGGCACGAAAGTTCAATATTGCACCAGAATTATTGCAGCAGCCCTTTGCAGTATCCACGCCCGTCGGTGACTCTATTATAGCTAACAGAATTTACCGAGGGTGTACAGTGGAGGCTGCTGACCGCCAGAGTACAGTAGATCTGGTCGAGTTAGAAATGATAAACTTCGATGCCATAATGTGTATGGATTGGCTAGTGCCGTGCTACGCCAATGTAGAATGCTGGACCAAAACGGTCCGATTCCACTTTCCAGGAGAGGCAGTGCGAGAGTGGAAAGGCAGCACAGCTACTCCAAAAGGTAGGTTTATTTCCTACCTTCAGGCAAGGAAATTGATAACCAAGGGATGTATCTACCACTTAGTTAGGGTTCAGGATGTCCGAGCAGAATCTCCGACACTCCAGTCTGTTCCGGTGGTGAACGAGTTCCCTGATGTGTTTCCAGATGAGTTACCTGGTATTCCCCAAGAGAGATAATAGATTTTGCTATTGATTTATTACCAGGCACTCATCCTATATCAATTACTCCTTATCGTATGGCTCCTACAGAGCTCAGAGAGTTGAAGGAGCAGTTAAAAGATTTGGCAGACAAAGGTTTCATCTGGTCGAGTACTTCACCATGGGGTGCGCCAGTTCTATTTGTGAGGAAGAAAGATGGCTCGCTCCGTATGTGCATAGATTATCGGCAGTTGAACAAAGTTACTATAAAGAATAAGTATCCGCTTCCCAGAATAGATGATTTGTTTGATCAGCTACAAGGGGCCAGATACTTTTCCAAAATTGACTTGCGGTCCGGATATCACCAGGTTCGAGTTTGTGAAAGAGATATTCCCAAAACGGCGTTCAGGACCCGATATGGACACTTTGAATTTCTGGTTATGTCCTTTGGGTTAACGAATGCCCCAGCAGTATTCATGGACCTGATGAATAGCATTTTCAGACCATACCTGGACCTTTTCGTGATAGAGTTTATTGATGACATTCTGCTGTATTCTCGTTGTTCGATGGTCTACTTTGGGTATAAAGCTACATGCAAGTGCACGTGGTCAAACAAGTAGTAAAGTGGCTTAAGTAAGCCAAGTATCGATCCCACAGGGACTGGGATAAGGTAACAATCTACTCAAGTGTACTATATTTTAACTCTAACAATGAAGACAACAGTGCAAAGAAGAGTTTGATATTTTGATTTCTAATTTTTATGCTAAATCTAAAACGAATATCTAACGTGAGTCTGAACTATGAATGTGAGCATACTGAGGTTAAATGAACATGTAAAGAAATAAATTATCGATATAATTTGGTTAATCTTTCCGATGGTTGCTAGTCAAGAACTATTGCCAATGGATTAAAAACTCTCGTATTTAACCCAACTTAAGAATCATGAACCGTCCACCTACATTTCTGTGATTAAACGAAATTCATGTTCTAGCCATACAAAACTGGTTCCTTCATTGACTAATACGACTTTCAGGTATATTTCTATCCTAAAGGTAAATCAATTCTCAATTTTCCCAAACGAAGAAAAGATCATATCCTATTGATTCACAACTTTACAATTTCTTGCTCTCTCGAGTGAAACCGGACTTTTTAGATATACATTAACATAGGCCACACATTAATGCAGTAAGAACAAGAATCAATAGAACAACCATGGAAGAAAAGATGAAAAACCAACTTAATCAACAATCACATTTCAATACAATTGTTCTTAACCACCGCAAGAAGAGGAATTAGCCACTCATTCGTGGATTAAACATCGTTAAATGAGTGTTTAACATACAAGCAATTGAATTAAAGAAGAAGGAGATAGAGAAAAACCCTGAGATTTTCGTCCCCTTAACTGCCTGTAACCCACGTTCTTGCTCCACCAAGTCAGAATATTGAAAAATGAACCTATGTGTTCTATTTATACTAGTGGGAATTTTTCCCGGAATAACAAGCAACGTGTCACGTAGTGCATCGCGGAGCACTGCCTTCGTGACACGCCACTGACGCGGAGCCTCACTGGAAATTGACTGTCCAAGTAATAAGGCCTAACGTGGCACGGCGTGCAACGCAGGGCTAGGCGAACGTGCCACCGCCCCAATGCGCACCCACACTAGAATTTGGCAAAAAATTCCCTATCCAGGCAAAAGGCCTCCGCGATGATAGCATGACACGGCTCCATCGCGGAGCCCCTTTAATTTGTGCCGTCCAATGCTATGTCCTTTGCTAACCTCCGAGTCCAACCCCGATCTCTCTCGACACGCATTTTAGCTTCCCAAAATTATATTTCACCTGCAAAACAACGGTAATCATGTTGGTTAGTATAAATTCACATTTTAGTATAAATCACATGAGAATGTATAAACATTGATAGATAAACAAGGCTAAAATGACACAATTAGGTATCACTTGGACATATAAATTTTCCCAAGATCACTTACCCCACACTTAAATCCTTGTTCGTCCCCGAACAACAATCTTACACCTCATGCAATTTACACCCCAACTTGGCTACTTTGGTTCGACAATTCAGGCTACTGTCATACCGATTATTCAATACAACAAATCATCAAGAAAACACGCATGATCCTATCAATGCAACGACCTTCAACACATCAAGACCTCCTAGACTTAAGAATCGACTCTCAATATTGGCATACTCATGCGAATCAACTGATCAAGATATCCAACACGAAAATTAATCTCTCATCAAGAATGTGCCCTCACAACACAAGAGAATTTTCCCGTTTGTAATCACATGAACTCAAACGATTACATGCAGGGGCATATAGACACAATTTCACTCTCTCTCCCAAAAGAATTCACATGCATCATGTCACGAACCATAGGCTTGCCTTTAGTGTATTACTCCACTAATATAAGAAAGTGTGATGTAAGATCACGTAGGACTTTAACGGGTTGTAATGTAAGCTACGGAACTAGTAAATACTGGGCTAGCCAATAATAGCCACTAGCATCCTTAAGCGCTTTTTCAATACATCCCATCAAACTCATGGGCATTATTTCTTCCTTCATCCTCCCAGTCTTGAAGTCTGCCTTTATTTTGACCCCTCTCATTAAGCACACTTGACTCAATAACAAAGATTATTCATACATCCTCATTATATTTTGTTATACCCCGTAGGATTCCCGGCACCTAGATGAACTATTCGCACGTTGGTTAAGCATATTTGAAGGCCATACGTGCAAGAGAAAGGCCCGAGAAAAGATCGGACGAGAAACCTGTCGAACCATCGCGGAAGGAGCCGAGGCAGAGCCCCTCTGCGATGGTAGCGTGTCACGGAGGTGAGGCCTCCGCGTTGGCTCCGTGACACGTTGGCCTTGTCCATGCCCAAGTATATAAAGCCCCACTTTGGTTTTAAATCATTAAACACTTATAATTTCTAGTGAAACAGAGAGGGATCAGCAGAGGAGAGATAAGAACGAAGGAGGTGAGATAAGTTTTGTCCGATTACGCTGCTAAACATTGTCCAAACTCAAATTAACCTTAGATACCAAGGTATTTAGCATTAGAGAGCATTCCTACGGATTTAGTTTCGTGAAATACGGCCGACGAATCATCGAGCTACCGAGCTAAGGTAAGTGGAATTGCTCTAAACTAATGTCTATGTGTTCCTAGATGTGAAGTGAGTATTTCTCCCTTCTAAACCTCTGAAAAATAGCGAGTTTTCGATCGTCCTTCGATAAGCCTAAGTTTAGGCTATAAACTATATCGAAAGTGACGTTGCTCTTTAAAAAAAAGCTGTATTTAGTATTAATTGACATATTTATGAATGCAGTTGGGAGAAAATAGTTGAAGTACTGGTCGAGCCTCGTCCGACAGACGGATAGTTCGATGATAAGGTATGTAAAGTTAGTTTCCTCGACAAGTTAGTAATCTCGGGACAGTACAGTAATTTAAAGGCCAGTAGAATGTTCAGAAGTCATGTGTTATGTTTATTACGAATGTTGGTACGATATTAGAAGCATCATGTTGTATTTAGCGCGAAACTTGTTAGCATGATATAGATTCTAATATAAGTGTTAGGAACTGCACAACATGCTCAGTATGTGATGTGACACAGAATGTTAGGATATCATTGTATTCAGTTGAAACCCAGTAAAGCAATGTAATATCTGTAAGACATCTCAGAAGTAGAATGATAAGTTAAAATGAAGTTAGAAAACATGTTAGGAATAGTAAATCATGTTACTATAGAAACTCAGCATACAACATAGTTTTCAGCAGAAAGACCATATCTTGTTCAGCATTAGACCCAGTACAGTCTGGCAGAAGACTATATTTATACGTATATACTATTACCAGCCTCAGCATGTATTAAGTATGCACATATTACTATCACTAGCTCAGCATATAGTATATACAAATACTTTACCACTATTAGCTTCAGTATGTGGGACATGCAGATAGTATTACTAGTTGAGACCGTTGTATTGTTTGGGGTTGGACTACCTAGCATCCATGACCGCCCCAGGGTTGATAGCTGTATCGACTCGTCTGCCAGAGGACGAGGATACGTCGCTCTACGGAGTGGCATGCCGTCCCACAGGGGACGAAGATGGGGTGCCAGTTTTCCCCATATTGTGCCTTGATCGGCCCTTACACACCCCTGTCGAGCGGATACGCCCGGGTGTTGATTCAGGAATCCTCCGAACTCAGATGCAGTTATGGTCAGGGGCTCAGCGAGCCCAAGTGCTTACCCAGGGGACCGGCGGGATGCTTATAGCTATTTTAGGAGATGGGGTGACCGGAGTAGGGGTATAGATTCTGTGCTGGTTGTACCTCCCGGCTTATGGGGGCCGGGTAAGGTTTGTGTGTGCTATGTGATGTTATGATATGTTATGCCATGTACAGTAGATACGAGTAGATTGATAGTAGGATGATAAATCTCCAGGTATGACTCCTACTCCTTCCAGTATAATTTAAAGAAGGTATGATTTACATTATCAGTCAGTTAATCTATTCCCTCCTAATTCAGTTTCATCAGTTGTATTGTTGTTTTCAGATATTTCCTTCAGTTATTGCTTTACATACTCAGTACCAGTGGTACTGACGCCCGGTGGGGTGCTGCATTACTTGCCTGCAGGTACTCATAGACGAGCAAGAGATACCTCGTGATTCCTGTCAGCGATCGAGTATTCAGCTCCTATCATCTGGAGACTGAATCCCAGAAGTGTATTCCGTTTTCCTTTGTTGTACAGTACGGGTAGGTCGGGGCCCTGTCCCGATCATTTCTATTGCTATTCCTAGAGGCTTGCAGTCAGTATGTATATTACCCTGTGGTCAGATGAGCCGGTCGTGTGAGGCCGTGCAGTTGTATAGATGTTAGTACTTTTGTTTCCTTTATGTTGGCCGTGTGGGGCCATAGTTCGACAATAGTGGTGACCTTGCCGGTCACGTAGCTATCCAGTACTTCAGGGTTGAGTTATAGATAACTAAACAACATGGTGGCCTTGTCGGCCCACATAGGTTTCCTTATAGTTGCTTGTTTCTGGTTAGCTGTTATTACAGGTACAGGAGGCTATAGGCCAATGGGCCGGGGGTTGTGTTTACAGCCGTTATATAGCCCTTTGTTTCCAGAAGTGTGAGTTAGAGCCAGCCAGGCACCAGATGTGCCCAGGCTCAGCAGTCTAGTAGTTCAGGTCCTAGTAGGGCACCAGGTGCCAGTCATACCCCCCAAGGCAGGGTGTGACAAACTTGGTATCAAAGCAGGTCGTATCCCAGGGAGTCTGCAATCCGTGCTAAGTAGAGTCCTGTCCATGGATGTGTTGTGCACCACATACTATGGGTAGGAGGTTGCAAGGCATGATAGGATGGTTGTCTTTTATTCTTATTCAGTCGTGTTGTAGAGCGGTACAATATAGGGTTGAGTCCCTAAAGGCTTACTATATTCTTTGATTACAGATAATGTCAGACCAGCGACATCCTATCACAGGCCGGAGCTTAGATATTACAGTAGGGGAAGGCACCAGCAGGATGCCTCACCCTCGTTTAGAACTAGCCCGGTCAGAGGGCACTACAGAGGCATCATCCCAGCCTTCTCAGCAGTCTCCACCACATCAGGAGCCACTAGGGGTGACACTACCTCCAGCAGTCCCTATACCGACCCCTTCCGACCAGGAGGTTAGGAGTGCGGTAGTTATGTTAGCACAGATGATGGCTGCTCAGCATCAACCAATGCCGTCTACAGTTGCGGAGTCATAAGGAGGGCCCAGTAGTTCGAGGGTCCGAGAGTTCTTAGCTCTGAATCCCCCACAGTTTACAGGTACGGACCGGACAGAGGACCCTCAAGATTTTTCCGGATCAAATGCAGAGAATCTTCAGGGTTATGCATGCCACGCCTACAGAATCAGTTGAGTTGGCAGCATTCCGGTTACGGGATATCGCCGTATTGTGGTATGAAAGCTAGGAAAGGTCCCGAGGGAGAGATGTTTCCCCTCCGACCTGGTCCAGCTTCTCAGGAGCTTTTCTGGATCACTATTTGCCGTGGGAGATTCGACAGGCCCGGGTAGACCAGTTCCTGCATCTGGAGCAGGGGGCCATGAGTGTTCGGGAATATTCCTTGTGGTTTGATTCTTTGGATCGATATGCACCGGCCTTTATTGATACCATGGCATCCAGAGTACACCGCTTTATCATGGGGTTGAATCCAGAATATGTTGAGACTTGTATTACGGCTACACTGCGAGAGGACATGGACATTGCTCGAGTTCAGGCATTTGCCCAGAATATTGAGGGCATCAGACAGCGACATCGGGAGATCAGAAGGGTCAATCAAGAACAGCGTCGCCGGGATAGGCCAGTTGAGTTACAGAGGGAGGCCCGGGGAGGACCCAGGCCACGATTGTTAGACAGGCCGCCCAGGCCCCCGCCTTCGCCACAGCCGCAGGGGGGTAGATTCAGCCGCAGGGGGCAGTCAGAGACTGGTAGAGGCTCGCAGATGGCAGATTCACCATTTTAGAGGAGGGCGGAGCAGAGTAGGTATACTCTACCGCTCTGCCCTATATGCAGCCGATGCCATCCTGGAGCATGCAGGTATGGTTCCACTGCATGTTATATTTGTGGCCAAGAAGGCCATTTGATGAAAGATTGCCCAGCCAGAGGTCGAGAGGACCGGGATAGACAGGATAGGGCATCTACAAGGTCACGAGCCATAGCATCCTCGGCAAGGCGCAGGCCCTCAGTTTCAGCAGGCAGGGGTCGGGGCAGATCAGAGGCCTCCAGTACAGGTGCGGGTCCAAGCCGCACATATGCCTTACCAGGGAGACAAGATTCAGAAGCGTCACCGGATGCTGTGACAGGTATGCTAACTATCTGCTCACACCCTGCTTATGTATTGATTGATCCAGGGTCTACTTTGTCCTACATTACTCCATTTGTGGCACGAAAGTTTAGTATTGCACCAGAATTATTGCAGCAGCTCTTTTTAGTATCCACGCCCGTCGGTGACTCTATTGTGGCTAGCAAAATTTACCGAGGGTGTACAGTACAGGTTGCTGACCGTCAGACCACAGTAGATCTGGTCGAGTTAGAGATGATAGACTTTGATGCCATAATGGGTATGGATTGGCTAGTACCGTGTTTTGCCAACGTTGAATGTTGGACCAAGACGGTCCGATTCCACTTCCCAGGAGAAGTAGTGTGAGAGTGGAAGGGCAGCACCGCTACGCCAAAAGGTAGGTTTATTTCCTACCTTCAGGCAAGAAAGTTGATATCTAAGGGATGTATTTACAATCTGGTCAGAGTTTAGGATGTCCAAGCATGATCTCCAACACTCCAGTCTGTCCTGGTAGTGAATGAATTCCCTGATGTGTTTCCTGATGAGTTACCTGGTATTCCCCTAGAAAGGGAGATAGATTTTTCAATTGACTTGTTACCAGGCACTCAGCTGATATCAATTCCTCCCTATTGTATGGCTCCTGTAGAACATAGAGAATTAAAGGAGCAGTTGAAAGATTTATTGGATAAAGGTTTTATTAGGCCATGTACTTCACCGTGGGGTGCGCCAGTTTTCTTTGTGAGGAAGAAAGATGGCTCACTCTGAATGTGCATAGATTATCGGCAATTAAACAAAATTACAGTAAAGAACAAGTACCCGCTTCCCAGAATTGATGACTTATTTGATCAGTTGCAGGGAGCTAGATACTTTTCTAAGATTGACTTGCGGTCCGAATATCACTTGGTTCGAGTATGTGAGAGAGATATTCCTAAGATAGCGTTCAGGACCCGATATGGACATTTTGAATTTCTAGTCATGTCCTTCGGGTTAACGAATGCCCCGGCAGTCTTCATGGACCTGATGAACAGTATTTTCAGACCTTTCCTGGACTTGTTCGTGATAGTATTCATTGATGACATTCTGGTGTATTCTCGCTCTGAAGCAGATCATCGGACTCATTTGCGGACAGTGCTCCAGATCCTCAGGGACCGCCAGTTGTATGCTAAATTTTCTAAGTGTGAATTTTGGCTTAACTCAGTGGCCTTTTTAGGACATATCGTGTCGGACGCTGGTATACAAGTCGACAAGCAGAAAATAGAAGCAGTTAAGTCATGGCCTAGGCCTACCACTCCGACTGAAGTTCGTAGTTTTCTAGGGTTGGCAGGATATTATAGGAGGTTCGTTGAAGGGTTCTCGACCATTGCGGCACCTCTAACCAAATTGACACAGAAAGCAGCAAAGTTTCAGTGGACAGAGGCATGCGAGCAGAGCTTCCAAGAACAGAAATACAGATTAACCTCCGCCCCAGTGTTAGCATCGCTGGAGGGGACAAAAGGTTATTCAGTGTACTGCGACGCATCAGGCGTCGGGTTAGGTTGTGTGTTGATGCAACATGGTAAAGTGATTGCATATGCTTCCAGACAGCTGAGGAAACACGAAAAGAACTACCCTACCCACGACCTGGAATTAGCCGCAGTGATCCACGCCTTGAAGATGTGGAGGCATTACCTGTACGGCGTCCATGTTGATATTTACATAGATCATAAGAGCCTACAGTACATCTTCACTCAGAGGGAGTTGAATCTACGGCAACGCCGCTGGTTGGAGCTGTTAAAAGATTATGATGTGAATATTCTCTATCACCCCGGAAAAGCTAATGTAGTGGTAGATGCCCTGAGCCGTAAGTCAATGGGGAGTTTGGCGTATTTGCGACCTGAGAAGCGGGAGTTAGCTAAAGAAATCCATCAGTTAGCAGGTTTGGCCGTTCGAGTAATGGAAACATAAAATAATAGAGCGGTAATTCAGAATTCTGTTGTGTCATCATTAGTTACGGAGGTAAAAGAACGACAGTACGAGGACCCTGACTTGGTCCAGCTCAGAGATAGAGTTCAGAAAGGTAAGGAGTCAGATTTCCAAATGACTGAGCATGATGTGCTACGCTGTAAGGGCCGCCTCTGTGTCCCTAATGTTTCAGGGCTTCGGGGGTGGATTATGTATGAGGTACATTACGCTCGCTATTCCCTCCATCCAGGAGCAACGAAAATGTACCACGACATCAGAGACATTTACTGGTGGCCAGGTATGAAAGCTGAGATAGCTGAATTTGTATCTAGATGTTCTAACTATCAGCAGGTGATAGCGGAGCACTAGAAGCCGGGCGGTTTGATGCAAGATATAACGGTGCCTACGTGGAAATGGGAAACAATAAACATGGACTTTGTAACAGGGTTACCCTGTACCAGACGCAGAAATGATTCCATTTGGGTAATAGTTGACAGGCTGACAAAATTAGTTCATTTCCTGCCAGTGAGGGCTACCTTCTCGGCTGAGCATTATGCCGAATTATATATCAGAGAAATAGTTAGATTGCATAGAGTGCCGGTATCCATTATTTCAGATAGGGGAGCACAGTTTACAGCTAGATTCTGGCAGTCGTTCTAGAGGGGTTTGGGAACGCAGATCAATTTGAGCACAACATTCCACCCCCAGACAGATGGGCAAGCTGAGCAGACTATCCAAACACTAGAAGATATGCTACGAGCATGTGTGCTAGATTTTGGGGGTAGCTGGGATGAGCATCTTTCGTTGATTGAATTTGTTTATAATAACAGTTATCATTCAGCTATCCAGATGACGCCCTTTGAAGCATTATATGAGCGAAAATGTAGATCGCCGGTGGGCTGGTTTGAAGTGGGAGAATCAGCATTGGTTGGCCCAGACATTGTTCGGCAGTCAGAGGAAAAGATAAAGCTTATTCGAGAATGTTTACTGACTACTCAGAGCCGCCAGAAGTCTTATGCAGATATGCGACGCAGAAATCTAGAATTTGCGGTAAATGACTGGGTATATCTGAAAGTGTCTCCGATGAAAGGGTTGATGAGATTTGGCAAGAAAGGCAAGCTTATCCGGAGATTCATTGGGCCATATCAGATTCGGCAAAGAATAGGCCGAGTTGCATACGAATTGAACTTGCCTCCAGAGTTAGCATCTGTTCACCCAGTATTCCATGTCTCTACATTGAGGAAGTTCGTAGGGGACCCTTCTACAGTAGTTCCCGTTCAGGATGTCCAGGTCACAGAAGAGTTAGCATATGAAGAGGTCCCAGTAGCTATTTTAGACAGACAGATTCGCAGGTTTAGGACTAAAGATGTTGCGTCTGTCAAAGTATTGTGGCGTAATAGGAACCGTGAGGAAATGACGTGGGAAGCTGAAGAAGATATGAAAGCTAGGTACCCTCACCTATTCCAGGCCTAGTCAGGCGACAGGTATGTCCGTATTATTGCTTATGTAGTATCTTATGGTTGTATATGTATAAGTGAGGAAAATTGATATGTAGCCATCCAGTGAATCCTACAGTATTGTGTACAGTACCTGTATTGGACTTTTCTGCATTTCAGGTTTTTGGTATAGTCCATATTACAGGGGATACTCTGGTGAAATCTTTCTAAACAAGTAAGTTAAGTAGTCCTCTAGATAGCAGTATACATTCGAGGACGAATGTTCTTAAGGGGGGGAGAATGTTATACCCCGTAGGATTCCCGGCACCTAGATGACCTATTCACACATTGGTTAAGCATATTTGAAGGCCATACATGCTAGAGAAAGGCCCGGGAAAAGATCGGACGAGAAACCTGTCGAACCATCGCGGAAGGAGCCGAGGCAGAGCCCCTCCGCGATGGCAGCGTGTCACGGAGGTGAGGCCTCCGCGTTGGCTCTGTGACACGTTGTCCTTGTCCAGGCCCAAGTATATAAAGCCCCACTTCGGTTTTAAATCATTAACCACTTATAATTTCCAGTTAAACAGAGAGGGATCAGCAGAGGAGAGATAAGAACGAAGGAGGTAAGATAATTTTCGTCCGATTACGCTGCTAAACGTTGTCCAAACTCAAATTAACCTCAGATACCGAGGTAGTTTGCGGCAGAGAGCATTCCTATGGATTTAGTTTCGTGAAATACGGCTGACGAATCGTCGAGCTACCGAGCTAAGGTAAGTGGAATTGCTCTAAACTAATGTCTATGTGTTCCTAGCTGTGAAGTGAGTATTTCTCCCTTCTGGACCTCTGAAAAATAGCGACTTTTCGACCGTCCTTCAATAAGCCTAAGTTTAGGCTATAAACTATATCGAAAGTGACGTTGCTCTTTAAAACAAAGCTGTATTTAGTATTAATTGACATATTTACGAATGCAGTTGGGAGAAAATAGTTGAAGTACTGGCCGAGCCTCGTCCGACAGACGGATAGTTCGAGGATAAGGTATGTAAAGTTAGTTTCCTCGGGAAGTTAGTAATCTCGGGACAGTACAGTAATTTAAAGGCCAGTAGAATGTTCAGAAGTCATGTGTTATGTTTATTACGAATGTTGGTACGATATTAGAAGCATCATGTTGTATTTAGCGCGAAACTTGTTAGCATGATATAGATTCTAATATAAGTGTTAGGAACTGCACAGCATGCTCAGTATGTGATGTGACACAGAATGTTAGGATATCATTGTATTCAGTTGAAACCCAGTAAAGCAATGTAATATCTGTAAGACATCTCATAAGTAGAATGATAAGTTAAAATGAAGTTAGAAAGCATGTTAGGAATAGTAAATCATGTTACTATAGAAACTCAGCATACAACATAGTTTTCAACAGAAAGACCATATCTTGTTCAGCATTAGACCCAGTACAGTCTGGCAGAAGACTATATTTATACGTATATACTATTACTAGCCTCAGCATGTATTAAGTACGCACATATTACTATCACTAGCTCAGCATATAGTATATACAAATACTTTACCACTATTAGCTTCAGTATGAGGGACATGCAGATAGTATTACTAGTTGAGACCGTTGTATTGTTTGGGGTTGGACTACCTACCATCCATGACCTCCCCAGGGTTGATAGCTGTATCGACTCATCCGCCAGAGGACGAGGATAGTCGCTCTACGGAGTGGCATGCCATCCCACAGGGGACGAAGATGGGATGCCAGTTTTCCCCATATTGTGCCTTGATCGGCCCTTACACACCCCTGTCGAGCGAATACGGCCGGGTGTTGATTCAGGAGTCCTCCGGAATCAGATGCAGTTATAGTCAGGGGCTCAGCGAGCCCAAGTGCTTACCCAGGGGACCGGCGGGATGCTTATAGCTATTTTAGGAGATGGGGTGACCGGGGTAGGGGTATAGATTCTGTGATGGTTGTACCTCCCGGCTTATAGGGGCCGGGTAAGGTTTGTGTGTGCTATGTGATGTTATAATATGTTATGCCATGTACAGTAGATACGAGTAGATCGACAGTAGGACGATAAATCTCCAGGTATGACTCCTACTCCTTCCAGTATAATTAAAAGAAGGTATGATTTACATTATCAGACAATTAATCTATTCCCTCCTACTTTTGTTTCATCAGTTGTATTGTTGTTTTCAGATATTTCCTTCAGTTATTGCTTTACATACTCAGTACCAGTGGTACTGACGCCTGGTGGGGCGCTGTATTACTTGCCTGCAGGTACTCATAGACGAGTAGGCGATACCTCGTGATTCCTGTCAGCGATCGAGTATTCAGCTCCTGTCATCCGGAGACTGAATCCCAGAGGTGTATTCTGTTTTCCTTTGTTGTACAGTACGGGTAGGTCGGGGCCTTGTCCCGATCATTTCTATTGCTATTCCTAGAGGCTTGCAGTCTGTATGTATATTACCCTATGGTCAGATGAGCCGGTCGTGTGAGGCCGTGCAGTTGTATTGCTGTTAGTACTTTTGTTTCTTTTATGTTGGCCGTGTGAGGCCATAGTTCGACAGTAGTGGTGACCTTGCCGGTCACGTAGCTATCCAGTACTTCAGTGTTGAGTTATAGATAACTAGACAGCATGGTGGCCTTGTCAGCGCGCATAGGTTTCCTTATAGTTGCTTGTTTCTGGTTAGCTGTTATTACAGGTACAGGAGGCTATAGGCCAATGGGCCGGGGGTTGTGTTTACAGCCGTTATATAGCCCTTTGTTTCCAGAAATGTGAGTTAGAGCCAGCCAGGCACCAGATGTGCCCAGGCTTAGCAGTCTAGTAGTTCAGGTCCTAGTAGGGTACCAGGTGTCAGTCATACCCCCCAAGGAAGGGTGTGACATATTTAATTTATAACAAGTGCACCTTCAACCTTTTCTTTCCTTTCATCACTCAGCTTTTCTTTTCTTTTCACCATTCTCACTCTTTGACACTTTGGGAAAATTATTTTCTCTTCTTAAGCGCTTAAGAGTTTTGGATCAAATTTACGGCTAATGAAAAGAAGGGGTTAAGCTTGGTTTACACATTTTGACACAAGAAAAAAAATAAGAGGCTAAAGGCTCAACAGGCTAACTAGGGTGTACATTCAAGGTGGGTACGATAATGAAAAAGAGAAACTTTCGGTTAACACAAAGAAATGCCTACATCCTTTCCTACAATACACGTCCTTCGTTTCGTTTCGTACACACACCAGCCAAGTTCTAGATACTTCACAATAGCATGGAATAACAAAGCCACACTGCAAACTTATTGCACATGCTCAATTCAAGACGTATTCACAGACTCCTCAATCAGCTAATAACAAGAATTCAAACATTAAGCCTCAATCACACTGAATCGACTCTATGGCCTAGGTATCTCAACATATTTACAAAGTTGCATGCTTTCATACGAATCACCTTTGCATTTCAAATATCATGTACAACACGCAACCAGAATTCCGCCACCATAAAGTAACTACAGGTTTTGGGATGCAACCCATAAAAGAAAACAACTAAAAAATAAATGAAAAAATCTACTCCTAACGACTACATTTCCCTTAAGACGGTCGTCATCCATCCATCATAGGGAACAGTCACTAACTAAGACTTCGGTTCAATGGGACCATTCTCGGTAAAAGAACCGAAAACAAACGCTGAGGAACCCAAGAATTGAAAAAAAGAAAATTTAAAAATATCGATCATTTCGATGAAACAAAAATATGTATGAAATCAGCTAGCAACATTCAGCAACACACAACAGTTTCACATTTAATTACAATACAGAACAAAAACTTCACAATCACAAATCACAGGTTCACAAAATTTTTTCCACAGGCACAACAACAGATCAGAACATACACAACAACACAACCAACACCTAACTACTCCCACCCCACACTTATCTCGAACACTGTCCCCAGTGTTCACAGAAATTAAAATAGCACAAAAAATTAGGTGGTGGAACTCCCTGATCAATCAAAATACTCCACTTCTTTATTAGGTGCTGCTACCTCGTTTCCCATGTCTGAATCACCCCCATCATCATCATCGGACTCCTCATCTATTGGGACATCATCATTCATGGGCTCTACAAAAGCTGGCCCCACTCGGCATAGAGCCCTGGCATTTTCGCCAAAAGGGTAGTTTAGCTCGAGCTGCCATAGCTCCTCTTCTGTTGCCGGCCTCCCGCCTATTCGCAGCTGGAGCATCAGCATCCTGTACATGCAAGCCATGTACTGATCATCTCGAGCATGTCGCTCGGTAAGTGTAAGCACTGGCCCGTGGGTGGTGTCGGGAGCCTTAGTTTTGGTGACATCTAAGGCCCGCCGCTCCATCTGCGGGATATAGTCAAGGGCCTCTTCCTCAATGTCCAGACCCCTTAGGAACGTGGTGAGTAGTCCACCAAATCCATATCCGTGCCCCTGACGCAAACGGGCTCTCTTCATGGTGGAGATAATCACCGCCCCCACATTGATCTCCAGCCCTTTCATCAGGGCATACACTAAGCATACACGATCTCGGGTTACATCCGTCATATGCACCCCTGGGATTAGGTAGGAACACACGATCTTAAGCCATATCCTGGCTTCCCTGTTCATCTGTGAGTAGGGCAAAGTCTGATGGTAGCCCGTTTCCTTATGTCTGCTCCACCTAGCCGTCGACTGGGTTCCACATAAAGTGCTTCTGATGTCCGCATATGGTGGAGTGATATTCAGCTGTCCAAGCACGTGGGCGTCTATGTCCCGCGCCCCTAAGATAGCATTAAGGTGGTGGGGCTCAAAAGTGACTATTTGCCCCCTTATTTTGATGGTGTGATTTCTGAGAGTCGGGTTCCAATTGGCGTAGAATTCCCGAATCAAGTGCAAGTTGCATTCTTTGGGATCTTCAAAGATGAAGTTCAGCCCAGCTGCCTCGATCCTCTGGACAATCCTGGGAACTCCTGTGCCAACGGTTCCCTTGCTATGTGTTCCTCGGGGAAGTACTTGCTCTCCTTGTGCTTTGCGTACCACTTCTTCCCCTCCTCTGTCACCCACCTGGTTCCATATTGACGGCGTTGGCCGTGTGGAACCACTGGTGCTGCTGGGACCGCTGTGCCCAGTCTGATTCTTTTTCTTCCGGCGCCAGATGTTGATGCGCCTTTTCCCTTGTCTTGCCTGCTGGCCATTTTTCCTGTCAACCCAAATAGACAAGATCAATGTTAAGCCAATTAAAATTTGCTTTGACTAAGGTTGGGTTAAGCTAGGCTACCCCACACTTAGTCCTTAGCCAAAATTACAAAATTAAGGCAAGATCGTGCTTACTTACACAAACAAACAACAAACATAACAAATATGCTTAGTGCATTTGGAGAATTCGACGGTATATATTCTATGTACTACTCAGACTTCGTACAGCTAGCCACAATCATTGCCATCGATAACATTTTATCTCATAGCACTTAGCAAGAAAAAACAAAAGAAAAATTTAACTACATGATCCTCTACAATTCACCCAATTCTTGCAAATTCCAATATTTCCTTCACCCGAGAATCCGCCGGTCTTTTAGCATAGTAACAGTTAGCACATCGACTCATCTCACTCAACATGTACAACTCAGCATGAATTTCACTAGTTCAACTAAATTTTTTTCCATTTCAAACTCAAAGTCAATCCCTAGCTATAATTTTATCAAAAATTGGATTAAACTATGTAATTAACGAGTTCAAGCAATCACAATGATACTACGAACATCAATCAACAATAATTCAATTGAATTTAAGCTTAATTTCTACTTAGGGAAAGTTTAGCTCATATCATATGTTTAATCTCGAAGAAAATCGACAAGAAATGAGATAGAATTGAAAAACATACCTTGAATTCGAAGAATTGATGAAAACTCGATGAAATTCTTGGCCTAAGTCCGTGTCACGTTGAGGGGGAAGGGGTTTTTTGGGAGGTTGGTCGCGGAGGATATGAAAAATGAGGAAAATGGAGGGGGAATCGGGGTTTAAAAGTGGGAAATTCGCGTGGGTCACCCGGCGACCCGGTGTGACCCGTCGCGATATACACTTCAACGTGTCACGGAGGGTAACGCGGAGCATGCCCTCCGTGACATGGAGCTGTCGCGTGGGTGTTCTGAAAATTTAAAAATTCCAGATTTACACCTCAACGTGTCACAGAGGGTAACGCGGAGCCCTCCTCCATGACACGGAGCGATCGCCCTAGCTCATTGTTTTGCCACTTTTCATTATTTTTCATACCTCGAATTTTCCTTTGCGATCCCTTGCGCATTTATCCTTCGTTCAACCTGAAATTCATCTTACGGTAAGAAATTGGTTAGAATTATAGGTTTCACTCAAAATAAAAATAAAAACAAAAACAAATACCAAAAATTTTGTTGTTAATCAAGAAAAAAAGAAAAAAAAAAGAAATCTATTCACAATTTACAAAGAAAAAATTCACGGCTTGCCTCCCGTGCAGCGCCTGGTTTACCGTCGCGGCTCGACGTCATTCAGCTCAGTCATCTTCTAGGGTTACGGACGTTTTCTCTCGACCACCGTCCTCACCCCAGTACTTCTTACATCTCTGCCCATTTACTAAGAACGTGGCACTCAGATCTTCTTGCCACAGCTCTATTGCCCCGTGCGGGGTCATTCTCACCACTTCAAATGGTCCCGACCATTTATACTTCAGCTTTCCTGGAAACAACTTCAATCTTGAATTGAAGAGCAATACTTTCTACCCTGGCTCGAAAATGCGATGCACCACATGCTTGTCATGCCACCTTTTCATTTTTTCCTTGTAGTACTTGGCACTCTCATAGGCATGCCAGTGGAAGTCTTCAAGTTCAATGAGTTGCATTAATCTCTTCTTGCCCGCTAGCTCTAAGTCCATATTCAACTTCCTCACGGCCCAGAAGGCTCGGTGCTCTAGTTCCACCGGCAGATGACACGCTTTACCATAGACCAATCGGTATGGTGAGGTTCCAATCGGTGTCTTGTAAGCAGTTTTGTACGCCCACAATGCATCATCAAGTTTGCTTGACCAATCATTCTATTGTGTATTTACTGTTTTCTGGAGAATCTACTTCACTTCTCTATTCGACACCTCTACTTGCCCACTAGTTTGGGGGTGGTATGCTGTTGCCATTTTGTGGCGCACCCCATACTTGGCTAGTAGTTTCTTAAAACTTGCATTGACAAAATGAGCCTCTCCATCACTGATAATGGCTCGGGGTGTCCCGAACCTGGTGAGAATGTGTTTTTTCACAAACTTCGTGACTACCTTATTGTCATTCCTGGGGCAAGCTATTGCTTCCACCCATTTTGATACATACTCTACGGCCATAAGATGTAACGATTACCAAATGACGGTGGGAATGGGCCCATGAAATCAATGCCCCATACATCAAAGGTCTCTACTTCCAGTATATTCTGCAGTGGCATCTCTTGTCTTCTACCAATTGTTCCTGTACGCTGACATCTATCACACATTTTGACGTATGCCATAGAGTCTTTGAATAGTGTAGGCCAAAAGAACCCTGACTGTAGAACCTTATGTGTTGTTCGCTCGCCTCCATGGTGACCCCCATACAACGAAGAGTGACAGCTCCTCAACACCTCTGTAATCTGACTCTCTGGGATGCATCTTCTCATTACCTAATCCGGTCCCTGTTTAAATAAGTATGGTTCATCCCAAACAATGTGCCGGCAATCATGCCTCAATTTCCTTCTCTGTTGGACTGTTGCCTCAGGTGGGTAGACTCCACTCACTAGCATGTTGACTATGTCTGCATACCAGGGAACTTCAGCTTCCCCTACTGCCAAGAGTTGCTCATCTGGGAACTCTTCATTGATGTTATCACCTTCCATCACATGCGACCGGCTCTCCAATCGCGATAAGTGATTTGCCACCTGATTCTCGCTCCCCTTTCTGTCCTTGATCTCAAGGTCGAACTCTTGCAACAACAGGATCCATCTGATCAGTCTGGGCTTAGCATCCATCTTGTTAAATAGGTACCGAATCGCTGCATGATCGGTGTACACCACTACTTTTGAACCCACCAAATAGGACCTGAATTTGTCAAAGGCAAACACCAATGCTAGCATTTCCTTCTCTGTGACTGTGTAATTTCTTTGGGTCGTATTCAGCGTTTTGCTTGCATAGTAAATAGAATGAAAGATTCTATTTTCCCTTTGCCCCAATACAACTCCCACAGCCACATCACTCGCATCACACATCAACTCAAATGGTTGTCCCCAATCCGGAGAAGTAAGGATAGGTGCTTCTATCAATTTCTGCTTCAACTCCTCGAATGCTTTAACACACTCATCATTCAACTCAAACTTTACCTCTTTTTCTAACAATCTGCATAATGGTCTAGAAATTTTGGAAAAGTTTCTGATGAACCGTCTGTAGAATCCTGCATGCCCAAGAAAACTGCGAACACCTTTCACCGACACAAGTGGTGGTAACTTTTCAATAACCTCGATCTTAGCACGATCAGCTTCCAACCCCTTGTTAGACACTTTGTAGCCAAGGACAATACCCTCCTTAACTAAGAAGTGGCATTTCTCTTAGTTTAGTACAAGGTTGGATTCCTCACAGCAAGCAAGCACCGTGTTAAGATTCTTCATACAAGTAGCAAACGAATTACCGAAAACAGTAAAATCATCCATAAATACCTCAACAAAATCCTCCACCATGTCGTGGAAAATAGCCATCATGCATCTCTGAAATGTGGCGGGTGCATTGCATAACCCGAATGGCATCTGCCTAAAAGCATATGTCCCATAAGGACAGGTAAAAGTAGTCTTCTCTTGGTCCTCTAGAGCTATGGCTATTTGGTTATAACCCGAGTACCCATCAAGGAAACAATAATATTCCTGTCCATCCAACCTATCTAGTATTTGATCAATGAACGGGATAGGATAATGATCATTCCTTGTGGCTTCATTAAGCTTTCTATAGTCCATGCAAATCCACCTGCCTGTGACAGTTCGTGTAGGAATCAACTCATTTTTCTCATTGGTGACCACAGCCATCTCTCCTTTCTTAGGAACGCACTGAACAGGGCTGACCCATTCACTGTCTGAAATAGGGTAGACCACACCTGCATCGAGCCACTTGATTATTTCTTTCCTCACCACATCCTTCATTGCTAGATTTAGCCTTCGTTGCGGCTGAACGGTTGGTTTTGCTCCTGTCTCCATGAAAATCCTGTGTGTGCAAAAAGTTGGATTGATACCCTTAATATCTAACATTTGCCAACCCATTGCTTTCTTCCTTTTTCTGAGGACACCCAATGCTTCTTTCTCCTATGCCTCCGTCAATTCTGCGGAGATGATGACTGGTAACGTCTCATCTTCCCCCAAAAAGACATATTTTAAATGGGGAGGCAATTCTTTCAATTCCAGCTTTGGTGCCTCCTCAATGGATGGTTTCGGCAATGGCTTTAGGGACCTCATCAAGGATTGAAATTCCTGTCTCCTCGGATTCCTTTGTGACTCATTCAACATTTGGACCACATCATAAGCATCTCTATCTCCAAAATTATTAGAGTGCATCAACATTCTTTCCAGTGGGTCTTGAGATTCAACAATCTGATGAATTTCTTCATGTTCAACCATACTGATTGCTGAAAGCTCCTCATGTATGGCCGGCAGCTTCATGGCTTTAAACACATCAAATACCTCAATCTTGTCGTTTGCTCGCATGGTTAGCTTCCCTGCAGCTACATCAACCAGTGCTTTCCCGGTCGCCAAGAAAGGACGTCCCAAAATAAATGGGACTTCCGCGTCTGGCTCAAACTCCAGCATGACGAAATCCACCGGAAGATAAGGGAGCCCACCTGCACCAGCACATCCTCCACAATGCCATCAGGTCTGGCTAAGGACCGATCCGCTAGTTGCAAGATCACTGTTGTTGGTCTAGGACTCCCTAGACCTAACTTCTTGAATACCGATGACGGCATCAAATTAATGCTCGCTCCCAAATCACATAATCTGTGAGCTCGGATACTCTGCCCAATTGTAATTTTTATAGTAAAGCTCCCAGGATCTTTGAGCTTTGTGGGCAAACGATTTTGTATTCGGGAAGTGCATTCCTCCGTGAGAGCTACCGTAGCATACTCAGTCAACCGACTTTTGTTTGTCACAATGTCCTTAATGTACTTTGCATATTTTGGCACTCCCTGCAAAACATCAACAAGAGGTAAGTTAATATGTACCTGCTTTAGCACCTCCATGAATTTCTTGAAACACGCCTCCTCCTTGTGTTTCTTTAATCTTTGAGGGAACGGGGGTGGTGGTCTTTCTGATTTAGCTTCCTTTTTCTTCCCCCTCTCATCACTTTGCTCCCTCTCAACTTCTGCTGCTCCCGATTGTTGAGGTGGTCTTTCTGGCTCCACCTCTTTCAGCTGCAAACCACTCCTTGTGGTCACCACATTCACCTGCTTGGGATTGGGATCCGTGTCGCTCGGAAGTCCTCCTTTAGGCCTGGTATTTTGGGCTCCAACAAATTGCCCAAATTGATATTCAAGTGCCTTAGTAGCTAACTGGTTGTTCTTTACCTCGGCTGCCAATTTCACATAGTCAGCCTGCAATTGAGCTTGGTTAGCTATCATTGTCTTGAACATCTCCTCAATACTAGGTGATGGTGGTGGAGGAGGTGCATTGTTGTTTCTATATTATGCCTGATAGTTTTGATGACCTCCTTGATTCCTCTGTGTCCCCTGACTCGAACTTTGCCCTTGATGGTTGTTGCTACCCCAAGAGAAATTTGGGTGATTCCTCCATTTGGAATTGTAGCTGTTGCCATACTGTTGGTGGTTGTTCCTCTGTACATTTCCCACAAAGTTCACCGAGTCAGGATTTGCTCCACAACACTCAGCTGAGTGCTCACTACTCCCGCACACTTCACACAAAATCTGCTGCACTGCATTCACTGGGGCTTGAGTCAGGTTCATTGTCATGTTACTGAAGTGGGTGTTGAGTTGATTCTGTAAAACAGCTATCTGTGCAGCAATAGCTTTAAAACCATCCACTTCTAGAACTCCTGCTGCTTTCCTTGTTCCTCCTCTTGACGAATCAGCATTCCACTCTGGATTGCCCTGCGAAATATGGTTTAACAAGGTATACAACTCCTCATAAGTTTTCTCCAATGCTTGTCCCCAGCTGCTGAGTCTAGCAAGATTTTTGTGTGGGGTTCCAACCCCTCTATAAAAGTGTGCACCAGCACATCATTGGATTGATGATGATGAGGACAATCCCGCAACATGGACTTGAATATCTCCCAAGCTTGATATAGATTCTCCCTATATCTCTGGTTGAAACTTAGAATTTGACTTCTAAGTCTTGCTGTTTTACCGGATGGAAAAAATCGTATCAAGAATGTCCTTGCAAGATCATCCCACGTAGTAATAGAATTAGGTGGCTCAGCTTTCAACCACCTCTTGGCTTCTCCCAATAGTGAGAATGGGAACAATGTAAGCCTGACATAATCCGATGACACTCCAGTGGGGATGTAAGTGTCACTTATCTCCAAAAAATTTTTGAGATGCTGCTGTGGATCCTCAAGAGGGAGACCTGTGAAGTGCCCGCTGGTGTGCAACAATTGCACCATGTTTTGTTTGAGCTCAAACCTCCCTCTTAGCTCAGGTTTGCGAATGCTAGATGTGACATTGTTAGCATGTGGGATTGCCACCTCGCGAACCGGCCGAGCTGCTACTTCCTCGGGCACTAACATTGCCCGTACTACTGGTGGATTCTGTTGTTGCTCCATAATTGTTTGTCTGAGCAACTGCAGCTTTCTCTCTAGAGCTTCTCTCTGCTGACGATGAAATAGTCTTTCAGGATCTAAATATGAGTCCACCAGCTCCTTGTCTCTTGCCAGTGTTCAGCAGTATTTCTGCAAAATACAAGCTAAGACCAAGTTGTCAACACTAAGAAAAAAATATAGTAAATTAACACTTAAGAAAAATTCACCAATTGCCAGTCCCCAGCAACGGCGCCAAAAACTTGTTCGATGGTCTGCTTTGGGTATAAAGCTACACGCAAGTGCACGTGGTCGAACAAGTAGTAAAGTGGCTTAAGTAAGCCAAGTACCGATCCCACAGGGACTGGGATAAGGTAACAATCTACTCAAGTGTACTATATTTTAACTCTAACAATGAAGACAACAGTGCAAAGAAGAGTTTGATATTTTGATTTCTAATTTTTATGCTAAATCTAAAACGAATATCTAACGTGAGTCTGAACTATGAATGCGAGCATACTGAGGTTAAATAAACATGTAAAGAAATAAATTATCGATATAATTTGGTTAATCTTTCCGATGGTTGCTAGTCAAGAACTATTGCCAATGGATTAAAACTCTCGTATTTAACCCAACTTAAGAATCATGAACCGTCCACCTACATTTCTGTGATTAAACGAAATTCATGTTCTAGCCATACAAAACCGGTTCCTTCATTGACTAATACGACTTTCAGGTATATTTCTATCCTGAAGGAAAATCAATTCTCAATTTTCCCAAACTAAGAAAAGATCATATCCTATTGATTCACAACTTTCCGATTTCTTGCTCTCTCGAGTGAAACCGGACTTTTTCGATTTACATTAACATAGGCCACACATTAATGCAGTAAGAACAAGAATCAATAGAACAACCATGGAAGAAAAGATGAAAAACCAACTTAATCAACAATCACATTTCAATACAATTGTTCTTAACCTCAGCAAGAAGAGGAATTAGCCACTCATTCGTTGATTAAACATCGTTAAATGAGTGTTAAACATACAAGCAATTGAATTAAAGAAGAAGGAGATAGATAAAAACCCTGAGATTTTCGTCCCCTTAACGACCTGTAACCCACGTTCTTGCTCCACCAAGTCAGAATATTGAAAAATGAACCTAAGTGTTCTATTTATACTAGTGGGAATTTTTCCCGGAATAACAAGCAACGTGTCACGGAGTGCATCGCGGAGCACTGCCTCCGTGACACGCCACTAAGGCGGAGCCTCACTAGAAATTGACTGTCCAGGTAATAAGGCCCAACGTGGCATGGCGTGCAACGCAGGGCTAGGCCAACATGCCACGGCCCCAATGCGCACCCACACTGGAATTTGGCAAAACATTCCCTATCTAGGCAGAAGGCCTCTGCGATGGTAGCGTGACACGGCTCCATCGCGGAGCCCCTTTAATTTGTGCCGTCCAATGCTATGTCCTTTGCTAACCTCCGAGTCCAACCCCAATCTCTCCCAACACGCATTTTAGCTTCCCAAAATTATATTTCACCTGCAAAACAACGCTAATCATGTTGGTTAGTATAAATTCACATTTTATTATAAATCACATGAGAATATATAAACATTGATAGATAAACAAGGCTAAAATGACACAATTAGGTATCATTTGGGCATATAAATTTGCCCAAGATCACTCACTCCGAAGCAGATCACCGGACTCATTTACGGACAGTGCTCCAGATCCTCAGGGACCGCCAGTTATATGCTAAGTTTTCCAAGTGTGAATTCTAGCTTAATTCAGTAGCCTTTTTAGGGCATATTGTGTCGGACGCTGGTATACAAGTTGACACGCAGAAGATAGAAACAATCAAATCATGGCCTTGGCCTATCATTCCGACTGAAGTCCGTAGTTTTCTGGGGTTAGCGGGATATTACAGGAGGTTTGTTGAGGGATTCTCTACCATAGCGGCACCTCTGACCAAACTGACACAGAAAGCAGCAAAGTTTCAGTGGACAGAGGCATGTGAGCAGAGCTTCCAGGAGTTAAAAGACAGATTAACCTCTACCCCAGTGTTAGCATTGCCGGAAGGTACAGAAGGTCATTCAGTGTATTGTGACGCATCAGGCATTGGGTTGGGTTGTGTGTTTATGCAGCATGGTAAGGTGATTTCGTATGCTTCCAGACAGCTAAAGAAACACGAAAAGAATTATCCTACCCACGACCTGGAGTTAGCCGCAGTGATCCGCGCCTTAAAGATATGAAGACATTACTTGTATGGAGTCCATGTTGATATTTTCACAGATCATAAGAGCCTACAGTATATCTTCACTCAGAGGGAGTTGAATTTGCAACAGCGTCGCTGGTTGGAGTTATTGAAAGATTATGACGTGAATATTCTGTACCACCCGGGAAAAGCCAACGTAGTAGCAGATGCTCTTAGCCGTAAATCCATGGGAAGTTTGGCATATTTGCAGCTCGAGCAGCAGGAGTTGGTTTGGGAGATACATCAATTAGCCAGCTGTCACACCCCACCTTGGGGGGTATGACGAGCACCTGGGGCCTGCTAGACTCTGGACTGCTAAACGGTCCAGCCTGAGCACATCTGGTGCTTTGGCTGGCTCTGGGTCTATTCCAAGAAACAAACCGGTTATATAACGGCTGTAAACACAGCCTCCGGCCAACTGGCCTATAGCCACCTGTACCTGTAATAACAGCTAACCAGAACACACTCATAACAAGGAACCTATGCGGGCCGACAAGGCCACCATGCTGTCTAGTCATCTGTAATATCAACACAAGACTACTGTAAGACTACGTGACCAACATGGTCACCACTACTGTCAAACTAAGGCCTCACACGACCAACATTAACTGAAATGCTAAACAGCTATAACAAACTGCATGGCCCCACATGACCGGCTCAACAGACCACAGGGAAATATATATACAGACTGCAAGCCTCTAGGAATACTGATAAAATGGTCGGGATAGGGCCCCGACCTACCCGTACTATACAAAAAAAGAAAATGAAATACACCTCTGAAGATCAAGCTCCGGATGACAGGAGCTAATGACTCAATAGCTGGCTGGAATTACGAGGGATCGGCTCCTCGTCTATGAGTACCTGCAGGCAAGTAATGCAGTGCCCCACTGGGCATCAGTACCACTGGTATCGAGTATGCAAAGCAACTGAAATAATACAACTGAATATAGATATCATAACTAACAAGTCTGTGAGCAGAAGATAACTGAATCTGAAGAGCTGATAAGAACTAGATCAAACCTTTATGCACTGATAGGCGGAAGCGTGCCTGTAGTCACGGCGGCCTGCTGTCTATTAACTAATACATATAAATCACATAAATACATATACATTTAGCAAGCAAGAGCCAATACCAACCCCCATAAGCCGGATGGCGCCAAGCAAGCAAACAATCTATATACCCCTACCCGGGAGAAGACTAGCCAAAAATAAGTCACTCCACTTATCTGCTCTCTTCGGAGCTCCTCTACCGGCCCGTAGGTCTCCGGCTCGGGCCATAGCCTCTGATATAACCAACCGTGTTTGGGTCCGGAGGACTCCTGTGTAGACAGTAACATATAGGGTCTGGATCCCCGGACACAAACTCAACGGGACTATCTGAAACCGGAGCTACACCTATAATAACTGAATGTACAGACAGTAACAGATAGGGTCTGGTTCCCTGGACACAAAACTCAACAGGGACATCTAAAACCGGAGCTGCACCTGTAATGCTGATCAGACTGCTATAGGGAAAGCTTCATCCCATCTTCGTCAAAGCTGGGGACGGCATGCCACTCCTTGGAGTGATGTAAACCCACCCGCTCAGTGGGAGACACGATTAAAAACCAAGGGGCAGCAAGGACGCTCAAAAGGGTTCCCTCACGCCACATCAAGTCTCAACAAACAAATAGCACATATAAAAAGCAAACATGTATAATTGAAAAGACTATCTGAAATCTAACTTCTTATTCTGATCTGTTTCTATACTGAACTGATTCTTTACTGATTATACTGATTCTGAAATCTTTCTTTAACTATGTGGCTAATCTGTAGCCGGAATACTATCTGTCTGAATGGCTAATCTGTAGCCATAAAACTGTCTGTCTATCTGGTTTTTCTTTACTAGCTTTTATTCTCAAAATCTATCTCTTTTATTCTACAACATGCTTGCTAATCACATAATAAGCTATACTGAATCTGGAATGGTAACTCGCCCTCTGGCGCATGCTTTACTAACTTTCGGACTGAATAAGCTACGGCAACACAACTCAGAATCTATTGGACTTACTAAATTCTCGACATTCAACCCCGAGAGTTTCAATTACGGAGTTTACTAGGATTTATAAAGCTAAAGCTTACTAACTTGCCGAAGAACAACTTCACATACCTTAACCTCGAGTTATCCGACTGTCGGACGAGGCCCGGTCAGTACTCCAGCTATTTCTCCCAACTGCATTCATATACACGTCAATTAGTACTAAATACAACACTATTCTGAAGGACGACGTCACATTCGATATAATAATAGCCTAAACATAGGCTTATCGAAAGACGATTGAAAACTTGCTATTTTTCAGAAGTCCAGAAGGGAGAAGTATTCACTTCCCAGCTAGGAGCACACAGACACTAATTTGGAGCAATTCTACTTAACTTGGTTCGGTAGCTTGATGATTCGCCGGCCGTATTTCGTGAAACAAAAACCGTAGGAATGCTCCCTGCTGCTAAATACCTCGGTACCTGAGGTAAATTTGAGAATGGACCGCGTTTGACGGTGTAATCGTAAGGAAATACCTCAAATCACTTTGCCCTCTCTGTTTTCTATTTGTTTACTGGAAATTATAAGAGAAATGGAGCAAAAACCGAAGTTGGAGCCTTATATATAATTGGAACTTATAAGTAGCATTCCTGGAATGCGATTTATAAGTTGCATTCCTGGAATGCAATTTATAAGTCGCATTTTGCCTTGCGATGCGCCGACTTGGCGCTTGTCCGATCTTTCCCCGGGCCTTTTTCTAGCATGTATGGCTTGCAAATACTCTTAACCAACATGCGAATAGGCCATATATATGCTGGAAATTTACGGTGTATAACATTCTCCCCCCTTAAGAACATTCATCCTCGAATGACATTCTGTCTAGATGACTTCTCAACTTACTCAACTTGTTTCTAGAAAAATTTCAGTAGAGTTTCCCCTGTATTATGGACTATCTCAAAATTCCTGAAAAGTAGAAAAGCCCAATACAGGTATTCCACACAATGCTATAAGTTCACTTAATAGCTAACCTCAGTCTTTCTCATTTCATACATACACAATTATAAGGTGCTGCATAAATAATAATACAGACATACCTGTCGCCTGACTAGGCCTGGAATAAGTGAGGATATCTAGTTTTCATATCTTCCTCCGCCTCCCAAGTCATCTCCTCTCGGTTTCTGTTACGCCCCAATACTTTGACAGACGCAATATCTTTAGTTCTCAATTTGCGAATCTGTCTGTCTAGGATAGCTACAGGAACCTCTTCATAGGCCAGCTCTTCTGTAACCCGGATATCCTGGACTGGGACTACCCTGGACGGGTCTCCTATGCATTTCCTTAGCATGGATACATGAAAGACTGGATGAACGGATTCTAATTCTGGAGGTAAGTTCAACTCATACGCCACTTGGCCTATTCTTCGATGAATCTGATATGGCCCGACAAACCTTTGGGCTGAGCTTACCTTTCTTGCCGAATCTCATCACCCCTTTTATTGGGGATACTTTCAAAAATACCCAGTCATTCACATCGAATTCTAGGTTTCTGTGCCACACGTCTACATAAGATTTCTGGCAGCTATGTGCAGTCAGTAAGCGTTCTCGGATAAGCTTTACCTTTTCCTCCGACTGCTGAACAATGTTTGGCCCAACCACCGCTGATTCTCCTATTTCAAACCAGCCAATCGGCGATTTGCATTTTCTCCTGTCTAATGCCTCGAAAGGCGCCATCTGGATAGTTGAGTGATAGCTGTTAGTATAAGAAAACTCGATTAGGGGCAAATGCTCATCGCAACTACCACCAAAATCTAACACACACGCTAGCAACATGTCCTCGAGCGTCTGAATGGTGCATTCAGCCTGTCCATCTGTCTGAGGGTGGAATGTATTGCTCAAATTAATCTGCGTTCCCAGACTTCTCTGAAATGACTGCCAAAATCTAGCTATAAATTGTGCTCCTCTGCCAGAGATAATAGATACTGGAATACCATGTAATCTAACTATTTCTCTGATATACAATTTGGCATAATCTTCGGCCGAAAAAGTAGCTTTCACTGGTAGGAAATGGGATGATTTCGTCAGTCTGTCAACTATTTCCCAAATGGAATCATGTCTATGTCTGCTACAGGGTAATCGTGCTACAAAGTCCACGTTCACTGACTACTGATGTGGACCCTTTCGCTTTTTTTTTTCGACGGAGATGGCTAGCTGACTTGCAGAGTGTTCTGCATGATGACAACTAGGTTGACTAAGGTTGACTCTCACCTACAAGGCTGGGAAAACGATGTACGACCACTTAACATACTGGAGAAATTCTTGTATTGCTAACCTCTGAAGTATGCCTATTCGGTCTCTAAGTCTGGTTCTGGCACATGCGATAATGTTACTGATCTTTAGGGATGCTTCCCTGCTAATACAAGCGTCAGCTGGTCGTGAGACCGTGTAACTGCGCCCGTATCACCGACCTCCTGACCCAGGCTACTAACTCCTGTGAGTCTCTGAAGCCTAGATCTGGCAACAAGCATATAAGTCCATTAACTCAATAATCTGAAAGCTAAGAGAGTTCCTATGGCTTGGTGAGGGGTCCTGCGATACGATATGTATATACTTCCTAGCAATTAACCAGAATCTGTGTGATTGTAACCCCAATTAACAGCTATTCACAGCATATCTGATATTTGTACATACATATATCAACAACTACGTACAATACATACTAAATTCTATAGTGATACGTAATCTCTGGCATGCTTTACTGAATTTTATACTGCACATTATATACCGCTTTTACGATCTAATGATATCTCCTGTCCTCTCGTATCATTTCATTGAATTTTTTTTCCACCCCTTTCTAAAGCAACAACATATGCGCTTTAATTATGGTCTGCTATTTGAAATTCCGCCATTCTTGCAACGTGGGGTCAACATTCATATCTTGTGGCCTTACATGGCATTATATTGAGAGCCCACGACTGTCTACTGGGTCTTATCTCCAGGTCGCACTAGATTAGAGTCTCTGTGTCGGCAGTTTCTTAACTTCTCCGTAGGCGGACGTACCGCAGCATTCTGAACCGCAATCTTACTGTCTTTTAACTATCAGTCCGAGGCTTAGTCCTTAATACAAGATATTCTATCATTCTGGGGGTGATTCTAATTTCCCCTCAAAATCCAGTATTCCTGCTTCTTCCCCTTATCTTGCTTAAGTTGAGCTCTGGGGTTCAAGGTACCTGCCTTACATTGTTAATAAGGTTACTGGTCGAATCCCAGCTTATATCTCTTCTGGCTTGTAGTCAGACCCCTCCGATTCACTAACTTCCTATCTTTCAGTATCACAACCGAAATCATAACTATTATCTTGCAGGTATATCTTGCACTTGTTAGCGTGTTATGGCGGACTTGGCCTTTTTCTGACTCGAACTTGACTATTACTGGAAGTCCATTACTGATGGATCTCCTACGTGCACTTTAAGTAAACTAATAGTCTTACTTGCTCTTCTGACTTATTATCATGAGGGTCTGTACAACTTATGTAATCATAGGGACTCCTTACTCCTCTAACACTTTCTGGAATCAACAAATCCCTCTTCACTTACTGCTACAAAATGAAGACATGGAACTATACCATATCTGAAAAGATGGAGGTGGGAATCCTGCATTTCCCTCTCTTTCTCACACATATCTGATAATCTAATATTGTCTATTATCTTAATCAGATCTTATATATCTAATAAATAAATCAACTCGTATGTACGCTATGCTTCTAACTTCCTACTCTGAAGTTATAGAAATGTACTGGGGATGGTACCGATAAAGGTATCACATTGGGAGGTCCCTGGTACCTCCTGCTGCTACTGTAATTACCTTGTAACTGGTTGGTGCCCTCTCTTGTTGCTATATCTGATCTTCTGCCTGGAACAAGATATCGCTGGTCTGCCTTGTATCTGTATTCAAAGAATATGGCAAGTTTTAAGAACTCGACCCTATATTGTACTGTTCTATGGCACGACTGGATATGAAGAAAGAGTAACCATCCCATTATGCCTTACAACCTCCTACCTATAGTATGTGGTGCACAACACATCCATAGACAAGACTCTACTAGCATGGCTTGCAGACTCCCTGGGACACGACCTGCTCTGATACCAAGTTTGTCACACCCCACCTTGGGGGTATGACGAGCGCCTGGGGCCTGCTAGACTCTAGACTGCTAAATGGTCTAGCCTGAGCACATCTGGTGCTTTGGCTGGCTCTAGCTCTATTCCAAGAAACAAACCGGCTATATAACGGCTGTAAACACAGCCTCCGGCCAACTAGCCTATAGCCACCTATACCTGTAATAACAGCTAACCAGAACACACTCATAACAAGGAACCTATGCGGGCCGACAAGACCACCATGCTGTCTAGTCATCTGTAATATCAACACAAGACTACTGTAAGACTACGTGACCGGCATGGTCACCTCTACTGTCAAACTAAGGCCTCACACGGCCAACATTAACTGAAATGCTAAACAGCTATAACAAACTGCACGGCCTCACACGACCGGCTCAACTGACCACAGGAAAATATAAACAGACTGCAAGCCTCTAGGAATACTGATAAGATGGTCGGGATAGGGCCCCGACCTACCCATACTATACAACAAAAGAAAATGAAATACACCTGTGAAGATCAAGCTCCGGATGACAGGAGCTAATGACTTAATAGCTGACTGGAATTACGAGGGATCGGCTCCTCGTCTGTGAGTACCTGCAGGCAAGTAATGCAGCGCCCCACTGGGCATCAGTACCACTGGTACCGAGTATGAAAAGCAACTGAAATAATACAACTGAATACAGATATCATAACTAACAAGTCTGTGAGTAGAAGATAACTGAATCTGAAGAGCTGATAAGAACTAGATCAAACCTTTCTGCACAGATAGGCGGAAGCGTGCCTGTAGTCACCGCGGCCTGCTGTCTATTAACTAATACATATAAAGAACATAAATACATATACATTTTGCAAGCAAGAGCCAATACAAACCCCCATAAGCCGGATGGCGCCAAGCAAGCAAACAATCTATATACCCCTACCCGGGTTAAAACCAGCCAAAAATAAGTCACTCCACTCATCTGCTCTCTTCGGAGCTCCTCTACCGGCCCCCTGTGTCTCCGTCTCGGGATATAGCCTCCGATATAAGCAACCGTGTCTGGGTTCGGAGGACTCCTGTGTAGACAGTAACAGATAGTGTCTCGATCCCCGGACACAAACTCAACGGGGCTATCTGAAACAGGAGCTACACCTATAATAACTGAATGTACAGACAGTAACAGATAGGGTCTAGTTCCCTGGACACAAAACTCAACAGGGCTATCTGAAATCGGAGCTGCACCTATAATGCTGATCAGACTGCTATGGGGAAAGCTTCATCCCATCTTCATCCAAGATGGGGACGGCATGCCACTCCTTGGAGTGACGTAAACCCACCCGCTCAGTGGGAGACACGATTACCAACCCAGGGGCGGTGAGGACGCTCAAAAGGGTGCCCTCACGCCACATCAAGTCTCAACAAACAAATAGCACATATAAATAGCAAGCATGTATAACTGAAAAGACTATCTGAAATATAACTTCTTATTCTGATTTGTTTCTATACTGAATTGATTCTTTACTAATTATACTGATTCTGAAATCTTTCTTTAACTGTGTGGCTAATCTGTATTCGGAATACTATCTGTCTGAATGGCTAATATATAGCCATAAAACTTTCTGTCTATCTGGTTTTACTTTACTAGCTTTTATTTTGAAAATCTATCTCTTTTTATTCTACAACATGCTTGCTAATCACATAATAAGCTATACTAAATCTGGAATGCTAACTCGCCCTCTGGCGCATGCTTTACTAACTTTCAGATTGAATACGCTACGGCAACACAACTCAGAATCTATTGGACTTACTAAATTCTCGACATTCAACCCCGAGAGTTTCAATTACGGAGTTTACTAAGATTTATAAAGCTAAAGCTTACTAACTTACCGAAGAACAACTTCACATATCTTACCCTCGAGTTATCTAACTGTCGAACGAGGCCCGGTCAGTACTCCAGCTATTTCTCCCAACTGAATTCATATACACATCAATTAGTACTAAATACAACACTATTCTGAAGGACGACGTCAGTTTTGATATAATTATAGCCTAAACTTAGGCTTATCGAAAGACGGTCGAAAACTTGCTATTTTTCAGAAGTCCAGAAGGGAGAAGTATTCACTTCCCAGCTAGGAGCACATAGACACAAATTTGGAGAAATTCTACTTACATTGGTTTGGTAGCTCGACGATTCGCCGACCGTATTTCGCGAAACAAAAATCGTAGGAATGCTCCCTGCTGCTAAATACCTCGGTACCTGAGGTTAATTCGAGTTTGGACCGCGTTTGACGGTGTAATCGTAAGGAAATACCTCAAATCACTTCGCCCTCTCTGTTTTCTATTTGTTTACTGGAAATTATAAGTGAAATGTAGCAAAAACCGAAGTTGGAGGCTTATATATAATTGGGACTTATAAGTCGCATACCTAGAATGCGATTTATAAGTCGAATTTTGCCTTGCGACGCGCCGACTTGTCACTTGTCCGATCTTTCCCCGGGTCTTTTTCTAGCATGTATGGCTTTCAAATACTCTTAACCAATACGCGAATAGGCCATCTATATGGCGGGAATTTACAGGGTATAACACCGGCCTATCCGTTCATATAGCAGACACAGAGGACAACAAAGCGGTAATTCAGAACACCGTTGTGTCGTCATTAGTTGTGGAGGTAAAAGAACGGCAATATGAAGATCCTGACCTAGTCCAGCTTAAGGGCAGGATTCCGTAGGGGAAAGCGCCAGATTTCCATGTAACAAAGGATGGAGTGCTACATTGTAAAGGCCGGTTATGTGTTCCAGACGTTTCAGGGCTCCGCCACCAGATTATGAACGAGGTACATTACGCCCATTATTCTCTTCACCCCGGTGCGATGAAAATGTACCATGATATCAATGAAAACTATTGGTGGCCAGGTATGAAAAGAGAAATTGCCGAATTTGTAGCCCAGTATCCTAACTGCCAACAGGTAAAAGCAGAACATCAAAACCTAGGCGGGTTAACTCAGGACATATCTGTGCCTCTCTGGAAAGGGGAAGCCGTGAATATGGATTTTGTAGCAGGATTACCCTGTACTAGACACGGACATGACTCTATATGAGTGATAGTTGACAGATTGACAAAATCAGCTCATTTCCTACCAGTAAGAACTACCTTCTCGACCGAAGATTATGCGGAGTTGTATATCCGAGAAATAGTCAGGTTGCACGGAGTACCAGTATCCACTATTTCAGACAGAGGAGCACAGTTTACGGCTAGATTTTGGCAGTCATTTTAGAAAGGTCTGGGAACGCAGATTAATTTGAGTACAGCATTCCACCCTCAGACAGATGGACAGGCTGAGCGCACTATTCAAACACTCGAGGACATGTTACGAGCGTGTGTGCTAGATTTTGGAGGTAGCTAGGATGAGCATTTTCCGTTAATTGAGTTTGATTATAATAATAGCTATCACTCGGTTATTCAGATGGCTCCTTTTGAGGCTTTATATGGGCGAAAATGCAGATCGCCGGTTGGCTGGTTTGAAATAGGGGAATCAGCGTTGATTGGGCCAGACATTGTTCAGCAGTCAGAGGAGAAGGTAAAGTTATTAGAGAACGCCTACTGACTGCACAGAGCCACCAGAAATCATATGCAGATGTGTGGCGCAGAGACTTGGAATTTGATGTGAATGACTGGGTATTTCTGAAAGTATCTCCGATGAAAGGGGTGATGAGGTTCGGCAAGAAAGGTAAGCTCTGTCCAAGATTTGTTGGGCCCTATCAGATTCGTCGAAGAATAGGCGAGTAGCATATGAGTTGAACTTGCCTCCAGAATTGGAATCCGTTCATCCGGTCTTTCATGTATCTATACTGAGGAAATGCATGGGAGACCCGTCCAGAGTAGTCCCAGTCCAGGATATCCAGGTTACAGAAGAGCTGGCCTACGAAGAGGTTCCAGTATCCATCCTAGACAAACAGATTCGCAGATTGAGAACTAAGGATATTGCGTCTGTCAAGGTATTGTGCCGTAACAGGAACCGAGAGGAGATGATGTCGGAGGCTGAGGAAGATATGAAAGCTATATATGCTCACTTATTCTAGGCCTAGTCAGGCGACAAGTATGTTCGTATTATTACTTATGCAGTACATTATGGTTGTATATGTATAAATGAGAAAGATTGATGTTTAGCTATTGGGTGAATCTTAAGTATTATGTGCAGTACCTGTATTGGACTTTTCTGCGTTTCAGGATTTTGCTATAGTCCATATTACAGGGGAAACTCTACTGAAATTTTTCCTAAGTAGTAAGCTAAGAAGTCCTCTAGGTAGAAGTTTACATTCGAGGACGAATGTTTTTAAGGGGAGAGAATGTTATACCCCGTAAGATTTCCGACACCTATATGGCTTATTTGCACGTTGGTTAAGCATATTTGAAGGCCATACGTGCTAGAGAAAGGCCCGGGAAAGGGATTGGATGAGTAACCTATCGAACCATTGCAGAAGGAGCCGGGGCAGAGCCCCTCCGCGATGGCAACGTGTCACGGAGGTGGAGCCTCCGCGTTGGCTCCGTGACACGTTGGCCCTGTCCAGGACCAACTATATAAGCCCTCCACTTTGGTTTAAATGAAATAATTCTTATAATTTCCAGTGAAAATAGAGAGGAAAACCAGAGAGGAGAAAGGGACGAAGGTTACTTGATAATTTCCTTCCGATTACGCTGCCAAACGTAGTCCAAACTCAAATTAACACCAGATACTGAGGTATTTAGCAGCAGGGAACATTCCTATGGATTTTGTTTCGCGAAATACGATCGACGAATCGTCGAGCTACCGGACTAAGGTAAGTAGAATTGCTCCAAACTAGTGTCTATGTGCTCCTAGCTGTGAAGTGAATACTTCTCCCTTTCGAACTTCTGAAAAATAACATGTTTTCGACCGTCTTTCGATAAGCCTAAGTTTAGGCTATAATTGTATCGAAAGTGATGTCGTCCTTCAGAATAAAGTTATATTTAGCACTAATTAACGTGTATATGAATGCAGTTGGGAGAAATAGCTGGAGTACTGACCGAGCCCCGTCCGACAGTCGGATAACTCAAGGTTAAGGTATGTGAAGTTGTTCTTCAGCAAGTTAGTAAGCCTTAGGTTGGTAAATCATAGTAAACTCCGCATTTGTAACTCTCGGAGTTGAATGTTGAGAATTAAGCAAGTCTAATATATTCTGAGTCGTGTTGCCATATCGTATTCAGTCCGGAAGTTAGTAAAGCATGCGCCAAAGGGCGAGTTAGCATTCCAGATTCAGTATTGCCTATTGTATGATTAGCAAGCATGTTGTAGAATAAAAAGATATAGATTTTCAGAATAAAGCTAGTAAAGTAAAATCACATAGACAGACAGTTTTAGGGCTACAGATTAGCCATTCAGACAGATAGTATCCCGGCTACAGATTAGCCACACAGTTAAATAATGATTTCAGAATCAGTATAATACAAAAAGAGATCAGAATAAGAAATCAGATTTCAGATAGTCTTTTTAGTTATACATGCTTGCAATTTATATGTGCTATTTGTTTGTTGAGACTTGATGTGGCATGAGGGCACCTTATTGAGCGTCCTCGCCGCCCCTGGGTTGGTAATCATGTCGCCCACTGAGCGAGTGGGTTTACTCGCTCCAAGGAGTGGCATGCCATCCCCATCTTGGACAAAGATGGGATGAAGATTTCCCCATAGTAGTCTGATCAGCATTACAGGTGCAACTCCGGTATCGAATAGCCCTGTTGAGCTGTGTCCAGGGAATCAGACCCTATCTGTTAGCGTCTGTACAGATCTCATTACAGGTGTAGCTCCGGTTCCAAATAGCTCTGTTGAGTTGTGTCTAGGAAACTAGACCCTATCTTTTACTGTCTGCACAGGAGTCCTCTGGACTTAGACACGGTTATTTATATCTAAGTCTATGGCCCGAGCTGGAGACCCAGGGGGCCGGTAGAGGAGCTCCGAGTGAGAAGATGAGTGGATTGATTTATTTTTGGCTGGTTTTGACCCTGGTAGGGGTATATAGATTGTTTGCTTGTTTGGCGCCGTCCGGCTTATGGGGGTTGGTATCGGCTATTTTTTGCTGCATATATATGTATTTCTGTGCTATATGTTAGTTAATAGACAGCAGGCCGCCGCGTTAGAGGTACGCTCCTGCCCTATCATAGCACAGGAAGTCTGACTCAATTCATATCAGTTCTTACAGATTCAGTATTCCCCTGCTATTCAGAATTGCTAGTTATGTTATTGTATTCAGTTATATTATTTCAGTTACTTTGCATACTCAGTACCAGCGGTACTGACGCCTGATGGGGTTCTGCATTACTTGCCTGCAGGTACTTATAGACGAGGAGGCGATCCCTCGTGATCCTAGCCAGCGCAGAGTCACCAGCTCCTGTCATCAAGAGCTTGATATTTTAGAGGTTTATATCATTTCCTTTTGTTGTATAGTACGGGTAGGTCGGGGCCCTGTCCCGACCATCTTATCAGTATTCCTAGAGGCTTGCAGTCTGTATATATTGCCCTGTGGTCAGATGAGTCGGTCGTGTGAGGCCGTGTAGTTGTTATAGTTGTTTAGCATTTCAATTTATGTTGGCCGTGTGAGGCCTTAGTTTGATAGTAGTGGTGACCTTGCCGGTCACATAGTTATTCAATATTCTATTGTTGAGTTACAGATAACTAGACAGCATGGTGGCCTTGTCGGCCCGCATAGGTTTCCCCCTTGTAAGTATGTTTCTGGTTAGCTGAAGTATCATACAGGTGGCTATAGGCCTAGTCGGCTGGGGGCTGTATTTACAACCGTTATATAGCCCGTTGATTTCATGAATTTGAATTGGAGCCAGCCAGGCACCAGATGTGCTTAGGCTCACCAGCTAGCAGTCTAGGTCCTACTAGGGCACTAGGTGCCAATCACACCCCCCAAGGCGGGGCGTGACATGATCAATCATAAAAACAACCATAATTAAGAACGTAAGACAAAACAACAATCAATAACTTAAAACCAAAATAAATTACATAGTCACAATCATATCTTGTGGCTTCAACCCAGAGGAAGGGTTCTGGCAAATTAAGTTCGTATAATTAAAAGAAAACATAATTAAAGTAACATACTTACAAGAATTGGTAGAAGAGAAGATGAAATTTAAGAACCCTAGGTGAGTTCTCCCACTTCTCCCTTCACTCCTTGGTAGTTTTTAAGAAATATTACGTGACAAAATGTTTTTAGGAGCTAAGGGACCTATTTATAGTAAATGTTAGGTGTATAAAATTATTGCCGGCATGAAATAGCTCCATGGAACGGAGGTGAGCACGCTAATTTACCTCTGTGACATGGAGGCATTGCGGAAGCAATCTGGAATTTGCATCAAACACATGTCAGGCAGCCCCTTGTCGCGATGGCAGCGTGGCACGCTGCTTGTGCAGCATGTTAGGGGCTGTGACACGCCCTTGACGCGTAGCCTGGCCTGCCGTGGCATGTTGCTGTCGTGCAGGTGGGCTTTTTCGCGTGTCCTCCTTGCCGACTCTCGCCTTTTGCTTCCGATTCCATTCCTCCACTTCACCAAATCAAATATTAGTTCCTCAAATTCATTTTAAACCTACAAAAACAAGAACTAATCATGTTGGTTAGTATATATATTCACATTTACTTAAAATTACATGAGAATGTATATAAATAAGTAGATAAACAAGACAAAACTAAGTTGTAAAGTATCCCTTGGGCATGCCATTTTTCCCAAGATCAGTCATCATTTTGGCAAGAGTTTCATCTCCGGACTCATCTCTCTTCCTCAACTCCGCACACAAAATATTAGGGGCAACTCCATTAGAAGATACCTCCACTTCTCTAGTATGACATGCTCCATTGGTCTTTGTCATTCTATCAAGTAATGCCTTGGCTACTCCGTAGGGCTAATCCATGATAGACCCCCCAGCAAAATTATTTGCCATAGACTTATCGATAGAATCCAATGATCAGTAGAAGCTTTGAAGTAAAACCCCATCGGGTAAGCCATGGTTTGGACAAATGGCTACCTTTTTCTTAAACCTCAACCATGCTTCATGTTGTTGTTCCCCCGCATGTTGTCGGAAGTTAGTAATGTCATCCCTCAGCTTCAAAATACTCGAGGGAGGAAAGAACCTATCCAAAAATGCGTCCGTGAGTCCATTCTAAGAGGTAATAGACCAGAGAGATAACTCCTCCAACCACGCAGTTGCTTTCCCTATGAGTGAAAATGGGAAGAGTCTCAGTCTGATCGACTCTTGAGTGATATTTGTAAGGAAGGGTTGACAAATCTCCAAGAAGTTGTGGAGATGTCGATTTGCATCCTCATTGGGAATTCCTATGAAGAGTTCCTTTATTTGAAGTAAATGCAGCATTGTACTCGTCATATAAAATATTGCATTCCCTACCATAGGAGGTAGGCGAATTGCATCAGACATCACGGGATCCATCATCCTCATGATCCATATGCTCTTCCATCGAACTTTCTCTCTCTAGTTAGTTCTAGCTCATATAAAATTCAACCTTGAAGGAACCAAGCACAATTGTAAAGTTAAACCAATTAAGATGCTATATCAATTCAAAATAACAACAACTAGAGGCTATAAAACTATATTCCCTGGTGATGGCATATATTTTGAAAATGTCCAAACTAACCCTTGTTCATGAAGGAGCGTAAACCATCATTTTATCAGAACAAATAATTCGACAGGTGTCGATGTCATACCCCAGAAGCCCAGAGATCAGACCCGAGAGTTGAAATGGAGAAATGTTTAAAAACTAGCACCAGGCACAGAACCAATCGTGAGATGACTCGTTGTTGCAGCCCACGAGTCATGAGAAGACTTTTTGGTGCAACCCATGAGTCGTGATGTGACTCGTGGGGAGGCCAGCTTAGAAGTTGGAAATTTTGAGAAAAGGGTTCCCCACGGGCATGACCACGACTCGTTGTCAGGCCCCACGAGTCGTGAGGTCAGTCGTGGGGTGAGTAAGGAAATAAAAGAGAAGAAGGGAGGCAGTGCATTTGACGAGAGGACCCCACGATTCGTAGTCAGTCCCCATAATTCGTGGGGTGAGTCATGGTCAAGCAGGGAAGGTTTTGTTGAAGCTCAGGTAGTGCACTTCACAGATGGTGACCATGAGTCATGGTCACTAGGTCACAAGTCGTCATGTCCACTGTTAAGAGCTGAGGAAACTTGTTGAGAAATTTACTTAACGAACAACTCCACGAGTTGTGACCCTTGACGACGAGTCGTGGGGTCCCTCGTTGGGACCTCCGGACAATTATTTTTCTATGAGTTATGAATACTGACTTTTAAAGGGGTTAAGTTCATTTTAGGCTATTTTCATATTCATGCATGAAAGAGTGGTAGACTAAGGAGGTGATCAAGTCAATACTTCAAGGTTTTGTTCAATTCCTTCTTGGGCATTCAAGGGAGGGTAAGAATCAACCATTTACAGGTATGTAGGGTTATGAATGTGTGTTTTTGTTCACACCCATGCCCAATCTCTCCTAATTCATGACATTTATTCAAAACTCTTTTGAGGTTTTAACTTAAATCTTGTGAAATTCTAACGATCTATCAATGGGTTATTATCTATCGTGATTTACATCATATTTTCTGAATTATGATCAGATTCTACAACTATTTTGATTATAAAATTATTGATTTCAATATCTACTAAATTAAGCCTAATTATGCATGTTCCTTGATGAATCTAGTTATAATCTTTACATAAATTGTTCATATTCATAAAACCATCATTATTTATGATTCAAAATATGAATGTATTAAAATACCCATTAAGAATTGATGATTTGTGAAGTGTATATATATGATCTACAAGTATGCATGAATTCCATGATTTAATAATTATGTTTTTGGCCAACATATGGCCATACCGTCATGGCTAGTTCACGTATTTACAAGTATGTTTATGATTATCGTGATTTAACTAGCCCATATTTTATGCATATTATACTATGAGTACTATACATGTTTTAGGGGTAGTATTTAACACCGAGTAGGTTCGGGGCCCAGTTTCTTCCCTAAATCTTAGAACTATATGCCACCATAGGACATGATGGGACCTCCCTTGGGATTGTCCCCTTGCCCAAATGGGCCCTTTCATGTGTGACATCACGGCCTTCATGGTTCTACCCATGGCAAGGTACGTAGACCCTCCCAACTAGAGTTACAGATCGCGCTCCGCGTGTGCTCATATGGGGTATGTCAGTTATAAGAATCTCGGCCTGTTCCTCATGATTTATGCATGTTTATGGTTGTGTATATTGGCTCAAGTCATGTTCAATAATGCTTTTCTCTTATGATTATGACTATGACGGATTTACGAATGTTTTGAAAACCTAGAGCCTTATGTTATCATATGCTACTTATGTCATGAGCATGTTGTCGCACTATTATGATCATTTATGAGTTTTATACATATTAAATGTCCATTTTACTTACCTTTCATACTCGGTACATTCCACCTAATGACCACATACTTTCTATGTTGTATTATTTCATGATACAGGACACGACTCTCAGGCTCAGCCCCTTCAGTAGTCTATTTCAAAGTTTAGCCATCAACCCTTTTTGTTGAGTACTCATGTTCTGAGGGCCATATATTCAGACACTAATGTTCCTTTTATTTAAGTTTTGCTGGGTAGCTAGGGATGTTGTCCATCAACCCATCTGATATGATAGAGGCTTTTAGACTAATTGTAGTACTTAATTGTTATGTATTTTTAGTACTTTTCGCTTATTATGCTATGTTTATGTTACCATTAAGTTCCGTTATATCATATGTTCAATATTCCAGTCTAAGTGATATGAAGTTAGATGAATTTTCATGCCATGGGTCGACTTGAAGTCTCTCAGGGCTCTTTGTCCCGTGTTACAATTCGGATCTACGTTTGGATCATAACAAACTTTGTACTAGAGCAATAGGTTTAAAGTGTCCTACGGTGTCTGAAAGATGCATTGAGTAGAGTCTTTTTCATGGGTGTGAAGCCTGCCACACTTATGACAAAGAGTCTACGAGACGTTTAGGAAATGTTTCCTTCTTTCATGATCTATATCGTGTGATGAAAAGTCTTTCTATCCTTCTAATTCGTGTTATTTGCGATTGTAGAATCATGGCTACTCGAAGAATGAATGGTAGGAGAAATGGGAATGATGAAGGCCACGAGGATGGCAACGGTATTCTGCACCAAGAAGCCCCACCAATTTTGGAGCACTAGACAGCAGAGCCAATTGCCTATGCTGTGTTTCGGGCAGCTATCCAGATGCTTGCGTAGGCCTTGACCACTCAAGTGAATCAGCAGGCTGTTGCGTATGTTTCGCAAAATGGCAATGCAGCAGAGACTCAGGTCAGAGACTTCTTGAGAATGAGCCCACCGGAGTTCCTTGGGTCCATGGTAGATGAGGACCCACATGAATTCATCAACAAGATTGTAAAGATCAACCAGGTCATGGGGATGAAAAATGGAGAGTGCATTGATTTGTCCTCCTATCAGCGGAAAGGGGTGGCATATATGGTTCACACAATAGAGAGATGGTAGGGTAGCGGGGGCAGGCACTATAGGTTGGAAAGAGTTTCATGCAGCCTTTTTGGATCAGTTCTTCCCTCGTGAGATGAGGGAACTGAAGGTGACCCAGTTTGTAAATCTGAAGCAGGGTGATATGTCAGTTCAGGAGTACGCTCTTGAGTTCACCCTCTTATCCAAGTATGCACCAGAGTTAGTGGCAGACCAGAGGGCTCGGGTGAGCCGATTTGTGCATAGAGTGGCGGACTACCAGGATAAGGACTATAGGATTGCCACGCTGCATCAGGACATAGATTTTTCTCGTATAGTGTTGCATTCCCAGTAGATGAAGTCAGTGTATCGGAGACAAAAAGAGGCTAAGAGGGCGAGGATAGACAATTATGGGACTTCATAAGCTAGATCGGGGGGTGGACAGCACCAACAGTCTCATCACAGGTCTTTTAACCTAGAACCATCATCAGCTAGTACTCTATCGAGGTCAAGTGGGGATCGAAGGAGCAGGGCCTCAAATTCAAGAGGCCAGGGTAGCATGCAGATAGAGTACACCTTCCCAGCTTGTGCGAGGTGCGACAAGAATCACCCAAGGAGGTGCATAGCTGGCTTAGATGCTTGTTTTGGGTGTGGCAAACCCAGACAGAGACTCAAGGATTACCCTTCGGCCAGATCAGAGGGCGGCAGAGCTTGTATGCTAGCCGCTAGTTTAGTCACTCCAGCAGAACGTTCCCCTCAGCAAGGTGCCTCGACTAGTTCAGCTAGCGGTCAGCGACAGAATAGGTTCTATGCTCTTGCGACCCGTAGGAGTATAAGACTTCATCGGATGTGGTTACTGGTATGTTACAAGTGTTTCATCTTAATGCTTATGCTTTGTTAGATCTAGGGGCTACTCTGTCTCTTGTGGCACCGTATAATGTTAGTAGCTTTGGAGTTAGTCCGAAAACTTTGTCAGTACCATTTTCAGTTTCTACTCCTGTTGGTGATTTGGTTGCAGCTAGGCAGGTGTATAAAATTTGCCTGATCACTATATTGCATAAATTCACCTCCGCAGACCTTATAGAGTTAGCCATGACTGAATTTGATATTATTCTTAGCATGGATTGGTTATTTGCGTGTTATGCTTCTTTTAATTATAGAACCTGTGCAGTGGAGTTTCGCTTTCTAGGTGAGTCAGTCTTGGAGTGGAAGGGTAGTTTGGCCGTGCCTGTAGGTCATTTTATTTCCTATCTTATGGCCAGGAAGATGATCTCCAAGGGTTGTATGTATCATCTAGTTAGGGTTAAGGATGTTGAGTCTGAGACCCCGACTATCCAGTCAGTTCTGGTAGTTTGTGAGTACGCAGAAGTATTTTCGGATGATTTACCAGGTGTTCCTCCTGAGAGGGAAATTAATTTTGGTATTGATCATCATCCCGACACGCAGCCTATATCTATTCCTCCCTACAGAATGGCTCCAACCGAGCTAAAAGAGTTGAAAGAGTAGTTGAAGGACCTTTTAGATAACGGTTTCATTAGACCGAGCAAGTCTCCATGGGGTGCACCAGTTTTATTTGTCCGAAAAAAGGATGGTTCCCTTCGGATGTGCATTGATTATCGGCAATTGAACAATGTCACCATCAAGAACAGGTATCCTTTACCCAGGATTGATGATTTTTGTGACCAGCTTCAGGGTTCCAAGTGCTTCTCAAAGATAGATCTTAGGTCCGGGTATCACCAACTCAGGGTTCGGGAGAGTGAATCTCGAAGACAGCCTTCAAGACGCGGTATGGTCATTATGAGTTTGTAGTTATTTCTTTTGGCCAAAAAAATTCTCTTGCATCTTTTATGGACTTGATGAACAGGGTATTCAAGCCATATTTTGACATGTTCGTGATCGTGTTCATTAATGAAATCCCTATAATACTCTCAGAGCGAGGAGAAGCATGCCTCTCATTTGAGAGTAGGGCTTTAGATTTTCAAGAATCGTCAATTATATGCCAAATTCAGCAAGTGTGAGTTTTGGTTAAACTTCGTAGCATTTTTTGGCCATGTGGTATCAAGTGAGGGCATAAAGGTAGATTCTTAGAAAATCAAGGCGATGAAGAATTGGCCAAGACTAGTGAATCCTTCAGATATTCAGAGTTTCTTTGGTTTAGTTGGCTGCTATCGAAGATATGTTGAGTTTTCTCATTTGTTGCAGCTCCCTTGACCAAATTGACCCAGAAAAAGGTGAAATTCCAATGGTTGGAGGCTTGTGAGAAGAGCTTCCAAGAGTTGAAGGCTCGACTTACTTCAGCACGGATGTTAAGTCTATCAGAGGGCACCGATGGGTTCGTAGTGTATTGCAATGCTTCAAGAATCGGACTCGGGTGTGTATTGATGCAGCATGGGAAAGTGATAGCATATGCCTCTAGAAAGTTGAAAGTCCATGATAAGAATTACCCGACCTATGATCTTGAATTAGCCGCGATGATATTTGCCTTGAAGATATGGCGACATTATTTGTGTGGGGTCCACACGTGATGTATTTATGGACCACAAGAACTTACAATATGTGTTCACACAGAAAGACCTCAATGTTCGACAAAGGAGGTGGTTGGAACTACTCAAGGACTACGGTATGAGTGTGCTTTAGATAAGACAATAGATCTATGCTTTTATTAAGAATCTAAGATAAAATCATAAGCACCCATTCGTAATTACAATTTCCCCAAGAACACACCCCTAACAAGCAAGTTAGATTGACATATTTAGGCATAGAGAGAAGATACCAAAAGAACTTTTCTCAACATTCATAACATGTGTTCGTTAACTTACTTCACATGATTTGCAACAATGGCAGAATTCCCCCACAAGGGGGGTTCCTATAGAAGAATAACTTTCTATTCTATAATTCTATGTTCAAAGAGTGAGTGAATGATGAATAATGGATGATTCAATGAGTGGTGTACAATGAGGGTGATGTAAATATCTGTACTTTCTTGTGTACAACTTTTCACAAGTGCCCTTGGGGTTTCTAGGTACTTTAGGAATCTTTTTGGATGTTTTTACCCCTCCTTGGACGGCCTCACTTGTGAAACATCGGCATTTCTGCGGTGCCAATCTGCGAAGCACCCATTGCTCGCCAGTGGATGACTGACTTGGAGAAGGCAGATCGTGTGACATACCGGTAGTTGACCAGTGTTAGTCCGGCGATTCACTAGTGGCAGACTATCAAATGCTGGTGGGAAGTAGTTTTGAGGTATTGGCTTTTGCGTTTTGCCTACATTTTGCACTTCTGGATCCGTGTTTCACCATTTTAAAGCATGTCCTTAACACCTCTTTTTGAGTTCAAATCTTTATTATCTTTGTCTTCTTTCCTTCAAATGCTAACTCATCAACTTTCATCTCGAACTTCATGTGTTTTACTCGATTTCATGCTTTTCTCCACTCAAGCTAAGTACCTGCAAAGGTCAAAGAGAAAGGGCAGAAAATCCACCTAATTGACTTGAGAACTAAACAAAAACTCATGTTTAAGAGTCTAATGAGGTGGTAAATTTCCAACTCATCAGGACTTTAGACCTAATTTACAACTACGACCATAATCATATTGAATTCACTCTTTTTATTTTACATTCTTTCACTTCCAACACCTTCAACTCTTCAAGCTTGTTATCTAGTAATTTGACATTACGGGCAAAATATGATATGCCTCAATAGGAGTTCAAAAACATAGGGACATTGACCCTTTCAACAACAAGATTTCATTCTTGAAAGACCAGATAGGTATGCCTTTATATACCTTGTGTGGTCCCGTGTTTTTAGCCAGTTTCTATCACTTGCTAGCAACTCCGACACACTCAACTTCCTCGCTTAAAACTCATGAAATGGACGCTGGTTTACGCCGAGTTTACAATCACAATTCATGTCCCAAGACGTACAGCAAAACAGCCACATCAGAAAATGATTTTTAGCAATTTAACATACCTTAGGTGGCTTAAACATGAGGGAATTCAAGAGAGTTTCACTTCACATTTGCTTTCTCCAAACACTTTTATCTATTCAAGATTGATGCCAAACATTTCTAAATCTTTATACAATGTCATGCATGTCTCAATAGGAGTATGGAAAGATAGGAATATTGGTCCTTTCAACGATGCATTTTCGGGCTTGAAAAACGAAGGTGGGAATGCCTTAACATACCTTATTCTGACAAGTTTATCTAGTCGATTCTTCCTCCAATCAATCAATGTCCGACCCTCTTCAATTACTTGGAATTACAAATATAAATTAAGGCTATTCCAAAACAATTTTGTTAAGCCAAAACGTCATCCCATCAGGCAGCCATAACAATCAACACAAAACAGTATTCCAACATCTTCTTGCAAGCCCATTGTCATAATTTTTAAGGAGAAATGAAAGGGGAAACTTACCTATATTTTCCTATGAGTAATTTCCACTGTAAAAGGGGTATATTCCCAGAAAGATACAGCTGCGCCAACCTCCAAAACCAGGCAGTAATCAGCAAAAACACACCAAAAAGGGCATCATAGATTGGCTTCCAATTACTACTTTTTAGATAATATTCTTGACATGTTTAAAGGGTAGAACTCATACCTTTTCTTTATATCCAATTCTTACTATAAGACAGTATATATGTAGCTTAATACTCATTCAAAAACGCAGCGAAGTCACCCCAAAAATACTGCTCAATTGCAGCAAAACAGCCACCAACGGTCCACACACAAATTGCAAGTGACTCCTTGTCTTGAAATTTGATTGAGTTTAACTTGGTGTTTTCTCCTTCAAATTTGATGAAAATCATAGAGAATATGAAGTCCTTAAGATGATGCTCACTTTGGGGAAAGGTAAAAATGAATTCATACCGTAATACTTTAAAATATAAAGAGGTGGGCGGTGGATATTTTTAAGGCGGTGGCCATGTCACTGCTTCACAGTGTCCCGGTAAAATGCCAATAATATTTTACTCCGAACTCTGATTGAAGAGAGATATGATGTTCTCAAAGCTAGATCCAAATACATTTAATTTGATAAGTCGTAGGACTTCTAATTAATTATAGATTGGAAGATATGATCATTTAAAGTTGATCCTTATTCATAAACATCACATACCCTTTTCTTTTCCCTTTGTACATATTTCCCTCCCCACCTACAGCTAACATACAACCCCTACCTCCCTTGATACAACCTACAATCATTAAATAATAATTAAAAAATTCCAGGGGTGTAACATACTCCCCCCCCCCCCCATTAAGATCATTCATCGTCGAATGAGGGTATCTTGGTAGATGTAGCTTGGCCATAATACCTCTAACAATTCCTTGCCTTTTGTCGTAAAAATATATTCCATATATTCATAAAACCTCCTTTTCTCAACTCAACCTATTTATCTAACATGAAATAGGTATTCCTTGACACCACATAATCGGTGAATTTTTCTAATCATAAGAAAATATATAAAAAACCATAGGTGTAATGATGAACTCCAATACCACTTTACTATTTATACTTTAGGAAATATCAAGGGGTAAGGCGAAAATCACAACTTAAACACTTAAAATATAGAATCAGTATTTAACCTGAAGCTACTCTTTTACCTTTGCTTTTACCACGGCCTATCACTAGCGATCCTAAAAATTGGGGCTAATAGAAACTGAAGTCTAATCTAGGCATAAAGAAGGGACTGAATCTCCAGGAGAAGCTGAATGTCTGGCTTCCTGGGGCCTTAAAACAATACGAGGGGCCTTAAATAATCAGGTTGACTTGGTTTCCATCCCTTGTTCTACTACTCTATTAGTACTTGTGAATCAGATCTTCATTCTTCTGAGCAAATTATTGCATCCAAGCAATAGTCATGTCTTTCTGGGTAATCATTCTCAAACACGCTCGAACCAAATGGGGTCCCAAGCCTGATACAAATCAATGGACACTATTTCTTATATTTCACACCATATCTGGAAAATATCATGCCAAAGAATTAAAACTAAGGTCATATTTATGAAGATTCTTGTTGCCTTGCTCTCACTGCAAAAACCAGTCAGCTCAAACCTATCAAAGTTCCCATGGAAAGTACTAATCCATAAAGGCTCGAGGATTTATGCTTAAAACTCACGAGACCTAGAACTCTCGGAAGTACTTTCCTTGGACCTTGTTATTGACTCCAACTACTAATTTTGAATCACCACCCCTTGGGATAACATCTGAAATACTTTCTCAAAATCTCGCCCCTTTAAGACACTTGAAAGTATAATAGGTGCTAAAGGATCAACAACTCTATATGCTCGTAGCTCTACCAGAACTGGGACAATAGGACGGGCTAAATCCCTTTCTTCAGGGGCTACGACTGGAACTGTAGGGAATGTAATATTGGGAGTAGGAAAATCACTTCGAGCCTCTAATCTCTTGCTCTAATTAATAGGAGGGTGATTGGGACCCTTTCCAACATTGGTGCTGATAAATCTCATAGCCATATGCCTTATTGAGGGGTGAATTCTGAAAAATAAGCACAATTTATATCTCAAACATCTAGGACGTTCTATTAATGAACAAAGTGAAACAACTCCTAAATACCTTATAGCCTCCTGATTATAAGTAAGATGCATAATATTCCCATAAGAAGGACTCTACTAGATATGGCTTTGTGGATTCCCTAGGACATGACTTCGCTTTGATACCAAGTTTGTCACACCCCACAACTAGGGTAAGGCATAACTGGCACTTGATTAAAGATTGATTGAGAAACCAGTTGTATAGAACTATAACTATAACACTAAGGATGGCCAGGCCACCTGTCACATTCAACCAAGATGGATACTAGACACATAATGTCTCGAGAATAATGAATAAGCAATTGAGAAGCTGACTAGGCTACACTAAAGCTAAACTCAGTAACAGCAAGACGACAAGGCCACAAAATCAAAACAAACTATACAAGATAGTTCACATAAGCCTATAAATAGTAAACAAAAAACTTAAATGCATAATGTGCGATTGTTTAATGACACTTTCAATGCTTAAAACATAGGGAAAATGCTAGGACTTAGGTGTGTTTACACGAATATAAGGTTCTTTTACTTTGTTTTCAGGGAAACAAAGTTCAAAAGTTGGAATTTGGAAAAGAAGTTCAAAAGTGCAGAAAAAGGCTTGCTACATGTTACAATACGAGCCGTACCTTATGCCCATAGCAGAGATTTAGAAATTAGTCAAGTGCAGATCTATTGTACGAGCAGAGGTCACGAGTCGTAACACCATTGTAGGTGTCATGCCACTGACTCGTGGTGAGATTCAAAGAAATTGGCAAGATGACATCTTCCAGTTATGAATGGATACACGAGTAGTACCAGTATTATGCGAACCATAAGACGTACTAGTAGATGATCATCAAAAAGGTTTAGATTCAAAAGTTCAAACCATGATTACCACCTACAACTAGTAGTGACACATCACGAGTCGTCCAACCTATCTGTACCTGAGAGATCCACATGCTGCATTTCATACTGTGATCAGCACCCACGACTCATAGCTCATGCTATAGCTCGTAGGTAATCCTGTCATTAGAATCCCTATTAATTTAGGAAAAGATTTCATAAATTGTATACATACTTTCCATTTATTTTTCATTAGAAGGGGCCTATACTTTTCATTGTAATTTGTGATTTTGAGTTTCCCAACACTACTTGGAGAACAAGATACACGAAAACATTGAGACAATTTCATCATTGTGTTCTTGATTTTCAATGTTTATTATGCAATTGATTTATGGCTTTTTACTCATTCAACATTGTAAGTTGTTAATTATGATTTCTCGCATGATTTATAATTTCATTCTTGCAATTTTGAGTAGCTAAATGTTATACCCTGTAGAATTTTTGGCACCTAAATGACCTATTCGCACGTTGTTTAAGCGTATTTGAAGGCCATACGTGCTAGAGAAAGGCCCGGGAAAATATCGGACAAGAAACCTGTCAAACCATCGCGGAAGAAGCTGAGGCAGAACCCCTCCGCGATGGCAGCGTGTCACGGAGGTGAAGCCTCCGTGTTGGCTCCGTGACACGTTGGCCTTGTCCAGGCCCAAGTATATAAAGCCCCACTTCGGTTTTAAATTAGTAAAAACTTATAATTTTCAGTGAAACAGAGAGCAATCAGCAGAGAGGAGAAAAAAACGAAGGAGGTAATATAATTTTTGCCCGATTACGCTGCTAAACGTTGTCCAAACTCAAATTAACCTCAGATCCGAGGTATTTAGAAGTAGAGAGCATTCCTACGGATTTAGTTTCGTGAAATACGACCGACGAATCGTCGAGCCACCGAGCTAAGTTAAGTGGAATTGCTCTAAACTAGTGTCTATGTGTTCCTAGCTATGAAGTGAATATTTCTCCCTTCTGGACCTCTGAAAAATAGCGAGTTTTCAATCGTCTTTTGATAAGCCTAAGTTTAGGCTATAAACTATATCGAAAGTGACGTTGCTCTTTACAATAAAGCTGTATTTAGTATTGATTGGCACATTTATGAATGCAGTTGGGAGAAAATAGTTGAAGTACCAGCCGAGCCTCGTCCGACAGTCGGATAGTTCGAGGATAAGGTATGTAAAGCTAGTTTCCTCGACAAGTTAGTAATCTCGGTACAGTACAGTAATTTAAAGGCCAGTAGAATGTTCAGAAGTCATGTGTTATGTTTATTACGAATGTTGATATGATATTAGAAGCATCATGTTGTATTTAGCACGAAACTTGTTAGCACGATATAGATTCTAATATAAGTGTTAAGAACTGCACAGCATGCTCAGTATGTGATGTGACACAGAATGTTAGGATATCATTGTATTCAGTTGAAATCCAATAAAGCAATGTAATATCTATATGACATCTCAGAAATAGAACGATAAGTTAAAGCGAAGTTAGAAAGCATATTAGGACTAGCAAATCATGTTACTATAGAAACTCAGTATACAGCATAGTTTTCAGCAAAAATACTATATCATGTTCAGCATTAGACTCAGTACAGTATGGCAGGAGAGTATATTTATATATATATACTATTATCAGTTCCAGCATGTATTAAATACGTACATATCACTATCACTAGTTCCGCATGCAGTATGTACAAACACTTTATTATTATTAGTTTTAGTATGTGGTATATGCCGATAGTATTACTAGTGAGACTGTTGTATTGTTTGGGGTTGGATTACCTAGCATCCATAGCCTCCCAGGGTTAATAGCTATATCGACTCGTCTGCCAGAGGACGAGGATACGTCGCTCTACGGAGTGGCATGCCGTCCCACAGGGGATGAAGATGTGATGCCAGTTTTCCCCATATTGTGCCTTGGTCGGCCCTTATACACCCCCGTCGAGCGGATACGCCTGGGGTGTTGATTCAGGAGTCCTCCGGACTCAGGTACAGTTATAGTCAGGGGCTCAGCGAGCCCATGTGCATACCCAGGGGACCGGCAGGATGGTTACAGTGTTTATAGGAGATGGGATGACCAGGGTAGGGGTATAGATTCTGTGCTGGTTGTACCCCCCGGCTTATGGGGGCCGGGTAAGGTTTGTGTGTGCTATGTTATGTTATGTTATGTTATGCCATGTTACATTAGATATGAGTAGATCAGCAGTAGAACGATACGTCTCCAGGTATGACTCCTACTCCTTCCAGTATAATTGAGAGAAGGTATGACTTACATTATCAGACAGTTAATCTATTTCTTCCTACTTCAGTTTCATCAGTTAAATTATTGTTTTCAGATATTCCTTTCAGTTATTGCTTGACATACTCAGTACCAGCGGTACTGATGCCCGGTGGGGCGCTGCATTACTTGCCTGCAGGTACTCATAGACGAGCAGGCGATACCACGTGATTCTTGTCAGCGATCGAGTATTCAGCTCCTGTCATCCGGAGACTGAATTCCAGAGGTGTATTTCATTTTCTTTTGTTGTATAGTAAGGGTAGGTCGGGGCCCTGTCCCGATCATTTCTATTGCTATTCCTAGAGGCTTGCAGTCTGTATACATTTCCCTGTGGTCAGATGAGCCGGTCGTGTGAGGCCGTGCAGTTGTATAGCTGTTAGAACTTGTGTTTCCTTTATGTTGGCCGTGTGGGGCCATAGTTCGACAGTAGTGGTGACCTTGCCGGTCACGTAGCTATCCAGTACTTCATGGTTAAGCTATAGATAACTATATAGCATGGTGGCCTTGTCGGCCCGCATAGGTTTCCCTATATTAACATGTTTCTGGTCAGCTGTTAGTTCAGGTACAGGAGGCTATAGGCAAATGGGTCGGGGGCTGTGTTTACAGCCGTTATATAACCCTTTGTTTCCAGAAATATGAGTTAGAGCCAGCCAGGCACTAGATGTGCCCAGGCTTAGCAGTCCAGCAGTTCAGGTCCTAGTAGGGCACCAGGTGCCAGTCATACCCCCCCAAGGTGCGGTGTGACAAACTTGGTATCAGAGCAGGTCGTATCCCAGGGAGTTTGCAAGCCGTGCTAAGTAGAGTCCTGTCCATGGATGTGTTGTGCACAACATACTATTGGTAGGAGGCTGCAAGGCATGATAGGATGGTTGTCTTTTATTCTTATTCAGTCGTGCTATAGAGTGGTACAATACAGGGTTGAGTCCCTAAAAGCTTACTATATTCTTTGGTTACAGATAATGTCAGACCATCGACATCCTATCACAGGTCGGAGCTTAGATATTGCAGCAGGGGAAGGCACCAGCAGGAGGCCTCACCCTCGTTTAGAAACAGCCCAATCAGAGGGCACTACAGAGGCATCGCCCCAGCCTTCTCAGAAGTCTCCACCACATCAGGAGCCGCTTGGGGCGACACTATCTTCAGCAGTCCCTATACCGACACCTTCCGACCAGGAGGTTAGGAGTGTGGTAGTTGTGTTAGCACAGATGATGGCTGCTCAGCGTCAGCCAATGCCATCTACAGTTGCGGAGTCATCAGGAGGGCCCGGTAGTTCGAGGGTTCGAGAGTTCTTAGCTCTGAATCCCCCGCAGTTTACAGGTACGGACCGGATAGAGGACCCTCAAGATTTTCTGGATCAAATGCAGAGAATCTTCAGGGTTATGCATGCCACGCCTACAGAATCAGTTGAGTTGGCAGCATTTCGATTACGGGACATCGTCGTGTTATGGTATGAAAGCTGGGAAAGGTTCCGAGGAAGTGATGCTTCCCCTCCCACCTGGTCCAGCTTTTCAGGAGCTTTTCTGGATCACTATTTGACGCGGGAGATCCGACAGGCTCGGGTAGACCAGTTCCTGCATCTGGAGCAGGGGGCCATGAGTGTTCGGGAATATTCCTTGCGGTTTGATTCTTTGGCTCGATATGCACCAGCCTTTGTTGATACCATGGCATCCAGAGTACACCGCTTTATCATGGGGTTGAATCCAGAATATGTTGAGACTTGTGTTACGGCCACATTGCAAGAGGACATGGACATTGCTCGAGTTCAGGCATTTGCCTAGAATATTGAGGGCATCAGACAGTGACATCGGGAGATCAGAAGGGTCAATCAGGAGCAGCGTCGTCGAGACAGGCCAGTTGAGTTACAGAGGGAGGCCCGGGGAGGACCCAGGCCACGATTGTTAGACAGGCCGCCCAGGCCCCCGCCTCCGCCACAGTCGCAGGGGGGTAGATTCAGCAGCAGGGGGCAGTCAGAGACTGGTAGAGGCTCGCAGATGGCAGATTCACCATTACAGAGGAGGGCGGAGCAGAGTAGGTATACCCTACCACTTTGCCTTATATCCAGTCGACGCCAATCTGGAGCATGTAGGTATGGTTCCACCGCATGTTATATTTGTGGCCAAGAAGGCCATTTGATGAAAGATTGCCCAGCCGGAGGCTGAGAGGACCGAGATAGACAGGATAGGGCATCCGTAGGGTCACGAGCCACAGCATCATCGACTGGGCGAAGGCCCTCAATTTCAGCAGGCAGGGGTCGGGGCAAATCAGGGGCCTCCAGTACAGGTGCAGGTCCAAGCCGCACATATGCTTTACCAGGGAGGCAAGATTCAGAAGCGTCGCTTGATGTTGTGACAGGTATGCTAACTATCTGCTCACACCCTACTTATGTGTTGATTGATCCAGGGTCTACTTTGTCCTACATTACTCCATTTGTGGCACGAAAGTTTAGTATTGCACCAGAATTATTGCAGCAGCCCTTCTTAGTATCCACGCCCGTCAGTGACTCTATCACAGCTAGCCGAATCTACCGCGAGTGTACAGTAGAGGTTGATGACCGTCAGACCATAGTAGATCTGGTCGAGTTAGAAATGATAGACTTCGATGCCATAATGGGTATGGACTGGTTAGTACCGTGTTTTGACAACGTTGAATGTTGGACCAAGACGGTCCGATTCCACTTCCCGGGAGAAGTAGTGCGGGAGTGGAAGGGCAGCACCGCTACGCCAAAGGGTAGGTTTATTTCCTACCTTCAGGTGAGGAAATTGATATCTAAGGGATGTATTTACCATCTGGTCAGAGTTCAGGATGTCCAAACAGAATCTCCGACACTCCAGTCTGTTCCAGTGGTGAATGAATTCCCTGATGTGTTTCCTGATGAGTTACCTGGTATTCCCCCAGAAAGGGAAATAGACTTTGCTATTGATTTATTACCAGGCACCCAGCCGATATCAATTCCTCCTTATCACATGGCTCCTGCAGAACTCAGAGAATTAAAAGAGCAGTTGAAAGATTTATTGGATAAAGGTTTTATCAGGCTGAGTACTTCACCGTGGGGTGCACCAGTTTTATTTGTGAGAAAGAAAGATGGCTCGCTCCGAATGTGCATAGATTATCGGCAATTAAACAAAGTTACAGTAAAGAACAAGTACCCACTCCCCAGAATTGATGACTTATTTGATCAGTTGCAGGGAGCCAGATATTTTTCTAAGATTGACTTGCGGTCCGGATATCACCAGGTCCAAGTACGTGAGAGAGATATTCCTAAGACAGCGTTCAGGACCCGATATGGGCATTTTGAATTTCTAGTTATGTCCTTCGGGTTAACGAATGCCCAGCAGTCTTCATGGACCTGATGAATAGTATTTTCAGACCTTTCTTGGACTTGTTCGTGATAGTATTCATTGATGACATTCTGGTGTATTCTCGCTCTGAGGCAGATCACCGGACTCATTTGCGGACAGTGCTCCAGATTCTCAGGGACCGTCAGCTGTATTGTAAATTTTCTAAGTGTGAATTCTGGCTTAACTCAGTGGCCTTTTTAGGGCATATCGTGTCAGACGCTAGTATACAAGTTGACAAGCAGAAAATAGAAGCAGTTAAGTCATGGCCTAGGCCTACCACTCCGACTAAAGTTCGTAGCTTTCTGGGGTTGGCAGGATATTACACGAGGTTCGTTGAAGGGTTCTCGACCATTGCGGCACCTCTAACCAAATTGACACAGAAAGCAGCAAAGTTTCAATGGACAGAGGCATGCGAGCAGAGCTTCCAGGAACTGAAAGACAAATTAACCTCCGCCCCGGTATTAGCATTGCCGGAAGGCACAAAAGGTTATTCAGTCTATTGCGACGCGTCAGGCGTCGGGTTAGGTTGTGTTTTGATACAGCATGGTAGAGTAATTGCATATGCTTCCAGACAGCTGAGGAAACACGAAAAGAATTACCCTACCCACGACCTGGAATTGGCCGCAGTAATCCACGCCTTAACGATATGGAGGCATTACCTGTACGACGTCCATGTTGATATTTACACAGATCATAAGAGCCTACAGTACATCTTCACTCAGAGGGAGTTGAATCTATGGCAACGCCGCTGGTTGGAGCTATTAAAAGATTATGATGTGAATATTCTGTATCACCCGGGAAAAGCTAATGTTGTAGCAGATGCCCTAAGCCGTAAGTCAATGGGGAGTTTGGCATATTTGCGACCCGAGAAGCGGAAGTTAGCCAAAGAAATTCATCAGTTAGCTGGTTTAGCCGTTCGAGTAATGGAAACAGAAAATAATAGAGCAGTAATTCAGAATTCTGCTGTGTCATCATTAGTTACAGAGGTAAAAGAACGACAGTATGAGGACCTTGATTTAGTCCAACTCAGAGATAGAATTCAGAAAGGTAAGGAGTCAGATTTCCAAATGACTGAAGATGATGTGCTACACTGTAAGGGCCGCCTCTGTGTCCCAAATGTTTCAGGGCTTCACGGGCGGATCATGCATGAGGTACATTACGCTCGCTATTCCCTTCATCCAGGAGCGACGAAGATGTACCACGACATCAGAGACATTTACTGGTGGCCAGGTATGAAAGCTGAGATCGTTGAATTTGTATCTAGATGTTGTAACTATCAGCAGGTGAAAGCAGAGCACCAGAAGCCGGGCGGTTTGACGCAAGATATAACGGTGCCTATGTGGAAATGTGAAATGATAAACATGGATTTTGTAACAGGGTTACCCCGTACCAGACGCAGAAATAATTCCATTTGGGTAATAGTTGACAGGCTGACAAAATCAACTCATTTCTTGCCAGCGAAGGCTACCTTCTCAGCTGAGGATTATGCCTAATTATATATCATAGAAATAGTTAGATTACATGGAGTGCCAGTATCCATTATTTCAGGTAGGGGAGCACAGTTCACAGCTAGATTCTAGCAGTCGTTTCAGAGAGGTTTGGGAACGCAGATCAATTTGAGTACAGAATTCCACCCTCAGACAGATGGGCAGGCTGAGCGGACTATCCAAACGCTCGAAGATATGTTGCGAGCATGTGTACTAGATTTTGGGGGTAATTGGGATGAGCATCTTTCGTTGATTGAATTTGCTTATAATAATAGTTATCATTCAGCAATCCAGATGGCGCCTTTCGAGGCATTATACGGGCGAAAATGTAGATCGCCGGTGGGCTGGTTTGAAGTGGGGGAATCAGCATTATTTGGCCTAGACATTGTTCGGCAGTCAGAGGAAAAGATAAAGCTCATCCGAGAACGTTTACTAACTGATCAGAGCCGCCAGAAGTCTTATGCAGATATGCGGCGCAGAAATCTAGAATTTATGGTAAATGACTGGGTATATCTGAAGGTGTCTCCAATGAAAAGGGTGATGAGATTTGGCAAGAAAGTCAAGCTTAGCCTGAGATTCATTGGGCCATATCAGATTCGGCGAAGAATAGGCGGAGTTGCATACGAATTGAACTTGCCTCCGGATTTAGCATCTGTTCACCCAGTATTCCATGTCTCTATGTTGAGGAAGTTCGTAGGAGACCCTTCAACAATAGTTCCAGTTCGGGATGTCCAGGTCACAGAAGAGTTAGCATATGAAGAGGTTCCCGTGGCTATCTTAGACAGATAGATTCGCAGGTTGAGGACTAAAGATGTTGCGTCTGTCAAAGTATTGTGGCGTAACAGGAATCGTGAGGAAATGACGTGGGAAGCTGAAGAAGATATGAAAGCCAGATACCCTCACCTATTTCAGACCTAGTCAGGCGACAGGTATGTCTGTATTATTACTTACACAGTACCTTATAGTTGTATGTATGTGAATGAGAAAGATTGATACTTAGCCATCCAGTGAGTTCTAAAGTATTATGTACAGTACCTGTATTGGACTTTTCTGCATTTCAGGTTTTTGGTATAGTCCATATTACAGGGGAAACTCTGGCGAAATTTTTCTAAACAAGCAAGTTAAGTAGTCCTCTAGATAGCAGTATACATTCGAGGACGAATGTTCTTAAGGGGGGGAGAATGTTATACCCCGTAGAATTTCCGGCACCTAAACGACCTATTCGCACGTTGTTTAAGCATATTTGAAGGCCATACGTGCCAGAGAAAGGCCCGGGAAAATATCGGACGAGAAACCTGTCAAACCATCGCGGAAGGAGCTGAGGCAGAACCCCTCCGCGATGGCAGCGTGTCACGGAGGTGAAGCCTCCGCGTTGGCTCCGTGACACGTTGGCCTTGTCCAGGCCCAAGTATATAAAGCCCCACTTCAGTTTTAAATCAGTAAAAACTTATAATTTTCAGTGAAACAGAGAGCAATCAGCAGAGAGGAGAAAAAAATGAAGGAGGTAATATAATTTTTGCCCGATTACGCTGCTAAACATTGTCCAAACTCAAATTAACCTCAGATACCGAGGTATTTAGCAGCAGAAAGCATTCCTACGGATTTAGTTTCATGAAATACGGCCGACGAATCGTCGATCCACCGAGCTAAGGTAAGTGGAATTGCTCTAAACTAGTGTCTATGTGTTCCTAGCTGTGAAGTGAATATTTCTCCCTTCTGGACCTCTGAAAAATAGCGAGTTTTCGACCGTCTTTCGATAAGCCTAAGTTTAGGCTATAAACTATATCGAAAGTGACGTTGCTCTTTACAATAAAGCTGTATTTAGTATTGATTGGCACATTTATGAATGCAGTTGGGAGAAAATAGTTGAAGTACTGGCTGAGCCTCGTCCGACAGCTGGATAGTTCGAGGATAAGGTATGTAAAGCTAGTTTCCTCGGCAAGTTAGTAATCTCGGTACAGTACGGTAATTTAAAGGCCAGTAGAATGTTCAGAAGTCATGTGTTATGTTTATTACGAATGTTGATACGATATTAGAAGCATCATGTTGTATTTAGCGCGAAACTTGTTAGCACGATATAGATTCTAATATAAGTGTTAAGAACTGCACAGCATGCTCAGTATGTGATGTGACACAGAATGTTAGGATATCATTGTTTTCAGTTGAAATCCAGTAAAGCAATGTAATATCTGTAAGACATCTCAGAAATAGAACGATAAGTTAAAGCGAAGTTAGAAAGCATATTAGGACTAGCAAATCATGTTACTGTAGAAACTCAGTATACAACATAGTTTTCAGCAGAAATACTATATCATGTTCAGCTTTAGACTCAGTACAGTATGGCAGGAGAGTATATTTATATATATATACTATTATCAGTTCCAGCATGTATTAAATACGTACATATCACTATCACTAGTTCAGCATGCAGTATGTACAAACTCTTTATTATCATTTGTTTCAGTATGAGGTATATGCCGATAGTATTACTATTGAGACTGTTGTATTATTTGGGGTTGGATTACCTAGCATCCATAACCGCCCAGGGTTAATAGTTGTATCGACTCGTCCGCCAGAGGACGAGGATATGTCGCTCTACGGAGTGGTAAGCCGTCCCACAGGGGACGAAGATGGGATGCCAGTTTTCCCCATATTGTGCCTTGGTCGACCCTTATACACCCCCGTCGAGCGGATACACTAATGCAGTAAGAACAAGAATTAATAGAACAACATGAAAGAAGAAGATGAAAAACCATATAATTCACAATCAAAATTCAATACACATGTTCAAAACCTTAGCAAGGAAGAGAATTAGCCACTCATTTGTGGATTGATCATCCTCAAATGAGTGTAAATCATACGTACAATTGATTGAAAGAAGAAAGAAAGAGAGAAAAACCCTTAGCTTTTTCGTCCCTCAACTGCTCCTAACCCACCTCCTTGCTCCACCAAGTCTGAATTATGAAAAATAAACCTAAGTGTGCTATTTATATTAGTAGGAATCTTTCCCGGACTAACAGGCAACGTGTCACGGAGTGCATCGCGGAGCACGGCCTCCGTGACACGCTACGGACGCGGAGGCTCTCTGGAAAATCACCCGAAATCGGCCCAGGCAGCACCTTGCCGCGTTGGCAACGTGTCACGCTACCTGGGCAGCGCGTTGAAGCCCCATGGTCGCGGAGGCCACCTGCCGTGGCACGTTGCCAACGCGCAGGTGGGCTATTTTGTGCGGCCTGCCTGCCGTGGCACCTTGTCGACGCGCCGGTGGGCTGTTTTGTGCCTCTTCCTTGTTGACGTTCACGTGTTAATTCCGTTTCCAAGCTTCTACTTCACCAACTCATGGATTAGTTACTCAAACATCATCAAAACCTACAAAACAAAGGCTAATCATGTTGTTTAGCACATATCTTTATTTTATCTAAAATTACATGAAAATGTATACGATAACTTAGATAAACAAGCCTAATTTAAGTAATAAAGAGTATCTCGGGCATATATTTTTGCCCGTGATCACAACCCCACACTTAAAGCCTTGTTCATCCTTGAACAACCTTTTACATATCATGCAAATGGAGACTCCTACATAACTAATTTAGCAAGAGAATTCAAGTTACGGCTATAATGATTACGTAGGATACAAGCTAAAAATAGAGCATGCCTGATTTGATCATTGAAATGAAACACAACCATGTTAAGACTTCTTCACCTCAAGAATCGACTCTCAATTTTTAGCAAACTCATGCAAATCAACTGATCAAGAAATCCCACATGAATTATATCCTTCATTAAATATGTGCCCCTCACGGAAAGAGAGTTACCCAACTTCACACGCAAAAACAATTTTTATATCACAACATATGTGGGTATATGAATAGAATTACGCTCACTCTCACAAAGAATTCACATGCATTATGTAATGACCCATAAGCTTGCCCTTAGTGTTTTATTCCACTAATATAAGGATGTGTGAATGTAAGATCAAGTAGGACTTTTTAGGTTGTAATGTAACTCAGGTGCGGGTAGGTACTATTATGATCAGTAATAGTGACTATCTTTCCTAAGCGCTTTTAATACATCACGCCTTCATTACAAACTTCCCTTCCCTCACTTCACCTTTTTTCTCCTTTTAGTTTTCTTTTTCCTCTTTTGTTCCCCCATTTCTTTCGACACTTTTAGCTTATTAGTAAGGAGTACTTAAGCAATATGTTTCATTCATTCCTTTTCTTACTCCCTACTAATAACCAATCATTTTCACACAAATGCACCTTTTTCCTTTTCTCAACTATTTACAACTTGCTACTTTCCCTTCTTTTTCATTCTTCTCACTCCTTTACTCTTTCGGATTTTTTTTCTTTAAGCGCTTCGCAGTTTTGGATCAAATTCAAGGCTAATGAAAGAAAAAGGATTAAGCTTATGTTGCAGCTGTCAAAGGATAGGCTCAAGGCTCAATGGGGTTAACTAGGATTAATTTTTCAAGGTATGTATAATGAGGGATAAAAGTTTGGTTCATTCAATGAAATGCCTAAATCATCTCCTACAATCCACATCCTTCATTTCGTTTTATATACACACCAGGCAAGTTCTAGACATTCCACAATAGCATAGAATACTAAAAAACTTTACACTCATGGCACATGCTCAAATCAAGAAGACACAATCAGTAGACTCTTACTCAGCTAATCACAAGAATTCGGAATTAAGCTTCAAACATATTGAGTCAAATTCAAGAGCCTAAGTGTCTCAAACAAAGTTATACACTTGCATGCTTCATACTGAACATACTTGCATCTTACAACCATGTATAGCACATAAAAAGAACATCAAGCACCAATTAGTTATGGTTTCAAAAACCATCCTACTGACTAATTTTCCTCAAGACGGTCGTCATCCATCCATCGTCGGAAACAGTCCCTAACTATGACTAAAAACACTATATACAGACAAAGGAAAGAAAGAAAAAGAAAAAAAATATATAAAAATTTTTTATTCTCCGGTTCAAAGACCCCCCGTCGGAAAAGAACCGAAAAGAAAAACCAACGGGTGATGAAGTCATGCTTAATCCACAAAAAATTTTCAAATTTTTCAAATTTTCTCACCAACTTTTGCACAAGCATTACATTCACCAAAATCATTAAGCACAGAAAATTTTGAAATTTCCCTTGAAATTTCCCTCACCCCACACTTAAATCATGCTATGTCCTCATAGCATCAAATTAAAATTTACAAAGGGTGAGAAATACTCCCTAGGGCCTTTAGGTTTAGCTAACAGCATGCATTTCTTCGACTTTGCACAAGTGGGTGTTCAACCCCACACTTTTTCTCTTCCATGCTTGTTAGCTTCCTCCTCCTCGGGTACCCAGACTTCCCCTCCAGCTGCGCTTAACTTTCCACCAAAACAACACAAGATGAAAATAAACAAAAATCAACTCAATTGCAAGAAATTAAAATGGTACCTGTGGTACCCTTGGGTTGCCTCCCAAGCAGCGCCTAATTTTACGTCACGGCACGACGTACCAAGTTTCACCACTTTTTCCTCCACCTTGAGGATATGAATCTCACCCCTAATTTCTTCTCTAATTTCGTCTTATGCTCCAGGGGTGGTGGTGAAAAATTGTAAGGACCAAACAGTAGATGTTGCCTTTTGCATTTCTTGGTCCTTAAGTAAGCGAAGTCATTTTGGCTTTCTGAGTTAGCAAATTTCAAAATATATGGTGCTTGGTCCTCCACTAGACATTTCTCTACAAACTTGGAAGACTCTATTTCTATGTTTTCAACCAAATTTAATGTTGAAAAATGCGTAGAGTGTGGTCCAATACACCTCAACTCTGAAACTGCATTTTGCTTGACCTCCTTACTTGTATATACCTTCTCGACATCGACATCTATCTCACCATTAAAGTCGACTGGGGGATACGCTAACTCTTCTTCCAAGAATGGATTTTCCATAAGTGTGAGCCCATCACGGGGACACTCAAGAGATTCGAATTGTTGGGCTTCATCCAAAAATTCACCCTTGTCGTCCTCTTGTAGTTCCTCTTGAATATCGGCTAAAACTGTTGTCTGTGATTTATCACACGCTTCAGCTTCAGCGATCATCTCCGTGAATTTGATGGTCATCCTTTCTAGAGCCTCTGCATTCTCTTCTTGCTGATTTCTCAATACTGCCATCGCCTCCTTCATTGCTTCTGATTGCTCCAAGAGTTGTTTCAACATATCTTCTATTCGAGCTTGGCGTCCCAAGTCCTCATTTTCAGCATGCCTATATTCAGAAAAAACAACAGAAGGATCATAGTAGGGGCTTGGGGGAGGGGAATATGCCTTTGGACAATCACCCCAATGGCCATATTGACACCCACATATATTGCACGTATTACAGTTTTGCCACAAGTGGGGTCCTCCACAGTTCACACAAGATTCACTAAAATATGAGTATCCACCATTGAAACCATTTATATTCCATGATGTCATGTCAATAAGGGTATACGAACAAGCAGAAAAATAAAATAAAATAAAGAAGAATTAAAACAAACACTAGACCAAGTTGTCAACACTTAAGAAAATAAAACAAAAATACAGTAAATTTATACTTAAAACAATTTCACCAATTGCCAAGTCTCCCCGGCAACGGCGCGAAAAACTTGCTCGGTGCTTTGGTAGGGGTTAAAAACCGACACGCAAGTGCACGTGGTCAAACAAGTAATAAAGTGGCTAAGTAAGCCAAGTATCGATCCAAGGAGACTCTGGATAAGTAAAATTGCTTAAGTATACTATATTCTAGTTTACTTCTAATTATGTTGACAACAATGTAACCAAAAGTTAAATAATTTTGTTTATAAACTATATACTGAAACTATTAACAAATATTTACTTGAATTGAAACTATGGATAAGAGCATGCCAAGGTTAAGAACAAGTAATGAATTCGATAGTAATCATAATTCGGTTATTCTTCTCTTCATGTTGCTAGCCAAGAACATTAGCCTAGAGATTAAAACTCTCGTATTTAATCTCACTTTAGAATCATAAACCATTCGTCTACATTTCTGTGATCAAATGCAATTTATGACCTAGAAATACAATTCCGGTTCCTAAATTGACTAATACGGCTTTCAAGTATATTTCTATCAGGAAAGCATATCAAAACCCAATTTTCCCAAATCAAGTTAAGAACAATACCCTATTAATTCACAACTTTCCAATTTCTTGCTCTCTCGAGTGAAATTGGACTTTTTAGATGTACATTAATGTTGGCCACACACTAATGCAGTAAGAACAAGAATTAATAGAACTACATGAAAGAAGAAGATGAAAAACCATATAATTCACAATCAAAATTCAATACACATGTTCAAAACCTTAGCAAGGAAGAGAATTAGCCACTCATTTGTGGATTGATCATCCTCAAATGAGTGTAAATCATACGTACAATTGATTGAAAGAAGAAATAAAGAGAGAAAAACCCTTAGCTTTTTCGTCCCTCAACTGCTCCTAACCCACCTCCTTGCTCCACCAAGTCTGAATTATGAAAAATAAACCTAAGTGTGCTATTTATATTAGTAGGAATCTTTCCCGGATTAACAAGCAACGTGTCACGGAGTGCATCGCGGAGCACGGCCTCCGTGACACGCTACGGACGCGGAGGCTCTCTGGAAAATCACCCGAAATCGGCCCAGGCAGCACCTTGCCGCGTTGGCAACGTGTCACACTACCTGGGCAGCGCGTTGAAGCCCCATGGTTGCGGAGGCCACCTGCCGTGGCACGTTGCCAACGCTCAGGTGGGCTATTTTGTGCGGCCTGCCTGCCGTGGCACCTTGTCGACGCGCCGGTGGGCTGTTTTGTGCCTCTTCCTTGCCGACGTTCGCGTGTTAATTCCGTTTCCAAGCTTCTACTTCACCAACTCATGGATTAGTTACTCAAACATCATCAAAACCTACAAAACAAAGGCTAATCATGTTGGTTAGCACATATCTTTATTTTATCTAAAATTACATGAAAATGTATACGATAACTTAGATAAACAAGACTAATTTAAGTAATAAAGAGTATCTCGGGCATATATTTTTGCCCGTGATCAAGATTAACAACTCATCATAGAGATTGATGAGTTGGTAATTTACAAATTCATTAGGCTATTAAGAATGAGCTTTAGCTTTGTTTTCAAGTCATTTAGATGAATTTTATGCCCTATTTTACTTTTTATGTGCAGACATCCGAGTTGAAGTAAAAGAGCAAGAAGTTGAGTAAATAGAACGAAATCAGGTGAAAACTGGCACTCCACGAGGGAACACCTGCGGAACGCCTACCAAACGCAGATGACCACTACTTTGAGGAACTAAAGAAATCAGTTGTCACAGATATCAACTAGCGACTCACCGGTGAACTCGCCTACAGGTGCCTGAACTTGCTGGATCAAGGAGGAAAGAGATTGGCATATTACTGTTGGAGGTTGGTTAATCGCCGAAGGTACCACCTAATGGTATTGGAAATCATTGAAGGATCAAGAGACGATAGACGGCAGTTTGCGGAATGTAACTGGTGAACCGCCAGTACTTTCGCAAGTGCCAAAATGCCTAAGCAGGGGCAATTGTGTCTAACACTGACAAAGAGGAGATTGGTTGCCCTATTTTTGTATATATTCTAGAAGAAAGTACTCTGTACATATTAGATGTTAACTTTAGTTTTATAAACATTCCTTTTGCTGAGGAAGAAAGGAGAATTCTATTGGTGGAAATTGTTGAATATTGTTTTTCTTTTCTTCATTTTCTTCCTTAGAAAGGTACCACCATTATTGCAGACAAATTTTTGAATTTGATTTTGCTGGCCTTATTAATGAAATCAATAAGTTTATTATCAAATATGTTCTTTAGTTTCTTAATCATGAGGAGCTAAATCATCAACTAGGAGTGTGGTGATGAGTGTTTAATTAGATTGGGTATTGCTAGTTTCATCTCCATATTGCTTAATTAGTGTAAATCTGTTAAGTTCTGTTCAATTTATAATTGATAATCTATAGTTGCAAATGTGGGTCTACTTTTTTTACTTGTTTTCTGCTTGAAAGAGACGAATTGAGTATAGGGAGAGAATTTGATGGGAGAAATAGATGTGATGTTGTGGAGTCGGGCTAGACATAGCCAAAACTCATATTTACACTCCTAATTAATAGCTAATAGGGAGCGATAGTGCAGCTATTAATCCAAACATGATTGGGCTGATTTAATTATGTCTATTGGTTCAAACGAACTCTAGAAATAGGCATTCATGAGGTTGAAAAGCATAGAATTCTCACCTGTTCAAAGTTATTTTCACAATTTGTAATGATGAGTTGATCTTGCATAGCCTTATTTAATTAGCACATCATCTACACCACACCTCTATTCGCTCTAATTATTGTCTACAACTTTGGTTATTTTGCTATTCTAATTAGCTGAGTCAGAATCTATACCATATTGTTAACATCAAGTATTGCCCACAACATTTACTGCACTTGGTGTGAATTAATTTAAATTTTCCAAACAGCACTTGTGTATATCACTTGTTAGTTTCTATGGGATTCGATCCCGACATCCGTTGGGATATTTGTTTTGATACAATGATCTCTTACTCTTCTTTGTTAAGAAGAGTGTAATTTGAGATTTATCGAGAATGGCACCGTTGCCGGGGACTAGCGCTTGATATTCTTGTGTTAATTTTTAATTTAAATTGGTCTTGCACCACTATTAGTTGGCTTTTATACGGGAAAGTTGGTACTTCGTCTTTCCATTAATAAGTGATCACTGATCTGCTTATGAGCCTTTATGACAGGTTGTTGCGAGACCCCAAGGGGGAACCTTATGTGGAGACTCTCAAACTAGTAGATAAGATGTGGTGTAGAGAAGGGAGGAAAGATACAGTGTTGCTAGTCATGAAGAAACAGCTAGAGCTATTAACAAATTATATGAAGGGTTTCCATATAAGGTACCATCAAGCCAACCAATGGTATGAGTATTCGTATCATGAAATCAAGGTGAGAACGATGTCCGTTTCGCTGAGACGAGTAGCCAAGGAAGCGATGATTCACTCTTATCTCACATAGAAAACACTCTTGAGGTAGTACTTGAAAAAGTTATTCCAACTTATTCAGGAGTTCAGGAATTGCAGAGTGAATAGTTGGACCACACTACAACCGTGAAAAATCATGACATAACAATAAACCAGTTAAAGGGCAGGATGAATGTGTTAGCATTTCAAGTGGCAGCTCAACAATTAACAAAAGAAACAAATGTTTCACCACCTCAAGCCATAAAGGATAAAGGTATATTTGGATGAGAAATGCAAGAAGAGATCGTGGAAGAAAGTTTTGTACCCTTTTCTTGATAGGTGAAGAACTAGAGGAGGTTTGTTAAGTGAGAAAAGGGATAGGAACTTATACCTTCATACTGAGGAAGCTCGACCTCGACCTAAAGAATCGGACAACCCCACATCACAGTCGTGACATTATTGCACCTCTGAAGCTGGAGCTCAAAACATTACCTACTCATATGCGATATGCATATCTGGGGGAAAATGAGACACTCCTGGTCATTATTTTAGCAAAGCGCACTATCCTCCATGTAGAAAAACTCATTGTGGTATTGAAAAGGCATATTCGAGCTATAGGGTGGTAAATAACTGATATCATCAGTATTCCTCCTGGGATATGCACACACAAGATTAATCTTCAAACAAAATTGTATCCCGCTAGTCGAGCATCAAAGGTGTCTGAATCCACCTATGCAAGAGGTGGTCAAAAAGGAGATTATTAAATTGCATATGCAGGAGTGGTGTATCCTATTGCCGACAGCAGTTGGGTAAGCCCTGCACAATGTGTGCCAAAGAAAAGAGGCATTACGGTTGTCGGGAATGAATAGAACGAATTAATTGCAACTCGCCCAGTTACCAGATGGAGAGTTTGCATGGATTACCATAAGTTAAACTCATGGATAAATATAGATCACTTTCTGGTGCCCTTTATTGACCAAATGTTAGACCACTTGGCTGGGAAAGAATGTCATTGTTTCTTGGATGGATACTCGGGGTACAATTAAATCCCGACCGCGCCTGAGGATCAAGAGAAAACAACTTTTACATGGCTCTATGGAACTTTAACATTCAAGAGGATGCCTTATGTCCTTTTCAATACCCCTGCCACTTTCTAATGATGTAGGATGTCCATCTTATCAGATATGGTGGAGGACCCTATGGAAGTCTTCATGGATGACTTCTCAGTCGTGGGGGACTCATTTGAAGATTGTGTGGTACACCTAGAAGAGGTATTGAAGAGATGTAAGGAGACAAACTTTCTCTTTAATTGGGAAAACTGTCATTTTATGGTGAATGAATGGATTGTTTTGGGACATAAAATTTCTACGAAAGGGTTTGAGGTGGATCAAGTCAAGATCAACGCCATTACTCAGTTACCTCTACCATACACAGTGAAGGGTGTTAGGAGTTTCCTCAGACACGCGAGATTTTACCATCGTTTTATTAAAGATTTCTCTAAAATAGCTCATTCGTTATTTTGTCTGTTGGAGAAAGAATCAAAGTTCAATTTCGATGAGGGGTGTATGAAGGCCTTTGTAGAGCTGAAAGAAAGGTTGATTTCCTTTCCAATCATTATAGCACCTGGTTGGTCAAAACCCTTTGAGCTCATGTGCGATGCCAGGTGGGTAGCATTAGGAGAATCCCTTGGTCAGTGGAAAGATAAGATATTTCATCCCATTTACTATGCTAAAAAAGCTCTAAGTGATGCACAAACAAACTATCCAATGACTGAACATGAGTTACACGCTATTGTGTTTGCGGTTGAAATATTTTGAGCATACTTATTGGGAACCGAAGTGGTGGTGCACACGGACCATGCAGTGCTCAAATATTTGATGGCCAAGAAAGATGCTAACCCTAGGCTTATTAGAAGGGTTTTGTTGTTGCAGGAGTTCGACTTTAAGGTGAAGGACCGTAAGGGGTGTGAGAATCAAGTGGTCGACCATCTATCACGCCTAGAAACAAGTGGTCAGCTGGGAGTACATGAGGAGATCAATTATGCTTTCCCGGATGAACATACTCTAGCTGGAACCCATGACTTAACACTGTGGTTTCACGATATTGCTAATTACTTGCCTAGCCAAATCATACTCGAGGGTTTAAAATTTCAACAAAAGAAGAAATTCATGCATGATGTTCATAAATTTTCTTGGGACGAACCTTACCTTTTCCTTAGTTGAGTAGATGGTTTAATACGATGGTGTGTCCCAGAAGTGGAGCTGGTCCTAATCTTAGAGGCTTGTCATTCTTCACCTGTTGGGGGCCATTATGGGAGTGTGTGGACAACAACAAAGGTGCTACAATGTGGATTTTATTGGCCTATCCTACATCAAGATGCCCATGATTTTGTGAAGCAATGCGATTAGTGTCAATGAAAGAGAGTATTTCAAAGAGGCATGAACTTCCATTAACACCAAAGTTGGAGGTTGAGTTGTTCGATGTATGGGGGATAGATTTCATGGGCCCTTTTGGGAGCTCTTGTAGAAATGCATACATCTTGGTGGCGGTTGATTATGTCTCAAAGTGGTTAGAAGTTGTAGCATTACCCAACAATGAAGGGAGGAGCATAACAACCTTCTTAAAGAAACACATTTTCTCCCGATTTAGCACTCCTAGAGCAATCATTCGTGATGTGGGATCACATTTTTGCAATCAGTTATTCAGGACCTTGTTAGCCAAATATGGTGTGAAGCACAAAATGGCCACTCCTTATCACCCACAGACCAGTGGCCAAGTAGAAGTTTCAAATTGGTAAATCAAATCTATCTTGACTAAAAAAGTCAATGTAAACAGAACAAATTAGGCTCAAAAGTTAAATGATGCCTTTTGGACATATTGGACAGCATTAAAGACACCGATTGAGATGTACTCATATCAGCTTGTTTTTGGAAAATCATGCCACCTCCCTATTGAATTAGAACACAAAGCCTTTTGGGCATTGAAAAGCTTGAACCTTGAATGGGGGAGCGCTGTCCAAGGGCGAGTACAAAATCTTCATGAGTTGGATGAATTCAGAATGAGGGAATATGAGAATATATCAATTAAAGCCCGAATGAAACATTATCATGACCGAAAGTTTTTGCAGCGTAGCTTTGCTTCAGGGAACTGGGTGTTGTTTGTTCAATTCACGGCTGAGACTATTCCCAAGAATGCTAAAATACAAATGGTCAGGGCCATTCAATGTATCTCAAGTTTATGGAAATGGTGCCACAGAGCTTCAAGGAGAAAAAGGGTGTAAATTCAAGGTGAATGGGCAACGAGTAAAAATATATCTCGGGGTGTTGGAGGAGGTTGGCCAAATAGAGGTCTTATACCTATATGAACCATAAGCTTTAAGAGATCTTCGTCATACCACTACGTTAACTAAGGCGCTTCCTGGGAGGCAACCCAAGTATTTTTATTCTCTACTCTTATTGAAAATTTTTAATGCATCATTGTTTTTTATTTTTGTTGGGAGGCGCACTTCAAGGAAGAAAAGGATAGGGAATGACCGGAACTACAACGGCAAAATGCCAATGGGAAAGTGCCAGGCGCCGCCCTTTCGTAGGCAATGCGTCAGAATATGGGATAAACTGGGAGGTGATCGACGACTCTCCAGCGAGATGCTGAATTCACTTCGCGAATAGCCGATGGGTCGCAGAATCTATCCATTGCACCTTAGGGTTCAAAATCAGTTGGCGACTTTTCTGGTGAAGCGCCACTATAAGGAGCGAACCACCGACAATATGCCAGTCTCAACCAATGTACCTGGGAGTAATCTTAACATCGGTGTCTTACCTGGCTAAATTCCCATACCACTCTGCGAGTCGCCAGTCATTCACTGGTCCTAAATCAAGAAACTCATGCAGGTAATATCATCAGCGACCACATTGGTGAATTGCCGGTGTGCCTTGATCGAAATTTATATTCTTATCAGAAGTTTGATCGGTCTTAGACCTAATAATCCTCAATTAACCTTATTCTCACCATCTCTCATCTTCCCCACAAACCATTCTTCCACCTAATCTCCATTAGTAACCTCCCTCCTGCCCAATCAACTCCCCCTCTCTTCCCACATAAATACCACTCTGAATTACCATTCTTACATCATCTCCACTCCTCCATATTCAAAAACACCATAAGTAGGCATAAGTGCAAAGCTCACACCATTTGGTACCACCTCCTAATTTGGTATGGTTACTTTAGCTCATGCTCTAATTATGAATGAACACCCTCCATTATGCATGTTTTGAGCAGCTACTAATGATGTTTTTCGTTTATTTGATTATCTCATGTTTTTTTCTCGATGTCCGACTGCATTTGTTTTTTTATGTGGTTGCAATGTTTTATTTGGTGATGTACGGGATGAAGTCTAAGTAACCCCGAGTGTGTCACCCTCACAAGTTGCCCGGTGATAAATAGATTGACATCTTTCCTAAGGGAAATTTTTTATTGCTAAATTGGAAGTAATTTATGTGTATCAAAGTATGGGTAAACATGTGGGTTTAACTTCATAAAAGGCCACCCATAAGGAATCGTCGGTTAAATCACGGGTTCGATTGCACATTTCTGACTTCTGTCACAAACCCACAGTACATCGGTGCTTCACAATTCAAGAACTGTTGTATGTTGTATGCTGGTGGATATGGTCTTTACCCAGCCCACAGATTAATGTCGGGGCTCATCGGCGCTTCGCCATTCCGCATCCGCATTTCACCGATGGTTCGCCGGTGTCACCTGGATCACTTCTTCTTCCCATTTGATTTTTTTAATACTCTGAGTATTCTTTGAACTGCGTGCATAATTCTAACTTTAGTCTGCAACATCATATGCACATCCAGATGGCCTCGTAAAGGAAAAGCATCAATAAGCAACAACAACGCACCAAGTCTATCTTCTGATGAGGCCTAGTGTAAAACGCTTTATCGCTTTGGGATGGCTTGAATGGAAGAGTATTACATCTCTTTCAAGGAGAAATGATCCATCCATGAAGAAGTTCAGTTTGTGGTAGAGTCTTTCAAAAATTCTTTCCCTAATATTTACTATCAGATTGGCATCCAGGATTGGGGTCCGTTCAGCATATCTGCCGACCCCTACTTTTGTGAGTTGGTGTGGGAGTTCTATGCATAATACAAGGTGCGGAAATGCCTCCTAAAACACAACTTCTGCACATATACATTGCCATGCCCACCGTTTGTATGGGTGCATGACCAAGAGGTGCCCATAACTCCAGAAGCAATCAATTCCCTCTATTGGGCTGAGCTAATCCAACAAAATTCAGCATTCTGTAGGAAGGTGGATGATAAAGCGAACAAGCTCTAATAGGTAGCCAACACAATTGCAATAGGTCAACCATAGTGGGTCATCTCCAAGGGTCATGATTCATCTTCGTGACTTCAAATTTGAAGCCCGTATATGGGTAGATTTGGTTTGTGCTTAGTTAATTCCTTATAAGAATACAACATAAGTCCCAATTGAAGTTGCAATTCTTATTGTCTGCATGATGTATCATGTACACATCAATATTAGAGAGATCATTGATGATTAATTCAAAATAAGGGCCAAGCAGCAGGCCACATCATTGCCATATCCTAGACTTGTGAGTATGTTGTGTGTGTGGGCTTCATGCCTTTTGTTCTGGCCATTGGATAAACTATGACAGCTGACGGTGTGATTAAATTGGCCACCAAAATTTATAGAGATGCCCCATCCAAGGAGTGATCCAAGGGTACAGAGAATAGGACTCAACCACTACCTTCTATGCCCTCTAGCACACCTGAAAGGCAGTTCCAAGCAGCTGAGGCTCCCGCCACCACACCTCTTGACTTGCTCAAAATAGCAAAAATGGCCCAAGTGCATGAAATTAAAATTGTTAAGCTAGCTAAGGCCATCCCTTCCATGATCCAGCAAGCAATTAAGAAAGCCATACAACCTGCTAGAGATAAGTTGAGAGGCCTTTGTACTACAGTTGTGGTCTTAGAAAATGAAGTGATTACTTTTACGAAGGATGTTCCTACACTCACTAGACCACTACCAGCCAGCAACCCAACCCTTCCTAAGCCAGAGAAGGTGACCTCACAGCCCGAGGCACCCAAGAGCCGGCTTGATAATTGGTTGGCAGGGTACAACAGGGCTTCGAAAATGGTGTCAGATGAGGAGATATATCATAGCTGATCACCACCTCCTATAATGCTCACTGTGCATGAAGTAGATCCATCTTGGAAACCTGGCAGTGTAGATACCACTTCATACCATGAGCTTTTCACCCTACCAGATAAATAGGTGGTCCCCGAACTTGGGAAATCATTGGAAATCCCACCTGATCAATTGATGTCGGCTACTATAGAAACAACTTCTTGGAATTTTGATGCAGCCACGTATTCCTGGGGCCCTCACCCCAATCACTAATTCGGTCAATAAGTCCCCTTCAACTTGTTGCCTTTTCTTTTCGTTGCATTGTGGGCAATGTCTGGTTTGATGTGGGGGAGGTGTGTGTACATCTTACAACGCAACGAAAGGAATGATTTTTCAATGTTAGTAAAAAAAAAATAGGGGTCCATACTTTGAATTGTTAAATATTTCATTACGACCCAAGTCTTTTGTTCGCCTGTGTAAATAGTAGAATAGTAATCAAACTCCAAGGGTTTTTTTCATAACACGGTTCTTTCCCAAGGAGCATTTGTGTTTTTCTTTTCTCTTTTTTGTCGAATCGGGTTGGCACTTCCCGATGATGGATTGTGATGAGACACTCTGAAGGGAAAATGCCATGTCTTTCTTGAGTCTTTTGTGGAGCTACTTTGAGAGGTAGCAGAAAAAATTTGGAAATGAAATTTTGAAAAAAATAATAATAAAAAATGGTCATTTGAAATAAGAATGTAGCACTCTTTGTCATAAATTGTAGATTCCTCATTTGGGTTATGAATTTGCATGTTGTAATGTCTTGAATTAGGATCTTGTATTATAATTACTTTTGTGGACTCTTTAGGTGTGGTGCCTTGTGTCGTAGGGATCTTTGTCAATCTAATGCATTGCTTATGATCTTGGGCATAATTGCATGCCCAAGTGATACTTTGTTACTTAATTTTGACTTGTTTATCTACTTTTATGTGTACATTCTCATGTGGTTTATATGTAAATGTGGATTTATACTAACAAACATGATTAGTTATTTTTTTTGGCAGTTATAATGAATTTTGGGAACTAATCTACAAGTTGGTGAAGTGGAGGAATGGACTCGGAAGCAAAACTCGGAAGTCAGCAAGAAAATGCTAAAATTTGATGCACCGTGACAGGACCGCGTCACGCCACCATCGCGGAGGCATTCTGCCTAGAATGGGATTTGTGCTGCATTCCAGTGAAGGTACGCGATGGCACCGTGTAACGGAGCCCATACTCCGCATTCACTTCAGTGACACGGTGGGAGGACTTAGCTGCACACTTGGATTCCAGAGAAAGTGCGCGTTACGTCCGTGGCAGGGAGCTGATTCTCTATGATACCCTCCGTGCCACGCTGAAGATAATAATCCAGCGCCCCAAGTTCCAGTGAAGCTCCGCGACAAGGCCGTGGCACAGAGCTGATGCTCCACGATACCCTCCGTGCCACGTTGCCAGTTTATTCTGGGAAATTTCCCACTTGTATAAATAGCACACTTAGGTTTGATTTTAAGATATTTGACATTTCAAGCTAGAACGTGGGTATCAAGCAGTTGAGCTGAAGAAGTTCTTTGGTTAATTTTCTTCCTTTTTCTCTTAGATTTCAATTGCTTGTATGATTTCTACTTGTTTGAAGATGTTTAATCATCAAATGAGTGGCTAATTCATCTTTAGATGAGGTTGAGGATGATTGCAGTAGTATGTAATTGATGTGATTTCAGTTTTTATCTTCTCTACAATGGTTGATCTACTAATTCTTATTTTAACTACATTAATGCTTGGCCATTGTTAATGTAAATCCTAGAATTCTAGTTTTAATTCCAAAAGGAAGATTAATTGGATAGATGTCAATTGGTAGGGTATGTTCTTGTCTTTGTTGAGAATTTAAGATAAGATTAACGTTTAGAATAGAAATATATCTGTAATGTCATATTTGGTCGTGTATGGAATTTGTTGTGTATTGCTAGAATATGAAGTGTTTGCATCACAGAAATGTGTATTGTAAGTCACGTGATTCTAAAATTATAGAGTAGTTCGGAAGACCCAATCCATTGGTTAATAATTCCTGACCAACAACCGAAGAGAAGTGTTGACTGAAATTTAATCAGTAAATTACATATCTGCATGTTTTTCCTTAACCTTAGCTTGTTCGTGCTATTGTTCAGATTATAATTTAAAATCTTTTTACTAAGTTAGATTAACTAGTATTATTGAAAATTCACCATTTGTTCTGTTTTTCTACTTGTATAAAGAATTGCGTATACTAAACACTTAAAGAAAAATTACTATCACATTACAGTCCCTGTGGGTTCGATATCTGGCTTGAAATAAAGCCACTTTATTACTTGTACGACCACGTGCACTTGCGTGTAGTTGGGAGTGAACAAGTTTTTCGCGCCGTTGTCGGGGACTAGAAATTGGTTATTTAATTTTCTTAGTGTTAGTTTAGAAGTTTGATACAAGTGCTGACGACTTGATCTTGGCCTTTCTCTTGCAGGTACTAAATTGTTTCTGAACGCTGGCAAGGGATAAGGAGTTGGTGGATCCGTTGTTAGAGTCGGAGAGACAATTTCATCTACAGAAAAGGGAAGCTCTAGAAAAGAAGTTGCAGTTATTAAGGAGAGAAATCCTGGAGCAGCAACAGCAACCACCAATTGTAAGGGCTGTTTTAGTGCCCGAAGAGATGGAAGCAAGACCGGTCCGTGAGGTGGCAATCCCGCATGCGAACAATGTAACATCCAGCATTCGCAGGCTAGAACCAGGAGGGAGGTTTGAACTTAAGCAGAATATGGTGCAGTTATTGCACACCAGTGGGCTATTTATAGGTCTCCCTCATGAAGATCCACAATAGCATCTCCAAAACCTTTTGGAGATAAGTGACACATATATACCCGCTGGAGTATCATCTGAGTATGTGAGGCTTACACTATTCCCGTTTTCACTGCTGGGGGAAGCCAAGAGATGGTTGAAGGCTGAACCACCAAATTCTATTACTACTTGGGATTACCTAGCGAGAAAGTTTTTGATACGATTCTTTCCATCAGGGAAGACAGCCAGGCTTAGAAGTCAGATTCTAAGTTTTAAACAGAGAGAGGGCGAGAATTTGTATCAGGCTTGGGAGCGGTTCAAGTCAATGCTAAGAGATTGTCCTCACCATCACCAGTCTAATGACATGCTGGTGTATACATTCATTGAGGGCTTGGAACCACATACAAAGATTTTATTAGATTCAGCTGCCATGGGGCAGGCATTAGAAAAGACCTACGAAGAGCTTTACACCTTGTTGAAATGTATTTCACAAGGTAATCCAGAATGGAATGCGGATACAACTCGAGGGGGAGCAAACAAAGCTACAGGGGTCTTTGAGGTGGATGGATTCACAGCTATCGCTACACAGATAGCTGCTTTGCAAAATCAACATAACACTCATTTCAGCAGTATGAGCTTGAGCCAGGCACATGCCCCAGTCAATGCAGTTCATCAGGTATGGTGTGAAGTCTATGGAAGAAGTGAACACTCAACTGAGTGTTGTGGTACCAATCCAGATTTGGTAGATTTTGTTGGAAACGCCCAGAGGAGCAGTAATCAGTAGTATGGCAACAGTTACAAACCAAATTGGAGGAATCATCCGAATTTTTCATGGGGGAGTAATAGTCATTAGAGACAGAGTTCAAATCAGGGCGTGCAAAGAAATCAAGGGGGTCATCACAATTGTTAGCCGTAGTTTAGAGGAAATAGTGCACCTCCTTAGTCCAGTAACATCGAGGATATGCTCAAAACCATAATAGCTAACCAAGCACAGATGCAGGCTGATCAGGTAAAATTGACAGCTGTTATGAAAAATTAGCAGCAGCTACAAAGGAATTGGAGTATTAGTTGGGACAGTTAGCTGGAGCCCAAAATACTAGATCCAGGAGAGGATTACCAAGTGATACAGACCCAAATCCTAAGCACGTGACTGCAATTACTACCCCGAGTGGAAAGCAACTCTTGGAGGTGGAACCCGAAAGGCCACCTATGATCTGGACCAACAGAAAAGGATGAAGTAAATGATGATGTGAGGGGGAAGGAAAAGGCAGCAGAGATGGAAAGACCACCGCCCTCGTTTCCTTAAAGATTGAAAAAGCACGAGGAGGAAGCACGCTTCAAGAAGCTCATGGAAGTGTTGAAGCAGGTACATATTAATCTTCCTTTAGTTGATGTGTTGTAGGGAGTGCCAAAATATGGCAAGTACATCAAAGACATTGCAGTAAACAAGAGAAGACTGACATAATATGCTATAGTTTCACTTTCTGAGGAGTGCACCTCCCGTATTTAGAATCGATTGACGATAAATCTCAAGGATCCAAGGAGCTTCACTATTCAGGTTACAATTGGGTAGTCTATTCGAGCTCGTGGATTGTGTGATTTGGGAGCAAGTATAAATTTGATGCCAACATCAATATTCAAGAAGCTTGGGCTGGGTAGTCCTAGACTCACTACTGTGATCTTGCAGCTAGCTGACCGTTCATTAGCCAGACCTGATGGTATTGTGGAGGATGTGCTAGTGCAAGTAGGCTCCTTCATTTTCCCGGTGGATTTTATAATTATTGATTTTGAGCCAGATGCGGAAGTCCCATTTATTTTGGGACGTCCCTTTTTGGCAACCGGGCGAGCCTTAATTGATGTAGCTGTTGGGCAACTAACCATGAGAGCTCTTGATAAGGTAGAGGTCTTTGATGTCTACAAGGCCATGAAGTTACCGACCATTTATGAAGAGTTATCAACAATCAGTGTTTTGAATCAGGAGTCAACCCTTCAAATTATTGACTCACAGGATCCCTTAGAGAGAGCCTTGGTGGGACATGATTATTTTGGGGACAGTGCGACATATGAGATGGTGCTGACTTTGAATGAGCCAAAATGGTTTTTCAGGAAGCAAGATTTTGAACCATTGCTGAGGTCCTTGGAACCATCCCCAAAGCCATCAATAGAGGAGGCACCTAAATTGGAGTTAAAGACATTGCCTCCACATCTGCAGTATGTATTCTTGGGTGAAGATGACACCTTACCAGTCATCATTTCAGCATAACTGACAGATGCACAAGTGAAAGATGCATTGGTGGTCCTTAAAAGGAGAAAGAGAGTAATGGGATGGTAGATGCCGGATATTAAGGGGATTAGTCCAGCTTTCTGCATACAGAGAATATATATGGAAGAGGGATCCTAGACAACCGTGCAACATCAGCGGAGATTTAATCCGGTGATGAAGGATGTAGTCAGAAAGGAAGTGATCAAGTGGCTGGATGCAGGAGTTGTATATCCCCTCTTAGACAGTGAATGGGTTAGCCCAGTTCAATGCGTTCCCGAGATAGGGGGAATGACAGTGGTTACAAATGAGAAGAATGAGCTGATTCCCACACGCACACTCACGGGCTAGAGAATTTGCATGTATTACAGGAAGCTCAATGAGGCCACTCGAAAATATCATTATCCTATTCCATTCATTGATCAGATGTTGGACAGGCTGACAGGGAAGGAATATTATTACTTTTTGGATGGATACTCTAGCTATAATCAAATAGTCATAGCACCATAAGATCAGGAGAAGACCACGTTAACATGTCCTTATGGGACATATGCTTTCAGGCGGATGCCTTTTGGTCTATACAATGCACCAGCCACATTTCAGTGATGCATGATGGCGATATTCCATGATATGGTTGAAGACTATGTCGAGGTATTTATGGATGACTTTTCTATTTTTTGTAACTCGTTTGCTATGTGTTTGCAGAATCTTGACAGGGTGTTAGCTAGATGTGAAGACTCAAACCTGGTGCTCAACTAGGAAAAGTGTCAGTTTTTAGTTAAGGAGGGTATTGTCCTTGTCCATAAGGTGTCATGCAGAGGTTTGGAGGTCGATCATCCAGAGATAGAGGTGATTGAACAGCTACCACCGCCAATATCAGTTAAGGGTGTCCCCAGCTTTCTAGGACATGCTGGTTTTACAGACGGTTTATTCAAGACTTCTCTAAAACTTCAAGACCGTTATGCCGGTTGTTAGAAAAAAAGGTGAAGTTTGAATTTGAAAAGGAATGTGTAGAAGAATTTGAGAAGCTGAAAAAGAAGCTGGTGGAAGCTCCTATTCTCATTGCTCCCGATTGGGAATATCCTTTTGAGTTAATGTGTGATGCAAGTGATGTGTCTGTAGGAGCGGTATTGGGGCAGCGAAGGAAAAAGATTTTTCATTCCATCTACTATGCAAGCAAAACATTTGATGTTGCACAAGTTAATTATACAGTCACTGAGAAGGAGATGTTGGCTCTAGTGTTTGCATTTGACAAGTTTAGATACTATCTGGTGGGGTCAAAAGTGGTGGTACACACTAATCATGCAGCAATTCGGTACTTATTTTGCAAGAAGGATGCAAAGCCCAGGCTAATCAAGTGGATATTATTGCTGCAAGAGTTTGATATGGAGATCCGAGATAGGAAGGGAAGTGAAAATTAGGCTGTAGATCACCTATCGCGGCTAGAGAACCGTTCACATGTGAAGGAAGGTGAGAGTATCAGAGAAAAGTTCCCCGATGAACAAATCTTGGCAATAAAGGAAGCTGAACTCCCGTGGTATGCAGATATTGTGAATTTGTTGGTAAGTGGAGTAAACCCACCTGAGGCAATGACTCAACAAAGGAAGAAGCTGAGGAATGAGTCCTGGTACTACTTGTGGGATAAGTCGTATCTATTTAAGCAAGGACCAGATCAAGTGATGAGGAGATGCATTCTAGAAAGTCAGACGGCAGAGGTACTGAGGAGTTGTCATTCATCGCTTTATGGAGGTCATCATGGAGGAGAGCGTACTGCTCACAAAGTGCTGCAATCTGGTTTCTTTTGGCCTACACTGTTCAAAGATGCTGCAGCTTATGTCAAAGTATGCAATCAATGTCAAAGAACAGGAATAATCGGCAGAAGACAGGAAATGCCATTGCATCACATATTGGAAGTTGAGGTGTTTGATGTGTGGGGGATAGATTTCATGGTCATGTTTCCGCCATTATTTGGCAATCGATACATCTTGGTGGCGGTGGACTACGTGTCTAAGTGGGTTGAGGCAGTAGTTTGTCCCAGGAATGACAACAAGGTGGTGACTAAATTTGTGAAGAATCAGATTTTCACTAGGTTTGGTACACTGCGAGCAATTATCAGTGATGGAGGGGCACATTTTTTGAATGTAGGGTCCAAGAATTTGCTAGCGAAATATGGGGTTCGACATAAATTGGCGACAACATATCATCCCCAAACTAGCGGGCAAGTGGAGGTGTCAAACAGGGAAATTAAATAGATTTTGCAGAAAATGGTGAACGCACAACGCTTGGATTGGGCAAGCAAATTGGATGATGTGTTGTGGGCATATTGAACTGTATATAAGACACCCATTGGGACTTCACCGTACATATTGGTTTATGGTAAGGCATGTCATCAACCCGTGGAGTTGGAACATCGAGCTTTTTGGGCTGTGCGAAAGCTGAACATGGATCTTGTGCTTACAGGAAAGAAGAGATTGATGCAGCTGAGTGAGTTGGATGACTTTCGATGGCATGCATATGAAAGTGAAAAATGCTACAAAGAAAAAACTAAAAGGTGGCATGACAAGCACATGGTGCATCGAATCTTTGAGTCGGGTCAAAAGGTGTTGCTATTGAACTCAAGGTTGAAATTCTTCCCTGGAAAATTGCGCTCCAAGTGGTCTTGGACGTTTGAAGTAGCAAGGATGACCCCACACGGGGCGGTTGAATTGTGGCAAGAGGATAAAAGTGCCACATTTTTGGTGAACGGGTAGAGGTGTATGCACTACTGGGGTGAAGATGTTAATCGAGAGAAGACATCTATCACCTTAGTAGATGAATGAGGATGACAAGCATCGATCCACGACGGTAAACCAGGCGCTGCACGGGAGGCAACCCGTGGATGTAATGTACTAGAAAAACAAAATGGCAGTAGGTGGGAGGCAACCTACGATTTTCTAACAAATTGTCGTTGTTTGTAAATTGCAGGAAATATGGAGGGATAAAATACAAAAAAAATCACAAGTAGAAAAATAAAGGTAAAAAGTGAAAATTGGGGAAAGAAACAGTGAGGGTACGCGTTGCCTCCGTGTTGCGGAGGCTGACCTCCGCGTTACCCTCCGTGACACATTGAGGCTAATCCAGGTATGTTCAAAATTCCAGTGAGCCTCTGCGTCAGCTCCGTGTCATGGGGCATGGCCTCCATGTTACCCTCCGTGACACGTTGAGTGTAATTTCGCGTTGGGTCAGTTCAGGGCAATGGGTTGACCCGCGTGAAATCACTCTTTTTAACCCCAAAAATCCTTATTTTCCATAAATTTTACTGAACCCTCCACGACAAAACTCCCAATCCCCCTTCTCCGTCAACGTGCCACGACCCTAGCTAGGAAAATTTCTTCAATTCTTCTTAAAATTCTTCATGTAAAGGTATGTTCTCTAATTTTTTCTCATTATTGCTGCATATTTCGATTCTTGAACATGTTTTCTTTGATGAAATTCTGCCCTAAGTTATTAATAAGATGTGTAATTGCTTGGGTCATGGATGAATGTTGATTTTGTTCTAAGGTTGTGTTATGAACTCAATAATTACATGATTTGTAATGAAAATCTTACATTGTTGATAACTAGGGATTAGAAATTTAATTAGGAAGAAGAAGAAATGGGTAAAACTGGAGATATTTTGGGTTGTGCATGTTGTTTGAGTTGAAACATATTGTGATTGAAGTTGGATTATGTTATGGTAGAAGATGGATTTTTGGGGATGAAAGTAGTAAAATCCCATAGGTTGCTATGCAAAATTTGAGAATTGGTCATGAGTTTGTAAAATGAATCGATGGATTAACTTTCATAATACGTTGTATGAAGTTTGAGTAGTACAATGAAATTGTTCCATCGACTTTTATTAATGCACTCAACCTTTTGGGAAATAAGAGCTGAAATTATGTGGTTGTTCTTGTCGAATTATATTGACTACGACTAACGACTAAGTGTGGGGTGATCAATTTAAGCCCAACCTTAGTAGTAGCCAATTATACCATGACTGAAATTTGAAATATATGCTTTTGATGGATAGAACAAATGTCTGGAAGACACGACAAAGGGAAAGGCGCATCCACATCTGGCACCAGCAGAAAAAGATTGAGAATTGAGGCAGCAGTGCCAACAGCACCACCAGTTCCAAGGGGACAACGTAGACACTATGAAACACAAAGGGTTACAAATGAGGGAAAGAAATGGTATGCCAAACACAAGGAAATCAAGTATTTCCCAGATGAACAAATAGCAGGGCAACCACTAGCTCAAGAATTCCCGAGAATCCTACACAGGATAAACACTGTTGGGTTAAACGTCATCTTTGAAGAACCCAAAGAGTGCAATCTCCGTCTTATAAGGGAATTCTACGCTAACTGGAACCCCACTGTGCGCAGCCACACAGTTAAGATCAGACGACAGGTGGTTACTTTTGAATGACAACATCTAAATGCCATCTTGGGGACGCGGGACATAGACGCACATGTCCTCCGCCAGCTGAATATCACTCCACCATATGCATATATCAGACGCACTTTATGTGGAGTACGATCAACATCTAGGTGGAGTCATCACAAGGAAAGAGGGTATCACTAGACATTGCCATACTCCCAAATGAACAAACAAGCAAGGATCTGGTTGAAGATAGTATGTACTTGCCTGATCCCGGGGGTGCACATGACTGATGTCACCCGGGATAGAGTTTGTTTGGTTTATGCATTGATGAAAGGACTGGTGATAAATGTTGGAGCGGTGATTATTTCCTCCATGAAGAAAGCAAGACTTCATCAAGGGCATCGGTATGGTTTCGGTGTTCTTCTCACTACTTTCCTCAGGGGTCATGGTATTGAAGAGGAGGCCCTGGACTACATTCCTCAACTTGACCGGCATGCTTAGGATGATACTAAGACCAAAGCACCTGATACCACATTTGGGCCTGTGCTTACACTCGCCGAGCGACCGTCTTAAGGGAAATTTAGTCAGTACGTTTAGATTTTTTTGAACACAGCTAATTAATGGTTCGACATTCTTGTTATGTGCCATATTATAAGATGCAAGTGTGATTAGGATGGAAGCATGCAAGTGTGTTGAACATGTTGGGCATCCCAGAATGTATGGGATGCAGATGCTACAACTGCGGATTGGTGGAAGGCCTGCGCATTATGTAGAGTTGGGCTCGCATTTGTAGAACCAATTGATGACGACTTCCCTACGGATGAGGAAACGCGCCAGGATGACTCAGACATTGAGTCATAGGAGGACGGTGAAGAGGATTCTGATCTTGGAGATGAGGCACTAGCACCTGATGAAGAGATTGAACATTTTGATTGATCAGGGAGTTAAACCATCCAAACCTTGCTTTTAATTGCACATATGTGAACACTGGGGACAGTGTTCCAACTAAGTGTGGGTGGGAGTAGTTAGGTGCTGGTTTAGTAGGTTGTGCTATGTTTGTGTTTCTGTTTCTGTTTAATGTGTGACATTGTGTTCGTGTTATGTTGTTGATGCTTTTGTGTGTTGGTGCTGGTGATGTAATTGTAACAAATTGTTGAGTAGTTATTTATGTAATTATTTGTGTAAGTTATTTGCTATTTTTATTTTTTTTACGTTATTTTTTTTCTATTTTTTTTATTTTGGTTTCTTGATTTTTGTTTTCGGTGCTTTTTCCGAGAATAGTCCCTTTGAACCGAAGTTTTAGATAGAGACTGTTCCCTATGATGGATGGATGGCGACCGTCTTAAGGGAAATTTAGTCAGTACGTTTAGATTTTTTTGAACACAGCTAATTAATGGTTCGACATTCTTGTTATGTGCCATATTATAAGATGCAAGTGTGATTAGGATGGAAGCATGCAAGTGTGTTAAACATGTTGAGGCACCTAGGCTCTAGAATTCGACTCGATGTGATTAAAGCTTAACTAGAATTTGACTCGATGTGATTAAAGCTTAATTTTGAATTCTTGTAATTAACTGAGTTAAGAGTCTACCAAGAATTCCTGAATTGAGCATGTGAATGTGTAGTGAGTGTGAGTTTTTCTAATATTCCATGCTACTGTGAAGTGTCTAGAACTTGCCTGGTGTGCATATAAAACGAAATGAAGGATGTGGATTGTAAGAGAGGATGTAGGCATTTCTTTGAATGAACCTAAATTTTATCCCTTATCTTACCTACCTTGAAAGTTAAATCCTAGTTAGCCCCATTGAGCCTTAAGCCTACTCTTTGATAGTTACAACATAAGCTTAATCCTTTTCTTTCATTAGCCTTGAATTTGATCCAAAACTCCTAAGCGCTTAAGTGAAAAATTCCAAAGAGTGAAGGAGTGAGAAGCGTGAAACAGAAGGAAAAGTGGAAGTTATGAAAGTTGAGAAAAGGACAAAGGTGCACTTGTTGAAAATGATTGATTATTAGTAGAGAGTACGAAAGTAAATGAAATTTTTTCTTAAATACACTTTACTAGTAAGCTGAGTGTGCTTAAAGAAATGGGAACAAAAAGAGAAAATTCAAGAGTGAGAAGAGTGAGGAGGAAGTATAGAGGAGATGTCCTTAATGGAGGTGGATGTATTAAAAGTGCTTGGGGGAAGATAGTCACTATTACTGGCCAGAATAGTACCTACCCGTCCCTTAACTTACATTACAACCCCTTAAGTCCTACTTGATCTTACGTTCATACATCCCTAAATTAGTGGAGTAAACACTAAGGGCAAGCTTATGGTTCACTACACGATGCATGTGAATTCTATTGAGAGAGTGAGCGTAATTTGATTCATATACCAATACCTTTTGTGATTTGAAATTCTTTTGAAGTAAAAATGGGGTAACTCTCTTGTGTTGTGAGGGCACATGTTTAATGAGAGATAACATTCATGTGGAATTCATGATCGGTTGATTTGCACGACTTTGCTAAGATTGCGAGTAGATTCTTGAGGTTAAGAAGTCTTAACATAGTTATAATTCATCTTAATGATGAAATCATGCATGCCTTATTTTTAACTTGCTATCTTAAATAATCCTTATAGATATAGCTTGAATTGTGGTGCTAAATTAGCTATGCGTGAGTCTTCAATTACATGATATGTGAAAGGGTTGTTCGAGGACGATCAAGGCTTTAAGTGTGGGGTAGGTGATCTTGGGAATAATTGCATGCCCAAATGATACTTCATTACTTAATTTTGACTTGTTTATCTACTTTTATGTGTACATTCTCATGTGGTTTATATGTAAATGTGGATTTATACTAACGAACATGATTAGTTATTGTTTTTGGTAGTTAGAATGAATTTTGGGAGCTAATATACAAGTTTGTGAAGTGGAGGAATGGACTCGGAAGAAAAACTTGGAAGTTGGCAAGAAAATGCTAAAATTTGATGCACCGCCATAGGGCCGTGTCATGCCACCATCGCAGAGGCATTCTGCCTAGAGTGGGATTTGTGCTGCATTCCAGTGAAGGTGTGCGATGGCACCGTGTCATGGTGCCCATGCTCCGCGTTCACTTGAGTGACACGGTGGGAGGACTTAACTGCACACATGGATTCCATAGAAGGTGCGTGTTACGTCCGTGGCACGGAGCTGATGCTCCGCGATACCCTCCGTGCCAGGCTGAAGATAATAATCCGGCACCCCAAGTTCCAGTGAAGCTCCACGACATGGTCGTGGCATGGAGCTGATGCTCCACGATACCCTCTGTGCCATGTTGCCAGTTTATTCCGGGAAATTTCCCACTTGTATAATAGCACATTTAGGTTTTATTTTAAGATATCTTACATTTGAAGCTAGAACGTGGGTATCAAGCAGTTGAGCTGAAGAAGTTCTTTGGTTAATTTTCTTCCTTTTTCTCTTAGATTTCAATTGCTTGTATGATTTCTACTTGTTTGAAGATGCTTAATCATCAAATGAGTGGCTAATTCACCTTTGGCTGAGGTTGAGGATGATTGCAGTAGTATTTAATTGATGTGATTTCAGTTTTTATCTTCTCTATAACGGTTGTTCTACTAATTCTTGTTTTCACTATATTAATGCTTGGCCATTGTTAATGTAAATCCTAGAATTCCAGTTTTAATTCCGAAAGGAAGATTAATTGGATAGATGTGAATTGGTAGGATATGTTCTTGTCTTGGTTGAGAAATTAAGAGAAGATTAACGTTTAGAATTGAAATATATCTGTAATGTCATATTTGGTCATGTACGGAATTTGTTGTGTATTGCTAGAATATGAAGTGTTTGCATTATAGAAATGTGTAATGTAAGTCTCATGATTCTTAAATTGGAGAGGAGTTCGGAAGACCAAATCCATTGGTTAATAATTCCTGACCAACAACCGAAGAGAAGTGTTGACTGAAATTTAATCAGTAAATTACATATCTGCATGTTTTACCTTAACCTTAGCTTGTTCGTGCTATTGTTCAGATTATAATTTACAATCTTTTTACTAAGTTACATTAACTAGTATTATTGAAAATTCACCATTTGTTCTGTTTGTCTACTTGTATAAACAATTGCGTATACTAAGCACTTAAACAAAAATTACTGTCACATTACAGTCCCTGTGGGTTCGATATCTGGCTTGAAATAAAGCCACTTTATTACTTGTATGACCACGTGCACTTTCGTGTAGTTGGGAGTGAACAACTTCCCTTCTAGAACTTTCCCTAAGTGTGACTCAATGCAAAATCCTAGATGTAGCTACACCTAAAACATGATCTTAGGCTCTCTTTTGTTAAGTCACTTCACCCAAAATGACTACCTTGAACATTAATCATTGATAGCCAATGTTTGAGCCTTGGAGCCTTTCATTGAAAACACATTACAAGCCTAATAACCATTTTTAATCCTTCTCTTTGGCATCCATCCTCACTAATATCTAGTGATAAAACAATGAAAAACGGGGCTTGAAAACCCAAGAAATGGGGAGCAATAAGGGAATGAATGTGAAATGAGGCAAAAGCTTATGTTTGGGGGTTAGCAAGAGTATGGTGGAAAACGAGAAGCATAAATTGAGGTAGCACCAAAATTTTGATGAGATGAGTGAATAGATTGGTTGAAAGACATCGAATAATCAAAAGTGCAAGAATAGTTAATAGGTGTTATCTCTTTCATACATAAGGCTAAATGTGAAATTCATAGATGTTATAGGGGTGGATCGTCTTACACAAAAAGATGAAGATGATGAACACGGAGAAATAAGGTGGAGTGATCTAAACAAGATGTTGGGATACTACATACATTTGTGAAGGCATTAGGGAGGTGTTAGTCACTAAAGCCAAACATTTATCCTATCCTTAGCCCTAGCCTTCATTAAGACCCACAAGTCCTAAGTGATTTTGAGTGAAATTCCTCTACATTATTGGTGAATTACACGAAGGGCAAGCCTATGGGTCGAGTTGTGTGCATGAAGATTTCTTTCGGGAGAGTAAGCGTGATCATCTTTTTCTACTATCCCTTGTGTGTACGCACTGATTTCATGATAAAATAGAAGGGATTCTCTCTTATGTGAGTGGCATCATTTGTTTTGAGGACACAATTGCATTAAGGTAAATGTATGCATAAGTCATGAGAAGTGCAAGCTCTAAGGAAAACTTTGAATGTGCAATGATTATGAATTGTGATGCTATGTGTACTTCGTGGATAAGCTATGCCCTTGCTTTTGCAAAATGAAAGCTCTTTGTGAATCATGTCTTTCAATTGTGGTGGCCTCTTAAAACTTTTCCATTTTTTTTGGGCGGGGGGGATTTACTTCCCTTTTTCCATGAGTTGGTGAGCATTTTTGGGTTATCATAAATTAAGTGGTCATTGCTGTATAAACTCATGGGGAGTGGCATGTTTCTCAACTGATAAGAATTATATTACTTGAGGACAAGCAATGGTTCAAGTTTCGGGGTTTGATGAGTTGGTAATTTACAAAGCCATTAGGCTCTTAAGCATGAGCTTTAGCTTAGTTTTCAAGTCATTTAGATGAATTTTATGTCCTTTTTTCCTTTTTATGTGCAGATATTTGAGTTGAAGAAAAAGAGCAGGAAGTGGAGTAAAAAGAAGGAAATCAGGTGAAAACTGGCGCTCCACTGGAGAACACCGGTGAAACGCCAGCCAAATGCAGATGACCACTGCTTTGAGGAATAAAGCAACCAGCGATCGCAGATATCAACCAGCGACTTGCTGATTAACTCGCCTACAGGTTCCTGAACTTTATGGATCAAGCAGGAAAGGAATTGGCATAGCACAGTTGGAGCCCAGCAAATCTCCGAAGGTGCCGCCGAATGGTACTGAAAATCACTGAATGAGCAGGAGATGAAAGAGGAGGTTCGCGAAATATAACCGGCGAACTGCCAGTACTTTCTCAAGTACCAAAACACCTGAGAAGGGGCAATTGCGTCCAACACTGAAAAAGAGGAGATTGGTTTCCCTGTCTTTGCATATATTCTAGAAGAAAGTACTCTGTACATAACAGATCTTAACTTTAGCTTTTTGAACATTCCTTTTGCTGAGGAATAAAGAAGAATTCTATTGGTGGAAATTGTTGAATATTGTATTTCTTTTCTTTATCTTCTTCCTTAGCAAGGTACCACCATTGTTGCAGACATATTTTTCAATTTAATTTTACTACTCTTACTAATGAAATCAATGAGTTTATTATTCAATATTCTCTTTAGTTTCTTAACCATGAGAAGATAAATTATCAACTAGAGGTGTGTGGTGATGGGTGATTAATTAGATTGGGTACTGCTAGATTCATATCAATATTGCTTAATTAGTGTAAATCTGTTAAGTTCTCTATAATTTATAATTGGTGATCTATAGTTGCAAATGTGGATCTACTTTTCTTACTTGATATCTTCTTGAAAGAGAATAATTGAGTATGGGAGAGAATTTGATGGGGGAAATAGATGTGATGTTGTGGAGTTGGAATAGACATAGCCAAAATCCTTATTCACACTCCTAATTAATAGCTAATTGGTAGCGATAGTGCAACTGTTAATTCAAACTTGATTGGGATGATTTAATTATGTTTATTGGTTCGAAACAACTTTAGAAAGAGGTATTCATTAGGTTGAAAAGCATAGAATGGCACCTATCCGAATTTATTTACACAATTTGCAATGATGAGATGATCTAGCATAGACTTTTTTTATTAGCACATAAACTACACCACATATCTAGTCCCTCTCATTATTTTCTACAACATTGGTTATTTTTCTATTCCAATTAGCTGAGTTAGAATCTATACCATATTGTTAACATCAAGTTTTCCCCACAACATTTACTTCTTCGTTTCCCTTGAGTGGTGTGAACTAAATTAAATTTTTGAAACAACACTTATGTATATCACTTGTTAGTCTTTGTGGATTCGACCCCGACATCCGTCTGGATATTTGTTTTAATACAACAATCGCTTACGATTCTTTGTAAAGAGGAGTGTAATTTTAGCGTTAGCAAGGATTAGCAGACTGGATCATCAGCAGAGTCACATTCGCCAGCACCTTCGACAGGGAGTGTGTCCCAGTGTTCAGTAGGCATAGGTAGAGGTAGAATGCGAGACAAGTTCTATTAGTGGTCAGAACCGTACATATGCATTAGTAGGGGGACAAAAATCTGAGTCATCGTCAAATATTATGACAGGTACACTAAATGTTTGTTCTGATATGGTATATGCTTTGATAGATCAATACTCCACTCTTACCTATGTTACTCTACTGGTAGTAGGGAAATTTTGTATAGCACAAGAATTTATTGAGCGGCCATTTTTCATGTATACACCTATTGGTGAATCCGTCATCGCCAGGTGAGTTTATCGAGGTTGTATGGTGGAAATTGTTGACCACCAAACCATAGTAGACTTGATAGAGTTAGACATGAATGATGGTGATATAATTATCGCCAAGTGTGATGCTAATGTTGAGTGCTGGATAAAGATTTATAGATTCCATTTCCCTTAAGAAGCAATTCAGGAATGGAAGGACACTATCGCTACGCCTAAAGGTAGGTTCATATCCTATCTTCGGGAAAGGAAGCTAATTGCAAAGGGTTGTATCTATCGTATTGTCAGAGTTTTGGATGTGCAGGTAGAATTCCAAACTCTTCAATCTATTTCGGTGGTTAGTGAATTTTCATATGTGTTTCTAGATGAGCTCCTTGGTATTCTCCCAGAAGGGGAAATAGATTTTGCCATTGATATGATATCAGATACACAAACCATATATATTCCTCCTTATAAAATGGCTCCTTCCAAGCTAAAGGAGTTAAAGGATCAACTTCAAGACTTGCTTGATAAAGTTTATATCAGGACTGGTGCTTCACCTTGGGGTGCGATAGTCTTGTTTGTGAGAAAGAAAGATAGCTCCTTACAAATGTGTGTAGATTATTGACAACTGAATAGAGCCACTATAAAGAACAAACATCCCCTCTGGGGGGTAGATGACTTGTTTGATCAGCTATAACGTGCCAAATATTTGTCAAAGATTGATTTGAGATCAAGGTACCATCAGGTACGAGTTCGTAAGAAAGATATTCCAAAAATAGATTTTAGAACTAGATATTGCCACATTGAGTTCTTGGTGATGTCTCTCGGATTGACGAACACCCTAACACTGTTTATGGATCTAATGAATAGTATATAAAGTCCATTCTTAGAAATGTTGTTGATACTATTTATTGATGATATCCTTATATATTCACATTCAGAAGTTGAGCGTAGTGATCATCTACGAGCTGTAATCTAGTTACTTAGAGATCATGAGTTATATGCCAAGTTCTCTAAATCCCAATTCTAGTTGAATTCTATGGCTGTCTTAGGTCACATTATGTTAGACGCAGGCATCCAAGTTGACTCGCAAAAAATAAAGGTTATGAAGACTTGATCTAGACCCACATCTCTGATCGATGTTCATAGCTTTTTGGGATTAGCTGGGTATTACAGAAGATTTATAGAAGGATTCTCTTCCCTATCAACACCATTGACGAGACTGACTCAGAAGGTAGCTAAGTTCTAGTGGACCGAGGAATGTGAGCAAAGTTTTTAGGGATTGAAAAACAAGTAACATATACACTAGTATTAGCCTTACTTGAAGGCTCAGAAGGCTATGTTGTATATTGTGATGCTTCGGGCATTGAGTTAGGGTGTGTTCTCATGCATCACAACATGGTGATTGCCTATGCTTCAAGGAAAATTACCCAACCCATGATTTAGAGATGGATGCAATTGTGCATGCATTGAAGATCTAGAGAAAATATTTATATGGTGTTCATGTCATCATCTTCACAGATCACAAGGGTCTCTAGTACATCATTAAACAAAAAGAGTTGAACCTATGACGACATTGTTGGATTGAGTTACTGAAAGACTACAACGTAGATATCTTGTATCACCCAGGGAAGGCTAACATTGTAGTTGATGCCCTTAGTCACAGATCTATGGGCATCTTGTCAGATTTAAGGCCAGAAAATAGAGAATTGGCTCGGGAGCTGCATCAGCTGGCTAATTTAGGGGTACGATTGATGAACTCAGATGATAGTGGTGTCGTGATTCAAAATACAGTAGTTTCATCTCTAGTTGTGGAGGTGAAAGAGAAACAATACGAAGATCCTATCTTGGTACATCTCAGAGGCAAGGCTCAGCCGGAAGATTCATTGGCCTTTGAGATAATAGGAGATGGAGTCTTAAGATTCAGAGTTAACTCTATATTCCTATTATTGCAGGGCTTCACCAACAAATCATGGAAGGGCTAGATTATTCCCACTATTCTCTTCCCCCGGGTTCGATAAAGATGTACCACGGTATAAAAGAAATCTATTGGTTGCATGGAATGAAGAAAGATATTGCTGAGTTCATAGCACAATGTCCCAATTGCCAATAGGTAAAAGGTAAACATCAGAAGCCCGGAGATTAACTCAGGTGATAGATGTGCCTATGTGGAATTGGGAGGCGATCAACCTAGAATTTATTACAGGTTTACCTAAATTTGACTCTATTTGGATCATTGTGGATAGGCTGATAAGATTAGCCAATTTGTTACTAGTCAGGACTATATTTACAACTGAAGATTATGCTGAGTTATATATTAGAGAGATAGTTAGACTGCATGGTGCTTCTTAGCTTCCTCCTCCAAGGGTACTCAGACTTCCCCTCCATCTGTGCTTAATTATCAACCAAAAACAACAACAAGATGAACATAAAAAAAATCAACACAAATTAAAAAACAATTAAAATTGTACCTGCGGTACCCTTGGGTTGCCTCCTAAGCAGCGCCTTATTTTACGTCGCGGCATGACGCATCAAGTTTCACCACTTTTCCCTCCACTTTGAGGATATGAATCTCACCCCTAATTTCTTCTCCAGTTTCCTCTTATGCTCCAGGGGTGGTGGTGAAAAAATGAAAGGACCAAGTAGTAGATGTTGCCTCTGGCACTTATTGTCCCTTACGTAAGTGAAGTCATTTTGTCTCTTGGAATCAGCAAATTTCGGAATATACGGGTCTTGTTCCTCCTCTAGACCTTTCTCTACAAACTTGGAAGACTCTATTTCTAGGTAGTCAACCAAACATAATATAGAGAAATGCTTTGAGTGGGGTACAATACACCTCAACTCTGAAACTGCATTGTGCTTGACATCCTTACTTGTGTACACCTTCTCCACATCAACATCTAACTCCACATGAATGTCAAATGGTTGGATCTCTATCTCTCCATTCATGAGTGGATTGGCCATATGTGTGAGACCATCATGGGGACTCTCAGGAGCTTCTAACTGTTGAGCTTCTTCCAAGAACTCACCCTTTTCTTCTCCTTGTAGTCCCTCCTGAGTATTGCATAAGACCTTCACTTGCAAATCAAAGCCAGCTTCAGCCTAGAGCATCATCTCCATGAACTTGGCGCTTATCATTTCTAAGGCCTCTCAATTTTCCTTGGTCTGAACTCCCAATACTTCCATCTTCTCCCTCATTACTTCTGTCTGCTCAAGGACCTTTTTTAACATGTTTTCTATCTGAGCTTGGTGTTCCAAGTCCTCCTTTCCATCATTCCTATACTCATCAAAAACAATAGAAGGATAATAGTAGGGGCTTGGGGAAGGGGAATATGCATTTGGACAACCATCCCAATGGCCATCTTGACCACCACAAATTTTGCAAGTGTGACAGTGTTGCCACAAGTGGAGTCCTCCACAATTCAGACAGGACTCACCAAAATATGAGTATCCACCATTCAACCCATTTGTGTTTCATGATGTCATGTCAAGAAGGGTATCAGACTAAACACAAAAAATAAAATAAATTTAAAACTAATAAAGAAAAATTTTTCAACACTTAGAAAATTAGACACTAACACAAAACAAGAAATTCACCAATTTCACCAGTCCCCGGCAACGGCGCCAAAAACTTGTTCGCGCTCTAGCGCACACGCAAGCGTACACGGTCATACAAGTAATACAATGGCCCTTTTTAAGAGCCAGATGTCGAACCCACAGGGACTAGACCAATTCAGCAAATTATCAAGTTCAAGTGTTAAAATTAACCTCCACAAATGTTGATTATACAAATTTTTGGGAAATTATAATTAAGTCTAGGGGTGATCACAAAATACTTGAGAAACAATATAAGGAGCGACTATAGTTAAGGCCTATTGCTCATGCAATGCTACAATTCTCAATGGTTCGAGTATGAAAACTTCAGTTGTTGTCTCACATAATTAAAATACTATGTTCATGGTCTTTCGAGCCTCTAAACATGACAAACTAATCTCACACCTACATCGTTGAGGGGGATGTCACATCCTAATTCGTGGTCAATTTAACTACATGGATGTGGTTTACGGAGTTTGTGCTCTTGATTATGGAGTTTCGTACGTCTAATCATTTAACCGAACTTAGCTTCACAACTACTTGTACGAGTGGTGATGTGATAATTCTAAGTTGGTGTATAGCTCATCCCGTTTTAGTAACCAAGCAAGGAAAATTAGGTATAATTTCTATCCTAATTGTGAATCCTATCATAAAAGTAAGAACTTTCTCCCTACATTCTCTTATTCTAGTCTAGGGTTACTCTCTCAAGCTTTTACCTAAGCTTAACGCATTTGTTTTCATGGTGATCAAGCATAAAAACAACAATAATGAAGAATGTAAGACAAAACAACAACTAAAAACACAAACCAAGAGGAATTCATGAAATTACAATCATCTTACATTGCCTCAACCCTAGAGGAAGGGTTTTAGCTACTCATGTTCGTAGAAATACTCACAAACATGGTTAAAGTAGTGTACTTACAAGAATATTTAAAGTAGAATGAAATATAATCAACCCTAGGTACAGTTCTTCATTTCTGCCTTCGCTTCTTTACGATTTCACCAATTTATTTCGTGATAAATGATTTTAGAAGCTAAGGGTTCAATTTATATTATGATGAAAAAATGCAAAATTTGGCCTGTGGTGTAACAGCTCCGTGGCACGGAGGCTATCACAGGGATTTTCCTCCATGCCACATTGGTGAACTGCTCCGTGGCACAGAGGTAACGCGACAGCACACTGATTTGGCATCCCCTGCTCATATAAATTAATTCTTTGCTCCGTGGCACGCTATTGAACGCCCCAATGCTTCTCCGTGACACGGAGTTGACTCCAAATGTCCCATTTATCTTGTATCATCATCCATAATTCATCCCTTAACATTTATCTTCAATATTAGGACCATTATATTCACATTGTGCTCCATACATTAGCAATCTCAACCTACAAAGAGAGCTAATCATATTTGTTAGTCCATGGCCTCAAATTACACAAAAGACATGAGATTATTCTTAAATTAAGGTACAACATGGGTAAAACATGGGTATAAAATATTATTTGGGCATGTAAATATGTGAAAGATCACATGGTGTCCCAATATCTATTATTTCTAATAGAGGGACACAATTTAAAGCCAAATTATGGAAGTCATTCCAATAGGGTTTGGGGAAACAGGTTAATTTGAGTACAACTTTTCATCCCTAGATAGATGGCCAGGCTGAACACATGATTTAGACACTCGAGAATGTTAAACAATCATGCATGCTATGAATCAAGGGAATTTGGGATGACCACCTACATCTTGTTGAGTTTTAATATAATAACAATTACCATTCTAGCATTAAGATGGCACCTTATTAGGCTTTATATGCGCGGAAATGCAGATCCCCCATTGGATTGTTTGAGGTAGGCGAATCAGGGCTGGTTATGACTGACTTGATACATCAGTATGAATAGAAAGTTAAGCTTAATAAAGAGCAATTATTTACAGCTCAAAGTAGTCAGAAATCTTACTCTGATGTATGATGTAGAGATATCGATTTCTGTGTGAACGACTAGGTACTCCTAAAAGTCTTGCCTATGGAGGGCGTTATGAGAGTTCGCAAGAAGGGAAAGCTTAGCCTGGGATTCATTTGGCCATACTAAAACCTCGAAAAGATAGGTTCAGTTGCTTACGAGCTAGAGTTACCCTCAGGGCTAGAATTTGTTCATCCATTTTTCCATATATCGATGCTATGAAAGTACATAGAAGACCCTTCTCGGGTTGTACCAGTTGAGGATGTTCATATCACAAAAGAGTGGTCCTACGAGGAAACTCTAGTTGCCATATTAGATCGACAGGTCTGTAGATTGAGGACCAAATATGTGGCTTCCGTTAAATTCCTCTAGAGAAACAGAAATGTGTATAATTTGATCTGTGAATCTGAGGATGACGTGAGATCTAGATATATGCACTTGTTTCAAACCCAAGGTTAAGGTATATCAGTTTAGATTATTAAAATTGAGGCAAGATACCTATTCGGACTATGCATTGTTGCTTATTATTATTGTTTCTTGTATTATGTGTGCATTACTGTTGCAGAGCTATGCTTTTTAGCTATTTGTATCATTCTGTGGGACTTCTAGGTTGGATTTTTCTGTGTTCCTGGTTTTTAAATAGTCCATATTACAGGGGAGACTATGCTGAAATTTTCTGTCTACTCCTATAAGCTTGAAGCCGTGAATCAAAGTTACATTCGAGGATACATGTTCCTATGGGGAAGGATGTAACACCCGATATAATTTAAGCAATAAACTCGTACTTTTGAGCTTTGGCCAAGAGTTTTTCGTACCATAAGAAGGATATTCTATGAGGTTTTCAAATCATTAAATTATCATATGTTAGGATTTGAGGTCAAGCAAGTTGTAAAACAAGAATAGGCAAAGTTATTGCAAGTTACTTTTTGAAATCCTATAAAATATGGGTCATATGTCTTGAAGTTTTTCTCCTAATATCTAAAGAGTTAGGGGCCTACAATAAACCAAATTAAATATCTTTGAGTCTAATTTCCAGAACATTAAACCGCTCATCAATTCAACATCGGAGCACAGAGTTATGAGTGTTTTACTATGGATTTTCTTGGTAGAAGTGGGTCAGGGGCCAACTGGGTCGGGTGGGTTTTTGGATATCCTATTTAAGGAAAATTTTGGCTCAAATTCCAATAGTTTTTCACTATAATTTCTAAAAATCTGGGCAGCACGTTCTTCAAATATTTCGCCTAGATTTCTCATGAAATTAAATTGAATTGAAGGGCCAAATATCAAGCCAACTTGGATATAGATAATTGAGGTTGTGGAGAACATCTTGACACGGTTGTTTCATCAAAATTGGCTCAGATCTGGATATGCTAAGGTGGTAAAAGTTCTAGTAATTGAGATCCTCCTAGGCTAAGGTTATTTAAAAAGTTCGGGTAACACTTTACTGGCCTTTCATTAGCTTAACAGAACTGAACATAAACAACATTATTTATAACTCTTTTGCTAAACGTCTTTAGAACATGGTAAATCTTGCTAGCCATTTGCCTAACTCATTAACAATCATAACACTTATCGTCAAATTTAGCAAACTTTAGCTCTACTTTGCAAATTCATCTTAAATTCTATTCCAGACATGATTCGTCATTCCCAACCTAATTATTTACTCTCGTGTTCACTATTTCAGCAATTCTTGTACGCACTTACCTTCTTACCTTATTGTCAACCTTGTCTCTTAAACTCATTTTTCTCATATTTTAACGTCGCTCAAAGGTTCTTGAAATCAACTATGGACATAGGGCATATACCTCACGTATTACCTTAAATGATCTAACATTTACTCTTATATCTCCTTTGCTGCTAGCGCCGTAACTTTTACACTTAGGTTAATTTCCTTACACGTCTATAACTTTCAAATAACATGCGATGTGTCTGCTTAATGCCTTAAGCAATTCTCAGGAGGTCTATATTACTCAAGAGCTCTAATAAACATATAGCGACTTTCTAAAGGCAATCCCTGTCGCTTTACCGCGTAATTTGAACGTAAGAATAAATGTGTATATATATGATTTTTGTATAACCTATTAACATAAAGATATTGTTCATAACCTACCAAAAATGATAGTTACATAGAAATATCAATAGTTTACCCATTCGGATTCTATTGTCCATGATTAACGTATCAGTTAATTAAGAAACACATTAATTAATCTCTTAGCTTAAGGGAGAGGGATCGGGGAAGCTTGTCATGGACCTAGTCTCCTTAAAACATGAATATAAGAGGGTAGGTAACGGTTGTAAGGAAATTCCATTTTGTTACCCTTATTAGCCCTTAATGAGTTAAAACTGATTTCAATTATTAGGTTTACCCGCGCGTCGTCGTCTTGCCATGTTTACCAATTTCCTTTGCAACCATAACGTGAAACAACTTTGACACCACAAACACATAGCATAATGTAAAGGACCAGCTCACAGTGCCCACGGCGAGGGGACTTCAGGCTCAATTTACAACTATGGCCATAATCAAAGGCAATTGCCCTCTACGCTTTACATTCATGTGTTCCAATTCTATAGAAATACACAACTTAATACCAAGTAATTATAATAAATAGTAAGAACCATAATATGACAATATAGAAGCTCAAGTACAGGGGAATTCAGGATTAATCCTCGGCATGAATTCGTGCTTGAAAATCGAGCGAGAAGGAGCGCCTTAAATACCTTTTTTTTCCAGCGAGCTTTCATATGTCGTTTATTTCTTTCAACAACCAGAACTTTAGCCCTTAAATTACATGAGTTTATAACCAAGTGAAAACGCTGTTTCAATCCAATTTATCCATCCAAGATGTTACATCAATTGGCAGTCACAACACAAACAAATAAGGCAATACTTAGCATTTCTTATTTCAACTTGTTTCTACAACTTTGAGGGAAAATAGAGGTAGAAAATTACCTCGCTTTTCTCATGAAAAACTCCCAGAAATATAGAGTATATTCACAAAAATAAATATGTATCCCAACCTTAAAAAGAGAGCAGAACTTCAACAACAACATACCGACAACGGCAGCCCAACATAACCTCCAACTTCTAACTTTAGCTAGGATTTTTAGGCAAGTTTAGAAATTAGAAACACTTTCCCTTGGAATGAGAATATTCTTGGATACAATAGGAGTATTTTCCTCCAAATCACTTCAAAATAATGCAGCAATCTTGCTATACAAAGCACAGCAACACAACAGCACAACAACTACAACAAGTAAACATACAAACCATAACTTTCTTGTAGTTTTCCTTCAAAACTTCATACACTTATTAAAGACTCAAAAGAGGGAAGTTATTTACTATTTCTTATGAACAATTCATACTAAGATGGATTATAATATTAGCTCAAAATAGTTCCAAACATGCAGCAACAACACTGCCAAAACGAAGCTACAAGGCAGCAAAACTTAACCACAACGTTGCCTTCACTACCATAGACTTTTGCTTGAGTTTTGATGGTGTTTTATTGAGGGATTTCCTCTTGATTTCTAAGGATTTTATACTGTAAAAGAGAGAGGATTTCAAAGGGTAAGCAAGAACCTCAAATCTAGAAAATTTAAAAATGATTTTATAAAAACAAACTTAAAATACAAAGGTGTTTGGGCGGTGGCCGTTTTTAGGGCGGTGGCCATGTTACTGCCCGATAGTGCCACCATAAAATGCCTATAATTTTTTTATTCCAAACTCCAATTGATGAGTCGTTTGGTGTTTTGAAAATTAGGCTCAAAGATCTTTAATTTTAATAGGTTGTGGGGCTTCTAGTTCATAATATATAGGCAGATATGGTGGTTTAAATATGACCCTAACTTATAAACATTACATACTCTTTGTTTTTCCATTCGTACACATTTCCCTTGTCATATACGATTAATATACAACCCGTACTTCCCTTAACATAGCATACAAACATCAAATAATCACAAAAAAAATTTCAGGGTGTAACATCCTCTCCCCCTTAGAAATATTCATCCTCGAATGTCATAACACCTTTAACTCATCCTTGTCTTCCTTCATAAACATACATTCCATATATTCGTTAACATATTCTATTCAGTCATTAGTTCATACCAAACTATACCTATTCAACTCAATCTATTTATCTAATCAAAGACAGATGTGCCTTAACACCACATAATCGATTAAATTTTCTAACCATAAGAAAATTTATACACTACCATGACAGATGATTAACTCCAATACCACTTTTCATTCAATACATAAGATACAAGATCAATGAAATATGAAGATGCACTTTTACCTTTACTTTTACCATGGCCCGTTATTGATGGTCCTGATAACAGAAACTAAAGTCTGATCTAGGGATAAAGAAGGAACTGAATCTCTAGGAGAAACTGAATGACTGGCCACTCGGGGCCGTGAAACACTACATGGGGCCTTAAATAACCCTTTTGACCTGGTCTCCCCACTTTATTCTACTTTTATGTCGGTACATGGAGACGGTGAATCAGATTCCTCTATCTTCTTAGCTAATGCTTGTATCCTAGCAATAGTCATTCTGTCTGGGTAGACATTCTCGAACTCTGTCAAACCAGATGGGGTCCCAAACTTAATACAATTGATATACTATATTCCTTGTATTCCGCACCTTATCTGAAGCATATTGGCCAAAGAATTAAACCTGACACTATATTCGTGAATACTCATGCTGCCGTGCTTTAGGTACAAAAACATACCAACTCGAACTCGTTGAAGTTCCTGTGGTAAGAACTGATCCATAAAGGCTTGGGGATTTAGGATCAAAACCCACAAACACTAAAGCTCTCAGAAGTATTTCCCTAGAACCTACCATTAATTTCAGCAACTGATTTTTAAAACATCACTATTCGGGTTATCATCAGAAATGTTTTTTATCTTGGGCAGATTTATATGCCCAAGTGATACTCAAACGTATTATTTTCGCCTTGTTTGTGTGCAATATGTATATATTCTTATATAATTGGTAATAAAATGTGAATTTATACTAACCAACATGATTAGCATTTGTTTTGCAGGAAAATATGATTTTTAGGAGCTAAAATGCATGTTGGAGTTATATCGGAGTTGGACTTGGATGCGAGAATGGAAAAGACATTGGAATGCACAAAGTAAAGGGGCTCCGCGATGGAGCCGTGCCACGCTACCATCACTGAGGCACACTGCCTGGAGAGGAAATTAATTGGCAAATTCCAGTGAGGCCTCGCAACAGCTCCGTGGCACGGAGATAGGCTTCCGCATTGGCCTCCGTGCCACGTTGAGGCTATTTTCCCGGACCCTGGAATTCCAAAGAGGGTCCGCGTCCATGCCGTGTCATGGAGGCAGTGCTCCGCGATGGCCTCCGTGACACGTTGCTTGTTATTCCGGGAAAAATTTCCCACTAGTATAAATAGCACACTTAGGTTTATTTTAATTAATTCAGACTTGGTGGAGCAAGGATGTGGGTTAGAAGCAGTTGAGGGACGAAAAAGCTAAGGGATTTCTTCTCTTCCTTTCTTCTTTCTATCAATTGTATGCATGATTTACACTTGTTTTAGGATGATCAATCCACAAATGAGTGGCTAATTCTCTTCCTTACTGAGGTTTTGAATAATGGTGATGAATTTTGATTGTTAATGATATGGTTTTCTTCTTCTTCTTTCATGTTGTTCTATTAATTCTTGTTCTTACTGCATTAGCGTGTCGCCGACATTAATGTACATCTAAAAAGTCCAATTTCACTCGAGAGAGCATGAAATTGGAAAGTTGTGAATTAATAGGGTATTGTTCTTAACTTGATTTGGGAAAATTGGGTTTTGATGTGCTTTCCTGATAGAAATATACTTGAAAGCCGTATTAGTCAATTTAGGAACCGGAATTGTAATGCTCGGTCATAAATTGCATTTGATCACAGAAATGTAGACGGATGGTTTATGATTCTAAAGTGAAATTAAATACGAGAGTTTTAATTTCTAGGCTACTGTTCTTGGCTAGCAACATGAAGAAGAGATTAACCAAATTATTATTATAATCGAATTCATTACTTGTTCTTAACCTTGGCATGCTCATATCCATAGTTTCAATTCACAGTAAATAATTGTTAATATTTTTAGTATATATTATTTATAAACAAAAACTTATTCAACTGTTGTTTACATTGTTGTTAGCATAATTAGAAGTAAGATAAGAATATAGTGTACTTAGGCAATTTTACTTATCCAGAGTCTCCTTGGATCGATACTTGGCTTACTTAGCCACTTTATTACTTGTTTGACCACGTGCACTTGCGTGTCGGTTTTTAACCTATAGCAAACGCTGCCCGAACAAGTTTTTGGCGCCGTTGCCGGGGAGACTAGGCAATTGGTGAAATTGTATTAAGTGTAAATTTACTGTGTTTTTATTTTATTTTCTTAGTGCTGACAACGTGGTCTTAGTGTTTGTTTTAATTCTTTTTCATTTTATACATATTGTTTTCTTTTTCGTATACCCTTATTGACATGACATCGTGGAACATAAATGGTTTCAATGGTGGATACTCATGTTTTAGTGAATCTTGTCTGAATTGCGGAGGACACCACGCGTGGCAACACTGTGACACGTGCAATATATGTGGTGGTCAAGATGGCCATTGGGATGGCTGTCCGAATGCATATACCCATCCCCCAAGCCCCTACTATGATCCTTCTGTTGTTTTTCCTGAATATAGGCATGCTGAAAATGAGGACTTGGGACGCCAAGCTCGAATAGAAGACATGATGAAACAACTCTTGGAGCAATCAGAAGCAATGAAGGAGTCGATGGCAGTATTGAGAATTCAGCAAGAAGAGAATGCAGAGGCTCTAGAAAGAATGAGCATCAAATTCACGGAGATGATCGCTGAAGCTGAAGCTGAAGCTTGTGATAAATTGTAGGTAACAACTTTAGCCGATATTCGAGAGGAACTCGAAGAGGAAGACAAGGGTGAATTCTTGGATGAAGCCCAGCAATTAGAATCTCTTGAGTGTCCCCGTGATGGGCTCACACTTATGGAAAATCCATTCACGGAAGAAGAGATAGAGGATCCCCCATTGGATATTAATGGAGAGACAGATGTCGATGCTGAGAAGGTGTATCCAAGTAAGGAGGTCAAGCACAATGCATTTTCAGAGTTGAGGTTTATTGGACCACACTTGAAGCATTTTTTGACATTAAGTTTGGTTGAAACTTAGAAATAGTGTCTTCCAAGCTTATAGAGAAATGTCTAGAGGAGGACCAAGCCCCATATATTTTGAAATTTGCTAACTCAGAGAGCCAAAATGACTTTGCTTACTTGAGGGCCAATAAAGTAAAAAGGCAACACCTACTGTTTGGTCCTTACAATTTTTCACCACCACCCCTGGAGCATAAGAGGAAATTAGAAAAGAAATTAGGGGTGAGATTCACATCCTCAAGGTGGAGGAAAAAGTGGTGAAACTTGGTACGTCGAGCCGCGACGGTAAACCAGGCGCTGCACGGGAGGCAACCCGTGAAAAATATATTCTTTCTTTCTTTTTTTTAGTGTAAATAATTTTTATTTTAATTTTCTTTTCTTGATTTGGTATAAATTTTTTGTTTTAGTTAATATTTTTCATTTTAGTTAGGGAAATCTATTAATCTAACCAATTTTGTTTAGTGAGGTGATTTTTCAGGTCAAACGGAGACAAATATGCATGGAATCAGGAAGAATAAGGCAAGGTATGAAAAAAATAATTAAAATGAAGAGACAGTGCACTGGGGCGTTGGCTCCGTGTCACGGAGGAAGGGCTCCGCGTTACCCTCTATGACACGTTGAAGGTAAAATCTGAATTTTTAAAATTTCCAGTAAGCCAACGCGTTGGCTCCGTGTCACGGAGGAGGGGCTCCGCGTTACCCTCCGTGACACGTTGCCTTATATTTGGTGTCGGGTCACACCGGGTTGCCGGGTGACCCGCGTGTTTTTCTTTAAATTAACCCCGATTTTCTTGCCCTTTCTCCCCATTTCTTTTCCTCTCCGCGACCAAACACCCAAACCCCCCTCCCCAATCAACGTGCCACGCCACTAAGCAAAGAAATCATCAAGTTTCTTCGGTTCTTCAACGTAAAGGTATGTTTTCCTCGTTTCTCTCTAAGTTTTGGTGTTCGAATTTGGGCAGGTGAGGTGAGATATATCATCCTAAGTAGCAATTGAGCATGAAATTGAATTATTTGTGATTGATGAATGTTCGGAATGTTGTTATTAGCGTTTGAACTTGTCGACTACGTGAATAATTCGAATTTGATTGTAAAATTTAATTCTAGGGCTTAGGTTGTTGAAATTGACTTGGGTTATTTGATAATTCGGTGAATTAGATGCCGGGGTGTGTTTGGGAATTGAGATTAGTCGGTGTAAATATTGTTTGAATGTAAAAGACGACGAATTCTCCATTTTTGGGGGAAAATGTGGAAATTGTGCAAATTAGTTTGATTATTTGGATTTGTATGTATATATAGAACTTTTGTCATTGTTTTTATTTGTTGTTTTTGTTGCTTAGTGCGATGGTTAAATTGTAAGCGATAGTAGGATTGGGATTAGCTGTATGAAGTCTGAGTAGTACGCTAAGCATTATGCTGTCGAAATTTTTGTGAACGCCCTAAGCATAAATTGTATAGTTGATTGTTTTGGTGTAAATTGAGTTATCCTTGCCATAGTTTGTAAAAGTAGCTAAGGACTAAGTGTGGGGTAAACGTTGTGTAACCCAACCTTAGCCGAAGTTAACATGTATTTAGCTTAACGTTGTGCTTGTTTATGTATATTGACAGGTACAATGGCGAGTAGGCAGGATAAGGGCAAAGGTGCTTCTACTTCTGGCACCGGGAGGAAAAGAATGAGAATGGGCACCGCAGTCCCAGCTGCACCAGTTGTTCCGTGCGGCCAACGCCGCCAATATGGAACAAGGTGGGTAACCGAGGAAGGGAAGAAGTGGTATGCTAAGCATAAGGAAAGCAAGTACTTCCCGGAGGAACATATTGCATGGGAACCACTAGCACAAGAGTTCCCCCGTATTGTGCAGAGGATTGAAGCAGCTGGGCTCAGCTTTATATTTCAGGAGCCCAAGGAGTGCAACCTACATTTGGTCCGGGAGTTCTACGCAAATTGGAACCCGGCCATCAGAAGCCACACAATAAAAATCAGAGGGCAGCTTGTAACTCTGGAACCCCAGCAATTTAATGCCATCGTTGGAGCGCGGGACACAGACGCTCACGTTCTCCGCCAGCTAAACATCACCCCACCATACGCCGACATTAGTCGTACGTTGTGTGGGGATCGATCCACAGCCCGATGGAGTAGACATAAGGAGAGGGGTTACCACCAGACTCTGCCTTATTCGCAGATGAACAAGGAGGCCAGAATATGGCTGAAAATTGTATGTTCTTGCTTGATCCCGGGAGTTCACATGACGGATGTGACCCGGGACCATGTCTGCTTGGTGTATGCCCTTATGAAAGGGCTAGAGATTAATGTTGGGGTGGTTATCATATCCGCCATGAAGAGAGCCCGACTACACCAGGGCCATAGATACGGGTTCGGCGGACTCATCACCACCTTCCTCCGAGGCCTCGATGTTGAGGAAGAGGCTTTGGATTACATCCTGCAGTTGGAGCGGAAGGCCCTCGATGTGACAAAAACTAAGGCCCCTGACACCACACACGGGCCAGTGCTGACTTTGGGCGAGCGACATGCTCGTGACGATCAGTACATGGCACGTATGTTTGGCATGCAGATGCTTCAGCTACAGATTGGTGGGAGACCAGCCACCGAGGAAGAGTTATGGCAGTTGGAGCTGGATTACCCATTTGGAGAGAACGCCAGAGCCTTATGCCGAGTGGGACCAGCCTTCGTTGAGCCTACTGATGACGATGTCCCCAATGACGAGGAGACACGTCGGGAGGACTCCGACGTGGAGTCCGATGACGACGATGGAGCTGACTCGGACATGAGCGATGAGGTAGCAGCACCGGATGAAGAAGTCGAATATTTCAACTGATCAGGGAGTTCCACCACCCGAAATTTTGTGATCTTAATTTTTGTGAACACTGGGGACAGTGTTCGATTTAAGTGTGGGGTGGGGAGTAGCTAGGTGCTGGGACTTAGGCTAATCTGTTGTATGCTCTTTCCCTGGTTGTGCATGTATGTTTTTATGTTTCCCTGTGGTTGTGAACTGATTTGTGTTGTATCTGTATATATTTTTGTGGTTAATGATGTGTGTTATGAAAAGTTGTGGTTGCCAGTGTAAATATTTTGTAAATATTTTGTAAATATTTCTTTCTTATCGAAATGATCGATATTTTTCAAAATTAATTTTTGCGAAAATATTTTGCACTTATCAAAATATTTTGTAAATAGTTTTCCATCGACATGATCGATGTTTTGCAAAAAATTTTCGATTTTTATTTTGGGTTTCTCGGAGTTTGTTTTCGGTTCTTTTACCGAGAATAGTCCCGTTGAACCGATGTCATAGTTAGAGACCGTTCCCTATGATGTATGGATGACGATCGTCTTAAGGGAAATGTAGTCGGTAGGAGTAGGATTTTAATTTGTTTTCAGTTTTTCTTTGGTGGATTGCATCAATGAACCTGTAGTTGCTTTATGGTTGCAAAATTTCGTTGCGTATTGTAACTGATGTTCAAAATGTAAAAGTGATTCGTGTGAAAGCATGCAATTTTGTAAATATGTTGAGTTACCTAGGCTGTAGAATTTGATTCGGTATGATTGAGGCTTAATTTTTGAATTCATGTAATTGGCTAATTAAAGAGTCTGTGAATGCATCTTGAATCGAGCATGTGCATGAAGTGTGTGAAGTGAGGTATTGTTATTCCATGCTATTGTGAAGTGTCTATAACTTGTCTGGTGTGTGTGCAAAATGAAATGAAGGAGGTGTAGTGTTGGAAAGGATGTAGGCATTTCTTTGTTTAACCGAGAGTTTTTATTTTTTTTCTTGTCATACTCTACCTTTTTATGTGATTGTATACCCTAGTCAGCCCGTTGAGCCTTTAGCCAATTATTTCTTTCTTTTGTCCAAAATTTTATAAACTAAGCTTTATTCCTTCTTTTCATTAGCCGTAAAGTCTATACAAAACTCTTAAGCGCTTAAGAAGAAAAGAAAATTCTTTTTTCGAAGTGTCAAAGAGTGAGAAGAGTGGAAAGAAAAGAAAAGCAGAGTGAAGAAAGAAAAGAAGAGGTTGAAGAGGCACTTGGTATAATGAAATGATAATAAAGGTGCATGAAAACCCTTTGTTGTTGTGTCAAGTGTGTTTGAGGAAATGAGCCATACAAAAGTAAACAAGCATGAATGGGATGATGAAAAAGAGAAAAAAAAAAAGAACAATATCCATGAGTCAATGGGAATGTGTTGAAAAGGCGCTTAAGGATGCTAGTGACTATTATTGGCTAATCCAATATACATACTAGTTCCATAGCCTCCGTTACAACCCATTAAAGTCCTACGTGATCTTACATTGCATTTCTTTATATTAGTGGCGTAATACACTAAGGGCAAGCCTATGGGTCATGACATGATGCATGTGAATTCTTTTGGGAGAGAGAGTGAAATTAACTTTTATATGCCCCTACTTGAATGTTTGTGTGTTTCATGAACATAAAGGGGAAGATTCTCTTGAGTTGTGAGGGCACATGCTTGATGAAAGATTGACTTTCGTGTCGGATATCTTGATTAGTTGATTTGCATGAGTTTGCCGATATCGAGAGTCGACTCTTAAAGTCTAGGAAGTCTTGATGTATGAATGGTCATTGCATTGTAAGACCATGCATGTTTTCTTGATGATTTGCAAAAATTGAATAATCGGTGTGACCGTAGTGTAAATTGTCGCACCACAGTGACAAAGGTTGGGATGTAATTTGCATGAGTTGTGTATGTGTTGTTCGAGGACGAACAAGGATTTAAGTGTGGGGTAAGTGATCTTGGGCAGATTTATATGCCCAAGTGATGCTCAAACTTATTATTTTCGCCTTGTTTGTGTGCAATATGTATATATTCTCATGTAATTGGTAATAAAATGTGAATTTATACTAACCAACATGATTAGCATTTGTTTTGCAGGAAAATATGATTTTTAGGAGCTAAAATGCATGTTGGAGTTATATCGGAGTTGGACTTGGATGCGAGCATGGAAAAGACATTGGAATGCGCAAAGTAAAGGGGCTCCGCGATGGAGCCGTGCCACGCTACCATCGCGGAGGCACACTGCCTGGAGAGGAAATTAATTGGCAAATTCCAGTGAGGCCTCGCGACAGCTCCGTGGCACGGAGATAGGCCTCCGCGTTGGCCTCCGTGCCACGTTGAGGCTATTTTCCTGGACCCTGGAATTCCAGAGAGGGTCCGCGTCCACGCCGTGTCACGGAGGCAGTGCTCCGCGATGGCCTCCATGACACGTTGCTTGTTATTCCGGGAAAAATTTTCCACTAGTATAAATAGCACACTTAGGTTTATTTTAATTAATTCAGACTTGGTGGAGCAAGGACGTGGGTTAGAAGCAGTTGAGGGACGAAAAAGCTAAGGGATTTCTTCTCTTCCTTTCTTCTTTCTATCAATTGTATGCATGATTTACACTTGTTTTAGGATGATCAATCCACAAATGAGTGGCTAATTCTCTTCCTTGCGGAGGTTTTGAACAATGGTGATGAATTTTGATTGTTAATGATATGGTTTTCTTCTTCTTCTTTCATGTTGTTCTATTAATTCTTGTTCTTACTGCATTAGCGTGTGGCCGACATTAATGTACATCTAAAAAGTCCAATTTCACTCGAGAGGGCAAGAAATTGGAAAGTAGTGAATTAATAGGGTGTTGTTCTTAACTTGATTTGGGAAAATTGGGTTTTGATGTGCTTTCCTGATAGAAATATACTTGAAAGCCGTATTAGTCAATTTAGGAACCGGAATTGTATTGCTAGGTCATAAATTGCATTTGATCACAGAAATGTAGACGGATGGTTTATGATTCTAAAGTGAAATTAAATACGAGAGTTTTAATTTCTAGGCTACTGTTCTTGGATAGCAACATGAAGAAGAGATTAACCAAATTATTATTATAATCGAATTCATTACTTGTTCTTAACCTTGGCATGCTCATATCCATAGTTTCAATTCACAGTAAATAATTGTTAATAGTTTTAGTATATATAATTTATAAACAAAAACTTATTCAACTATTGGTTACGTTGTTGTTAGCATAATTAGAAGTAAGATAAGAATATAGTGTACTTAGGCAATTTTACTTATCCAGAGTCTCCTTGGATCGATACTTGGCTTACTTAGCCACTTTATTACTTGTTTGACCACGTGCACTTGCGTGTCGGTTTTTAACCTATAGCAAACGCTGCCTGAACAGTTTTCTCAAAATCTAGTTCCTTTAATATAATAAAAGGTGTTGGAGGATCAACGACTCTACCTTCTCCCAGATATACTAAAAGTGGGACAATATGAGGGGATGAATTCTTCCCATGGTATCTCTGATTGGAACTAGAAGAACTGTAACACGGGAAGTAAAACAAAACTCACTTCGAGCATATAATTTATTTCTCGGATCGACAGGAGGGAGATTGTGACCCTTTCAACCATCAGTGCTGATATCTCATAGCCATCTGCCTTACTCCAGGTGAACTCTAAAACATAAGCACGATTTAGACTTTAAACAGCCCTTACATCTTTGTTCTATAGCATGATCTATTAACGAACAAAGTGAAACAACTCCTAAATGCCCTGTAGCCTCCTCATTATAAGTATGGTGCACAACATACCCATAAGCAAGACTCTACTAGACATGGTTTTTGGACTCCCTAGGATACGACTTCGCTCTGATAACAAGTATGTCACGCCCCAAAACATGGTAGGGCACAATGGCACTCGATTCATGATTGATCGAGAAGCCGGCTATATGATATCTGTAACTATAACACTTAGGCCATCTAGGCCACCCGTCACAATCAACTGGAGTATAAAATGGACCCGTAAGGTCTCAACAAAACATGGTAAACAACTGAAATGCAACCAACTCTATGAGTATGCTTAACAAAGCAATAATAAGCCAACAAGGCCACAAACTGAATAACACTGCACACACTAAGTTCACAAAGCCTCTAAAGAGTAAACTGACTGATGGTCGGAACAGGGCTCTAACCTACCCTTAACTGTTTCTCAAAACTCAAGCATAAATAACTAAGCCCTAGCTCCAGGAAAAAAGAAGCATACTAACCATCCGTTGATCTCACGAACTGTTACTTACGTCATACACATATAGATCTTTGATTTATCATTTAAAAACATACATATGCTGTCGATGAATTCTAGGGACGTTTCTAAAACTGGAATATCATAAAGACAGTGTAGACACACGTTCATGATTTTAAACATCTCCAAGAAATACTAACACGAGGAGCATAGAGGAATATCTTAACTTAACATTTTCTATTAACAAACTTAGCATTCATTTCGTGCTTATACTCGTTTGACTTTCATATTTTCATATCAAGAATTGTGAGCATACCTCATTTATTGGACATCATATCACATCTCGAGGTAACTTATGAACATGAAGCTGTAACTTGGAGTTCTTTAACATAAAAATTCTAGGCAACTATCTAGGGGCTGCCTTAAGATAAATAAAGACTTATTGTCATGCTTTAGACAATATAGGAAAGGCTCATGTGAAACTTTGCAATGTGTGAGGAGCTTAGAAAAGCTTAGCGGCATTCTAAACAGTTTAGAAGCTTCCAAGAAAAATAAAATCCTTTAAAACTTGAAAAAGTTAATCCAACTCTTAGAACAAATAATATAAGATAATTGTTCAAAAGTACGATGAAGAACTTCTCTTTAACTTGAGTCACTATCTCAAAATATTCTATTCTAATCATTTCTTAAAAAGTTAACACTTTACTAGCCTTTCATTAGCTTAATACAACTGAACGTAAACAACATTATTTATAACTCTTTTGCTAAACGTCTTTAGAACAGGGTAAATCTTGGTAGCCATTTGCCTAACTCATTAACAATCATAACACTTATCGTCAAATTTAACAATCTTTAGCTCTACTTTTCGTATTCATCTTAAATTCTTTTCAAAACATGATTCGTCATTCCCTACCTAGTTATTTACTTTCGTGTTCACAATTTAAGCAATTCTTGTATGCACTTACCTTATTACCTACTTGTCAACCTTGTCTCTTAAACTCTTCTTGCTCATATTTTAACTTCACGCAAAGGTTCTTGAAATCAACTATGGGCAGAGGGCATATACCTCACATATTACCTTAGAAGGTCTAAAATTTACTCTTATCTCTCCTTTGCTGCTAGTTCCTCAACTTTTACACTTAGGTTAATTTCCTTACACATCTACAACTTTCAAAGAACATGTGACGTGTCTACTTAATGCCTTAAGTAATTCCCAGGAGATCTAGATAACTCAAGAGCTCTAATAAACATATAGCGACTTTCTAAAGGCAATCCTTGCCACTTTAGCGCGTAATTTGAACATAAGCATAAACGTGTATATATATATATATATATATATATATATATATGTATATATATATGATTTTTGTATAGCCTTTTAACATCAATATATTTTGAATAACCTGCCAATAAAGGTAGATCCATAGAAATATCAATACTTTACCCATTCGGGTTCTATTTTCCAAGTTTAACGTATCGGTTAATTAAGAAATGCATTAATTAGTCTCTTAGCTTAAGGTAGAGGGATCAAGGAAGCTTGTCATGGCCCTAGGAACCTTAAAACATGAATATAAGAGGGTAGGTAACTGTTGTAAGGAAATTCCATTTTGTTACCCTCGTTAGCCTTCATTGAGTTAAAACCGATTTCAATTATTAGGTTTACCCGCGCGTCGTCGTCTTTCCACATTTACCAATTTCCTTAGCAACCATAATGTGAAACAAATTTGAAAGAATAAAAACATAATATAATGTAAAGGACCAGCTCACAGTGCCCACGCCGAGGGGACTTCAGACTTAATTTACAACTATGACCATAATGAAAGACAATTGCCCTGTCCACTTTACATTCATGTGTTCCAACTCTATAGAAAATACATAACTTAATACCAAGTAATTCTAAAAACTGGGAAGAACCATCATATTCTACTACATAAGATCAAGTACAGGGGAATACTAGATTAATCCTCAGCATGAATTCATGCTTGAAAATCAAGAAACAAAGAGCACCTTACATACCTTTTTTTTCCGTCGAGCTTTCTTATGTCATTTATTTCTTTCAACAACCAGAACTTTAGCCCCTTAAATTACTTGAGTTTATCACCAAGTGACAAGACTGTTTCAAGCCAATTTATCCAGCCAAAATGTTACATCAATAGGCAGTCACAACACAAACATATAAGGCAACATTTAGCATTTCTTATTTCATCTTGTTTCTACAACTTTAGGGGAAAATAGAGGTAGGAAATTACCTCATTTTTCTCATGAAAAACTCCCAAAAATATAGAGTATATTTTAAGAAAAACACAGCTATTCCAACCTTCAAAAAAGAGCAGAACTTCAACAACAACATACCAACAACGGCAGCCCAACACTACCTCCAACTTCTAGCTTTAGCTAGGATTTTTAGGCAAGTTTAGCAATTAGAAACACTTAACCTTGGCACGAGAATATTCTTAGATATAGTAGGATTATTTTCCTCCAAATCACTTCCCAATATCGCAGCAATCTTTCTGAACAAAACGAAGCTACATAACAGCACAACAACTACAACAAGTCAACATACAAACCATAACTTTCTTGTAGTAGTCCTTCAAAAATTCATACACTTATTAGAATTTTCAAAATAGGGAAGTGAATTACTATTTCTTATGAACAATTCCTACTTAGATGGAGTATAAAATTAGCTCAAAATAGTCCCAAACACGCAGCAACACCACTGCCAAAACGAAGCTACAAGGCAGCAACAACTTCACCACAACGTTGCCTTCACTTCCATCGGACTTTTTCTTGAGTTCTGATGGTGTTTTCTTGAGGGATTTCCTCTTGTTTTGTAAGGATTTGCTACTGGAAAATAGAGAGGACTTCAGAGGGTATGTCAGCATCTCAATCCTGGAAAATTTAAATATGATTTCACAACAAAAAACTTACAATATAAAGGTGTTTGGGCGGTGGCCGTTTTTAGGGCGGTGGCCATGTTACTGCCCGATTGTGCAACCATAAAATGCTATAACTTTTTATTTCAAACTCCGATTAACGAGCCGTTTGATGTTCTAAAAACTAGGCTAGAAGATCTTTAATATGATATGTTATGGGGCTTCTAGTTGATAATATATTGGGATATATGGTGGTCTAATGGTGACCCTAACTTATAAACTTACATACTCTTTGTTTTTCCATTCGTACACATTTCCCTTGTCATCTACGATCAATATACAACCCGTACTTCCCTTAACATATCATACAAACATCAAACAATAACCAAAAAATTTTCGGGGTGCAACACTAGGGCTTGCATGCATTCTTTGTGAAATCATGATCTCAACATAACATAGCATAATATAATAACTGAATCCATTGTCTCAAAGCTGAAATCTGATAGTCATGAGTAAAACTAAACATTGAGTCAAACCTGCTTTAGAACATATATAGATATATAAATCTCATGAATGATGAACATGCATAACTGAAATCTTGAGGAAAAATGGGAGACTCGTCTTTTAACCGACATACCACGATAGAGCTTACATGGTTCCAACTATCACACTAAAGTGGGGAGAGTCGTCCAAAGCCTTGCTAGGCCTAGGGACAATACCATGACATCATATCAAGCTCGTGGCCCAAATAGGGCGGGGGATAGCTCACAAGGGAGGACCCAAAGTAAAATATGTATAATTATAAACCTACATTGGCGCGTAGTACTGAGGCATACGGTAATCAACCCTTAGCCTACTTGGTGCTAGACACTACTACAAAAAACATGCATATGCTCTCCATCGTTTTACAACGAAACTCAACATTGTCTATTGACGAAGTTCCGTAATCAAATACATCTCAAATCAGAAATTATGCATATGAGAAGCTTTAACTCAAACCATAGCACTAGCTGAAAATATAATTGGGAGTCTTCGCTCCAAAACCATGTGGTAAGCTTAATTCGAGAAATCATAAATCATACTTGATCATATGGGCATTGCCCAATATTTTAGCATGCTTGAAAATACTCAATTCATATTGAAAACATGATTATAAACATGGGTAGCTTGAAAAATGATTTTCATCATAATATCTTATCATAATCATACATTCATCACAAATCTCATCTTTAATGAAATTCTCATCAATGGGCTTTTTAATTAGTAAAATTTGAAACATGATTTTAATTGAAAAAAATAAAAAGCTTGCCCATGAATCATAATTCAACAGTAGAACATATTTAAATCATACCCATGTAGAAAATTAAGAATTTCATGCATTGGGTTAAATCCCCATAGATTTGACATAGGAAATTCATGAATTAGAGAGGGTTTGGGCATGGGTGTGAAAGGAATCACCCATTCATAACCCTACTTACCTAATTGTAGTTGATTCTTACACTTCTTTGATTTCCCAATAGAAATTGAAGAGAACTTGAAGAAGAACAAGCTTGATCACCCCCTCTAATCTTTTATCTTTGCATGCATGAACGAAAATGGCCTAAAATGAACTTAACCCTCTTAAAAGTCATCATTCATAGCTTAAAGTTTAGGCCTTAGGATCTTAGAAATTACGGAAAAGCCCTTACTAAATTTGTGGAAAATAACTGCCAGCCAGTCCCCACGAGGGACATGAAGACTCATCAGCTCTGACCACCACTGGTGGCATCGTCCGTCACGTACGTAGATTATCAAGTCATTTGGGCTCGTCACGGGTAACATCACGATTCGTTACTGGTGACCACGAGTCGTGGTCACCACTCATAACGTACACCGCCTATGATTTCAAGTAACTCCCATCAGCTGACCATGACCCATCTCACCTATCGTGGTGACTGACCATGACTCATGGGGTCCTTCCATTAGGCACACTACCTTATTCTTTTCCTTTCTCAATCACCACTTCCCACGACTGACCTAACAAGTCATGGGGCCTGACCACGACTTATGGTCATGTCCGTGGGGAGTAAAATTCCCAATTTCAAACTCATCTCCTGAGCCTCACCACGAGTCACATCACGACTCGTGGACTGCTCCCACGGGTCACCTCACGACCCGTTCTATGACCTGATGCCAATTTTAAGTTTTTCTCCGTTTCAACTCTCGGGTCTGACCTTTGGGCTTTCGGGGTATAACGATGTCTCCCCCTTGGGAACATTCTTCCTCGAATGTTGGAAAAAATACAGAAAAATAGAGAAATGCAATCATCATATTCAAATACTGATCATTTAAGCTAAAAACCGACAGAATGACTACCTCCAATTCAAACTACATAGCTGAACTGAATTCACGAATCATACATTCATCCATATACATAATAGAATCTTGGGCACAAGGACTGAACATGAAAAGTAAATGGAGTTTTAGGTCAAAACTGATACCTCAATCTAGAACTGAGCTAATAAAGAATAAATGTGGGTATCTAGCCATCATATCTGCTTCGGCTTCGCATGTAGCTCCTTCAAAATGTTGATTTCTCCATAACACTTTGACTGAAGCTACTTCCTTGTTCCTTAGCCTTCGAACTTGACGATCCAGTATGTCTACTAGAACCTTCTCATAACCGAGGCTGTCTTTCACTCCAAAACAGTCCACCGGGACAACTAGAGCTAGATCACCCAAACACTTCTTTAAGAGCGGTACATGGAATACAGGATGCACATAAGCTAATTCTGAGGGTAACTCCAATCCATACACCACCTTGCCAACCCGTTTTACAATTTGGTAAGGACCAATATAATGAGGGCTGAGTTTTCCTTTCTTTCCAAGCCACATCACTCCCTTCATGGGATACACCTTCAAAAATACCCAATCATCCACTTTAAACTCTAGTTCTCTCCTTCTCACATCAGCATAGGACTTTTGGCGACTTTCAGCTGTTTTCAACCTGTCCCGTATAAGTTGAACCTTTTCCATAGCCTCGTGGACTGAATATGGTCCTATCAACACAACTTCACCAACTTCGAACAAACAAATAGGCGATCTACATCTCCACCCATAGATAACCTCAAGTGGAGCCATCTGAATGCTGGAGTAGTTGTTATTGTATGCAAACTCGATAAGAGGCAAATGATCATCCCAACTACCTTTAAAGTCAACTATGCATGGTCTCAACATGTCCTCGAGAGTCTGAATTGTCTGCTCTGCTTGACCATCCACTTGCGGGTGAAATGTTATGATGAGTTTAACCTGAGTACCTAGTCCTTTTTTAAATGACCTCTAAAACTAAGAGGTAAATTGAGTACCTCTGTCTAAAATGATGAATAAGGGCACTCCATGCAATCGAACTAGCTCTCGAATATATAGTTTGGCATAATCCTCCACCGAATCTATGGTTTTGACTGGTAGAAGATGAGCAGCCTTGGTCAACCTGTCTACCACAACCCATATGGAGTCATATTGTCAATGAGTACGAGGTAGGCCTGTGATGAAATCCATATTAATTTCTTCCCATTTACATGTAGGAATACTAATACCCTAAAGCACGCCTCCCTATTTCTGATGCTCAACCTTTACTTTCTGAAATCCTGGACACTTAGCTACAAACTCCGCGATGTCCTTCTTCATGCCATTTCACCAATAGACTTCCCGTAGGTCACGGTACATGTTGGTGGCACCTGGATGGATAGAGTAACAGGATCCATGAGCCTCGTGCAACATTCGGCTCCTCAAATCATCAACATCTGGAACACATAAGAAACCTTAGTAGCAAAGCACATCATCTACCCCTTTGGAGAAGACCTTCACCCTCTGATTCTGAATGGCTTCCTTTAATTTTACCAAGATCGGGTCCTCGTCTTGTCTAGATTTGACATCAGTTACCAAAGACAATTCTGATCCATATTGAACAACGACACCGCCACCAATCGAGTCAACCAACCGAACTCCCAACCTTGCGAGTCTATGCACATCCTTCACCAGCTTTTTCTTCCCCTCATCCACATGGGACACACACTCCATAAAGATTCTATTCACTGCGTTCGCTACTACATTAGCCTTACTAGGATGGTAAAGCTCACTCATATCATAGTCCTTGAGTAGCTCCAACTACCTTATTTGCTAAAGATTGAGATCCTTCTAGGTGAACACATATTGTAAACTCTAATGATCCGTAAACACATCCACGTGAACCCTATACAAATAATGTCGCCATATCTTCAAGGCGAATACCACCGCAGCCAATTCAAGATCATGGGTTGGGTAATTCCTCTAATCAACCTTTAGCTGTCTGGAGGCATATGCTATAAATTTTCCATGCTATATCATAACACACCCAAGTATGATCCTTGAAGCATCAAAATAAACCACGAACCCATCGGTACCTTTGGGTAGGGTTAATATTGTTGTTGAAGTAAGTCAAGTCTTCAACTCTTGGAAGCTCTTCTCGCAAGCCTCTAACCACTGGAATTTCCCTTCATTTGGGTCAATTTTGTCAAGGGTGCTGCAATAGATGAGAAACCTTCAACAAATCTCCTATAGTATCCAGATAAACCCAAAAAGCTCCGAATATCCGATGGATTCACTTGTCTAGGCCAATTCTTCACCGTTTCTATTTTCTGAAAGTCCACCTTTATACCATCACTTGATATCATATGGCCGAAAAATGCCACAGAGTTCAACCAAAAATCACATTTGCTAAATTTAGCATATAGCTAGCGATCCTTGAGAGTCTGTAGCACCATTCTCAAATGAGCGGCATGCTCCTCCTAGCTCCGAGAGTATATAAGGATGTCATCAATAAACACAATCACGAATATATCTAGGTATGGATTGAACACCCAGTTCATCAAGTCCATAAAAGCTGTAGGAGCATTTATTAGTCAAAAAGACATAACTACAAACTCATAATGACCATACTGCGTCCTGAAGGCTATCTTCGGGATATCGCTCTCCCGAGCTCTAAGTTGATGGTACCCGGATCTGAGATCTATCTTCAAAAAGAACTTGTCACCTTGAAGCAGGTCAAATAAATCATCAATCCTGGGTAAAGGATACTTTTTCTTGACGGTGATTTTGTTCAATTGCCGATAATCAATGCACATACAAAGAGCGCCATCTTTCTTTTGGACAAAGAGAACTGGTCTACCCCATGGGGACTTGCTTGGTCTAATGAAACCCTTATCTAACAATTCCTTCAACTATACTTTTAACTCCTTTAGCTTGACTAGAGCTATTCGGTAGGGAGGAATAGATATAGGCTACATGTCGGAATGAAGGTCAATACAAAAATCAATCTCCCGCTCGGGAGGGATTCCTAATAAATCATTTGGGTAGACTTCCGGATACTCACATACTACTCGAACTGATTGGATAGTCGGGGTTTCGGACTCAAAATACTTAAAACTAACTAGATGGTACACACAACCTTTGGAAATTATCTTTCTGACCTTAAGGTAGGAAATGAAATGACCTACAAGCGCAACTGATCTACCCTTCCACTCTATGACTGGCTCTCCCATAAGTCTAAACTCCACTGCCCAGGTCCTACAATTAACTAAGGCATAACATGCAAATAGCCAATCCTTGCCGAGGATAATATCAGAATCGATAATAGCTAACTCCATCAAATCTGTTGAGGTGAATTTCTGAAGGACTGAGACCGGGAAACCTCTATACACCCGTCTAGCTATAACTAAATCACCTACTAGAGTAGAGACTGAAAATGATTCTGAAAAGACTTCAGGACTGACTCCAAAGCTACTGAACACATAAGGTGCCACAGAAGACAAGGTAGCCCCCAGATCTAATAAAGCATAAACAAAAAGATAGAAAACTCGTAATATACCAGTGACCACCTCCGGGGAGATGTCATGACCCTGGATGGCTTCTAAGGCATAGAATCTATTATGGAGCTACACTCCACCTGTGCTAGTAGATGCACCTGTTATGCTGAGCATGCGAGAGGGCTGCCGAACTAGAAACTGGGCCTCTGCCCCTATCATGATGTTGTCTCACTATTGGGCAATCTCTGAGCATGTGCCCGAGCTTCCCAAACCTGAAGTAAGAACCTGAACCTATTAAGCACTGGTCGATGTGCCCCCGACCAAATTTGTGGCAAGTTGGGATACTAGAATCTATGGGTCTTCTACTCTGACTCCTAAAGCATGATGCCTGCCCCCTCTGATCGTGCCTAGGCCTGGATGGCACACTCAACGCTGAAGATGCTGGGGCTAAAGATCTATGGTGGGTCTGCTGTTGGTGCCCACCTCTTGACCTTAGTTGTGATAATCTATGACTATCAGTCTTAGCCCTCTTGGCCTCCCTCTCTCACATATGCATCGCCTCCATTTGTTGGGCGTACAAAACTATTTGAGGGAAATCCATATCCTGGTGAAGCATAGCGGTCCTGCAATCCATTTCCAAAACCCGCCACACCATGAACAAAGTTGCTCACCTGCACCCTTTGATCAACCAATAAATCTGGAGCGTACTTTGATAGGTGAGTGAACTCAAGGGCAAACTCCTACACCATCATTCTCCCTTGATTAAGGTTCATGAACTCGGCTACCTTCAGCTCCCTCATATCATGAGGGAAGAACCGATCTAAGGACGCAACATGGAACTCCTCCCAATGACAGGGCCTGCTCCAGCGACCCTACTATCCTTCCATTGAAAAAACCAGATGTGTGCAATGCCCTTTAGCTGATATGAGGCCAACTCCGCACACTCAACTACATTCACCCCACGACTTCGGTGATCTTCACAATCTCATCTATGAACTTATACGGGTCCTCATCTACTTTTGACCCAAGGAACTCTCATGGGTTCATTCTCAAAAATCCCGAACTTGAGCAGCCGCCGCATTGCCATTTTGTGTGACATTAGCAACCGCATTCTGATTGGCCTGAGCGGTCAAGGCCTACGCGAGCATCAGAATAGTTTCCCGAAACTCAACATGGGGAACCGGCTCCAGTGCATGGTGCTCCTTAACTGGTGGGGCTTGTTGGTGCCTGTTTCCATTGTCATCCTCATGGCTTTCTCCATTTCTATTCCTCCTACCATTTACTCTTGGGGGAGCCATGATTCTGTAATCGCGAATAGCACGAGTTAGAAGGATAGGGAGACTTTTTGTTGCACGACATAGGTCACGAAAGAAGGGAACATCTCCTAAATGTCTCGTAGCCTCTTCATCATAAGTGTGGTGTGCTTCACACCCATGAAAAAGATTCTACTTAGACACCGTAAGAGACTTCAAACCTATTGCTCTGATACCATGTTTTTCACGACCCGAACGAAGGCCCGGATCGCAACACAGGACAAGGAGCCCCGAGATATTCCAAGTCAACCCATGGCATGAACATAAATCTAACTCAACCAATAAAACTTAAGAATCAACATGATAATCTTAGAAAAAGTCTAAAATAAACATAACATCAGAATACACAATCTGAAGATGAATACATCCTTTGTTTGAAAAGCCTCTAAACGTGAAGAGATGATGGCATAAGACCCCAACTAACTCAATAAAGATTAAATTGAAAACACATAGAGGAAATCTTAATAAGTCTAGTCCTAGAGAGATGAGGACTCACCAATAAGAGTAAGATGTGAACTCTGAAGACTAGCTATGTATGGGGCTGAGTCTGAGTGCCAGGTCCTGTATCATGAAACAATACAACATAGAGTATTCGGTCAGTACGTAGAGTGTACCAAGTATGCAAGGTAATTAAAACCGCTCAAATAAGTAGAATCATTTAAGAACATGCATAATGTAAAACATAGACAATAAAAATCTAAGAGTAGGGCTTGCATGCATCCTTTCTAAACTAATGATATCAACATTACATAACATAATATCATAACTGAATCAATTGACTCAAAGATGAAATCTGATAGTCATGACTAAAACTGAACATTGAGTCAAACATGCTGTAGAACATATAAAGATGTATAAATCTCATGAATCATGAACATGCATAATTGAAATCATGAGGAACAATGGGAGACTCATATTTTAACCGACATACCATGATAGAGCTTATATGGTCCCAACAATCACACTAAAGTGGATAGAGCTGTCCAAAACCTTGCTAGGCCTAAGGACAATACCATGACATCGATATCAAGCTCGTGGCCCAAATTGGGCGAGGGATATCTCATAAGGGAGGTCCCAAAGTAAAATATATATAATTATAAACCTATGTTGGCGCATTGTTCTGAGGCATATGGTGATCGACCCTTAGCCTACTCGGTGCAAGACATTACTCCCAAAAACATGCATATTCTCTCCATCATTTTTTAACGAAGCTCAACATCGTCTATTGATGAAACTCAATAATCAAATACATCTCAAATCTGAAATTATGCATATGAGAAGCTTTAACTCAAATAATACCACAAGAAGAAAAATAATTGGGAGTCTTCGCTCCAAAACCATGTGGTAAGCTTAATTCGAAAAATCATAAATCATACTTGAACATGTGGGCATTGCCCAATACTTTAGCATGCTTGAAAATACTCAATTCATATTGAAAACATTACTCTAAACATGGGTAGCTTGAAAACGTGCTTTTCATCATAATATCTCATAATAATCATACATTCATCACAAATCGCATCTTTCATGAACTTCTCATCAATGGGATTTTTAATTCATAAAACTTGAAACATGATTTTAATTAAAAATAATACAAAACTTGCCCATGAATCATAATTCAATAGTTCAACATATTTAAATCATACCTATGTAAAAAATTAGGAATTTCATGCATTGGGTTAAAACCGCAAAGATTTGACATTGGAAATTCATGATTTAGAGAGGGATTGGGCATGGGTGTGGAAGGATTCACCCATTCATAACCCAACCTACCTGATTGTAGCTGATTCTTACACTTCTTTGATTTCCCAAGAGAAATTGAAGTGAATTTGAAGAAGAACAAGCTTGATCACCCTTTCTAATCTTTTATCTTTGCATGCATGAATGAAATGGCCTAAAATGAACTTAAGCCTTGTAAAATTAATCATTCATAACTTAAAATGACATAGTTTAGGCTTTAGGATCTTATGAATTACGAAAACACCCTTACTAAATTCACATAAAATAACTGTCAATTAGTCCCCAGGAGGGACATGATGATTCACCACCTCTTGCCATGAGTCATGTCTTCATCCATCAAGTACACTGTTTATCAAGTCATCTAGGCTCATCACGAATGACTTCATAATTTGTTACCGATGACCACGACTCGTGGTCACCTCTCATCACATACACTGCCTATGATTTCAAATAACTCCCATCGGCTCACCATGACCCATCCCATGAATCATGGTGACTGACCATGACTCATGGGGTCCTTCTGTTAGGTACACTACCTTCTAGTTTTCCTTTCTCAACCACCACTTCCCACGATTGACCTAACGAGTTGTGGAGCCTCATCACAACTTGGGGTCATGTCCTTGGGGATTCAAATTCCTAAATTTCAAAATCATCTCCTGAGCCTCACCACGATTCACAGCATGACTCATGGGAAGCTCCCACTGGTCACCTCACAACGCGTTCTGTGACCTGATGCTAGTTTTAAGTTTTTCTATGTTTCAACTACTAGGTCTGACGTTTGGGCTTCCAGGGTATAACAATGACTAAGTTGCTTATTGTTGCTTAGCTATTGGAAGTTGAACTAATAATTTTTTATTAGTATCCTTTGCTTAAATTTTCCATGTCTAGCTATTTTCCTTTTGATTAGAAGCGACATAAGAGTCGTTTATATGAATTATTGTTGCTTAGATTAGCTATTGATGTCTTGCTGACATACCAATGCCATAAGGTCTTGTGGTTATCGTTTTAACACTCCTTGTTCATGATTAGTAGCATAATGAGTAGTTTTGGGATAAGATTACATGTTTATGATGCCTATATACGAAAAAGATAAACTTTGGCATATCTTGACACCTATCGAGCTAGAATTAGGTTTTGTATTTTGACCTTTGGGTAGTGGCACCATGACTACCTATTGAACTTTGGTTGTAAGTATCGAGGTGTGGTACATATCGTTAGAGATCTTATATCTGCATACGACGTACAAGACACATAAAAGGCCACCTTACTTGTTGATAGCTTAATACATTATATGATGCCTTAATCGTCTATCTTGTCAATTATTAAGTATTTAGGCCAGCAACCTTAGGTTGTTCATTCAGATGCCTATGTACAGATTGCCTAGAAGGGCTACAATCTAGCTTACCCAACCTACGCAGCTATACTTTACTTATAAGACCTATAAAATGTCTGGAAAGACTATATTGAGGCCTACATAGTGATATTGATATCTATTCACTTATTAACTTCCTTTATGCCTAAGTTGGTATTACTAATTCTCAGTAGAGCACTGTACGGAGTTACAGGAGCCCAAAAGGCTTAAATACAGCTACAAGAGCCTAGAAGGCTCAAGATACACATAGAGATACTGGAGCCAAGTGTGATCAGATAAATTTACAACTTGCCTATGGGGTTATAGTGTTACGAGTAAGGATATGTACATCGAGGTATACCTTCCAGGGCTTATAGGGACTCAGTTGGTTATTTTTTATTGTTTGTACCTGTCGAGCTTATTAGGGCCAGGTTAGGTTCTCGTTTCACTATTGCTTGTTTAGTTTTCGATATAATTTAATAAGATCTTTCAGGTTATTCTCTTATTCTTATAGTTGTTTACATTCCATTCTTACTATCAGTTTAGTTGCAGCTTATAATTATTACCTTATGTTGTTGGTCTATTATTATACTGACGCTCGAGCCTGGGGGCACTACACTCTTATTTGCAGGTTCTGATAGACAGGTTCAGGGATCTCCTCAATAACGGTTCAGACTCAGCACATTGGTCAACTCCTCTGTTCTAGTGTTGCCATACTTTTGAGGTTTGCATCTCTTTTGCTGAATAATTCTTTTTGAGTAGGTTGAGGCCCTGTCCCAACCAAATATTTACTCCTTAGAGGCTTTCAGAAAATGAGATTGTATAGAAATACATTGTTGTCCATGTTAGCTCGGTTGTTTTGTCTGAGCAATTTGGCAGCCTTAATAGCCCTTATATATATGTTTACCTTGCGCCTTATTTTAGTTAGACAATATGGTGGTCTTGTCAACTTGCATAGAGTATTATTATTATTGTGAATTGTTGGGTCAGCTATATATTTGTGCAAGTGTTAGTATTACGACCTTGTCTGTCAAGGACTTCTTTAAGCAAGGATATACTTGATTGTTTTCTTGATTATATGCTGCTGGTGTGTACTAGTGGTGTATATGTTCAGCTAAGTCTACTCATGGTATTGTATGTCATTCGATGCAAGTTACTCCTTTCAGGGGGCATGACAGAGACACTTGATAACGTCCAAAATACACTCTTCTTTTATAAAAGAGCGTAAACGGTCGTTGGTTAAAACAAATATTCCCGACGGATATTGGGGTCGAATCCCAAAGAGAATTAAGTCGATAATTCAAAAGTTATAAACTAATTCAAACTAGAATGCATAATTTTTCAACATTTGAAAAGTAAAATTGAGGGAAAATTAAGGGAAAATAATTATCTAAATCTAAACTAAGACTAATTGGGGGGAATTCCAATTGAAGTAATCACAAAGGAGAGGCTAGACGCATTCTATAGATGAGATCACAATTTACATAGATAGTAGTGGATAATTCACATTCTCTTGTTTTCCAACAGCGAGAATGTTTATGCCTTGGATTATTTCGAACACCAAAGCCAAATCAAGCAATCAACCACAAAAGCTTGAGGAAGGACTAGCTATTCCTAGACTTTCCCTTTAATGGAGTGAAAATGTGGGCATTAAGTATCCCTAGATTAATCCCACACAATAAAACTCCAAATCCTCACTATTACCTTCTCACCCAATTCTCACCTCTCTCTTTCAAGAAAAAGCAAGAAAAGTAAAGCACAATTAATGTTTGGAAATATCAATGTTAGCAATTATAACATGGGAGAAGGTAATAGATCTACAATTTACATAAGAATCCAAGGGCAATTTATGAAAACCCAATCAAATTAACAAACCCATCATTAATATACCTCTAGCTAGCAAATTAGTCAAGCATATTTAAAGATAGAGAGTAGATACCAAGAGAATTACCCTCACATTCATCACATTAGCTTCACAAATTTGCTTCACAAGCTCTTACAACAATGGTGGAATTCCCCCAAAATGGGTTAAAGAAAAATAAGAAGAAAAGTACTATCTAACTCTACAAATCTAGGGAGAAAAGATTCTACTAAAAATTCTATGAAGAAGATGAAATCTAGATGATAAAACTGATTAATTAATCAATCTCCCCCCCTTTTGTTGGTGTACAATGGAGGTTATATATATATATGTACTCTCTTGTGTACAACTTTCCCCAAATATCCTTGGACCTTCTAGATGCTTTTGAGACCTTTTCGGACCCTTTTACCCTTCATTAGACGGCCTCTCTGGCATTTTGCCAATGGTAATTCAAGGAGAGCCAAAATGTGTCCAGTTTAAAATAATGGTCTGGCAGGGGGGACCGGCGGTTCAGGGGCGTTTAGCAGGTGCCATTACATGAAGGGCCGGTTGTTTAGCTGGTCTGGGCAGTAGCTTCGGCATTTCACCCGCTTTTCACCCTTTCAGATCCACGTTTAGCCGATTCAAAGCACGTCCTTGCACCTCTTTTTGAGCTCAAATCTTCCCTTATGTTTGACTCCTCTGCCTCATACTCTAACTCATTAAAATTTCTTCTCAAATTCCATGTGTTGTGCTCGATTTCATGCTTTCTTTACTCACTTGCGGTACCTACAAAGAATTCAAGAGAAAGGGCATAAAATCCTCATCTTGAAAGGGCATAAAATCCACATAAATGATTTGAAAACTAAGCAAAAACTCACGATTAGGAGTCTAATAAGTTGGTAAAATTCGAACTCATCAAACCCCCAAACATGAACCATTGATTGTCCTCAAGTAATGCAATTCTTTACACTTGAGCAAATGAACAACAAGCTATACATGAGTTTTTGTATCAAGGGTCAATAAAGATATTCTTGCACAAGAGGACATTTGTAAAACTTAGGGTACTATGTTAGGTGTGCACAAAATCATCAATCCGCAAGACAACCTCAGCATTATACACCAACAATAGACTCAAACCATGTTGCACAATCTTCAATAGGTAACCACAATCATTAAACATATAATGGATGCATTCATTTCATTCAAACAAGGGGCATAGTTCCTCAAAACAAGTTCAAAGAGCATCTCAAGTCATTGACAATTCACATTCAAAGCTTGCCTTAAAGTTCGCTACCCTCTTTCCTTAATCATACATCTCTTTGAAAACAAGTTTAAGCATGTACTCTAAGGAAATGATGCCCCTCACAAGAAGAGATAATCCCCCACACATTTTTGTAGCATTTCAAACAATGGGATTATAAGAAAAAACCAATGCGCTCACTCTCACAAAGAAATTTAAGTGCTTACAAATTGACCCATAGACTTTCCCTTCAAGTATATAGCCGCTAATGTAGTGTTGCTACACTCAAAATCAATTAGGACTTGTGGGTCATAATGAAGGTTAGGGGTAAGGGTAGGATAATTGCTTAGCTTTTGGTGACTAAAGCCTCCATAATGCCTTTACACACACTTGTAACATCCCATCATCTTATTGATATCACTCCACCTTATTTCTCCTTGTTAATAATCTTCATCATCTGTGTAACACAAGCCACCTTTATAATGCCTGTGAATTTCACATTTAGCTTTATATATGCAAGAGATAACACCTTTTTACTATTCTTTCTCTTTTGATGATTTGAGGTCTTTCAACCCATCTATTCATTCATTTCGTCATGATTTTTGTGCTACCTCACAGTGAAGCTCTCATTTTCCCCCTTCTTTTGCAAACCTCCAAACTTAGGCTTTTTCCTCATCTCACATTCATTTCCTTATCGCTCCCCATTTCATGGGCATTAAGCCCCATTTTTCGTTATTTTATCACTAGCAATTTGGGAGGATGGGTGCCAAAGAGAAGGATTAAAAATGGTTATTAGGCTTGTAATGTGGTTTCCAAAGAAAGGGTCGAAGACTCAAACGTTGGCTATCAAAGATTAAGGTTCAAGAAGGTCATTTGGATGAAATGACTATTAAAAGAGGGCCTAAGATCATGTTCTAAGTGCATCCACATATATCATTTCTCCTTGAATCACACTTAGGAAAAGTTCTAGAAAATCATGCATACACAAGCGTTAAGCCAAAAACCTCACCATACAAGGCATCACAATCGAAGGAGTTCACACATTTCCTTTGTCACATTAAGAGGATGACTTTAAACGAGCTAGTTACGAATCAACAATCCAAGCAAGGAATATATAATTCATGATAAGAGCATGCTCATTTTCACATTTAGATACCCCTCTTTTCTTTTCAAAATTCATGCACAATGCCAAACATTAAATGTTGGTGGTACCTCATCACACACATGCACAAATGACTCTACAAGACTATAGACTTTACATTTTCCCTTAAAAAAGTCGCCTCTCAATCTATCATCGGAAAATCCCAACCCGGTTCGACAATAAAAATAAAAGACCAAGAAAACGCTCCTTGAGAAAGAACCGTAGTATAAAGAAAACCCTTGGAGTTTATTTCAAGATTACTATCTAAAAAGGCTATGCTACTAACAAGTAATGACGATTTTCCCTTAAGAATGATGTCACCCAATCTATTATAGGGCCATATCATACATTACTTAACAAGTTGGCTACTTAGACTTCCTCCCTAACAAAAACAATTCATTGTCCTCTATGCCTAAGGTAGAACAAAATGAGGAATGAATGGGTGAGAGAACTCCCTGATACCGTGGAGGCATCCTTTTTATATGCATTTTCCATGCTCTCCTTTTTCTTTTTCTTCTCTCACTGTTTGCCATGTCCCACAACTGATCCAACCCTGTAAAATAAAAGACAACACAAATGTAAAGTAAAATAAATTAAAAAAAGGAAAATAAAAACAAAATGTAAAAGTACTTGGGTTGCCTCCCAAGAAGCGCCTTAATTAACGTTGTGGCTCGACGACTTCAGCTTCACCACTTTTCTCTCCATTTTGAGCATTTGAATTGCACCCCTAGGTTCTTATCCATTCTTCTACTCCACTTGAGGGGTGGTGGTGTAAGCATCAAGGGACCAAGCAATGGATAATGCATCTTGTGTTTCTTGGCCCTTAAAGGAGGGAGGTGCTTTGGCCTTGTTGGTATGTCATACTCTAAGATGAAGCCATCTTGATCTTTCTCCTCAACTTCCTCCATTCACTTGGTCTCCTCAGTCTCCATTTTCTCAACTAAGTTCAATATTGAAAAATGATAAGAGAGCGGTCTAACTCTCTCCCATTTCAAGAATGCTTCTTGCTTGACTTCCTCCTCTTCAAGTGCACAAGAGTCCTGAGCGTGATTTGTTGGATGACATTTGTATACTCTACTGTCACTTCTTCAAACTTGGCATCCTGCATTTTTACAATGTTGATTGGTTGGGACACCTCTATGACTTCTTCAACACTTATCTCGACTCCTTTTTCCTCATCATTTTGAGCTTCCTCCCATGAGTCAAGGTGAACTATGCCCCATCGTTCACTTGTTCTTGTTATGCTCCTCAATCTCACCTCCACTTTTTCTTTTAGAGATTTACTGCTCTCTTCTTGAGGAGTTGCTGATCCCATAGGCATAGAGGGGTTGACATTCTTTTTCGCGTTAGACTCCTACTACAAAAAGGCTTGGAGCATGGCTTCTATGTGCCCACATGTATTTCTCTTGCCCTCTCTTTCCATGGTTTCATTCCCTTCAAACTTAGGAGCTCAACTTCTTTGATAGCCACTATAGCGAGAAGTGACCCCATTTGGGCATCCATCCCAATGTCTCCGATGAATACCATATAATGTGCATCTATACCCATCATAGGAAGGAGAAGGTGCACTCATCTCCCTTCTAGGGGCATATTTGCAATCTTGCCAATAGTGTGGTCCTCCACAATAGGGACATGGATCATCATAATAAGGGTTTCCACCAACAAACCTCCTTCATTCAATGATGCCATCATTCAACTACAAGAAAAAAAACAAAAACAAAAATAAAAAAACAAAATGTAAAACCAAAATGCAAAACTAGTTCGAATTAATAAATAACTAATGGCTTATCACAAATCAATTCCCCAACAACGACGCCATTTTTGATAACGTCCAAAATACATTGTTCTTTCACGAAAGAGCATAAACGGTCGTTACTCAAACTAAATATTCTGACGGATGTCGGGGTCAAATCCCACAGAGAATTGAGTCAATAATTAAAAAGTTATTAACTAATTCAAACTAGAACGCATAATTGTTCAACATTTGAAAAGTAAAATTGGGGGAAAATTAAGGGAAAATAATTATCTAATTCTAAATTAATACTAATTGGGGGGAAATCCAATTGAAGTAATCACAAAGGGTGAGGCTATAGGCATTCTATAGATGAGATCACAATTAAATCGGGAATATTTTCATCGCATTAGACTCAAAATTAACATATATTGTAGTGGATAATTCACATTCTCTTGTTTTCCAACCGCATGAATGTTTATGCCTTGGATTCTTTCAAACTCCAAAGCCAAATCAAGCAATCAGCAAAAAAAGCTTGAGGAAGGACTAGCTATTCCTAGACTTGCCCTTTAATGGAGTGAAATGTGGGTCTTAACTATCCCTAGATTAATCCCACACACTAACACTCCAAATCCTCACTATTACCTTCTCACCCAATTCTCACCTCTCTCTTTCAAGAAAAAGCAAGAATAGTAAAGCACAATTTATGTGGGCAACCATTAAGGTTAGCAATTATAACTTGGGAGAAGATAAGAGATCTACAATTTCAATAAGAATCAAAGAGCAGTTTATGAAAATCCAATCAAATTACCAACCCACCATTAATATACCTCTATCTAGAAAATTAGTCAAGCATATTTAAAGATAGAGAGCAGATACCAAGAGGATTCCCCTCACATTCATCACATTAGCTTCAAAAATTTGCTTCACAAGCTCTTACAACAATGGTGGAATTCCCCCAAAATGGGTTAAAGAAAAATAAGAAGAAAAGTACTATCTAGCTCTACAAATCTATGGAGAAAAGATCCCACTGAAAATTCTATGAAGAAGATGAAATCTAGATGATAAAACTGATAAATGAATCAATTCCCCCCCCCCCCCCCTTTATTGGTGTACAATGGAGGTTATATATATGCACTTTCTTTTGTAAAACATTCCGCAAATGTCCTTGGAGCTTCTAGATACTTTTGGGACCTTTTTGGACCCTTTTACCCTTCATTAGATGGCCTCTTCGGCAAGGAACCAGCATTTCTCCGGTGGTAATTCATGGAGAGCCAAACTATGGCCAGTTGAAAACAGTGGCCTGGCAGGGGGGAACTGGCAGTTCAGGGGCGTTTAGTAAGTGTCATTCCCCGAAGGCCGGTTGTTTAGCCTGTCTAGGCATTAGCTTCGGCGTTTCGCCCGCATTTTTCCCTTCCAAATCCGCGTTTAGCCGATTCAAAGCACGTCCTTGCACCTCTTTTTGAGCTCAAATCTTCCCTTATCTTTGGATCCTGTCCTTCATATGCTAACTTATCGAATTTCTTCTCAAATTCCATGTGGTTTGCTCGATTTCATGCTTTCTTTACTCACTAGCGGTACATACAAAGAATTCTAGAGAAAGGGAATAAAATCCACATAAATGACTTGAAAACTAGCAAAAACTCATGATTAAGAGTCTAATGAGTTGGTAAATTTCCAACTCATCAACGCTCTCAAGGACGACCCTATCATGGCTACGGTGGCACGTATTCTGAGACCTGAGTGCGCTGGAACTCCAGCCTACTCTGTGTTAAAAACTACTCCCAAAATATACATAGTGCTCATATCATAATCATGAAACATACTTGGTATTACATGGGCTAGTTAGAAATCATGAAATTTATAACTTTCTTAACATATATGAACTAGCCCTGAAAAAAATACTGAAAATACACCTATGATACATAACATTGAGATTTGTGAAACTCATGCTTAATTGTATAATTCATCATGACTTGAAAATAGATATTCGTGAGAGATTTTAATAAGAATCATGCAATTATAATCATAAAACATAAATATAATCATGAGAGAATCAATTTCATAAGAGATTATGGAGGTTTTCATCAAAAAGGGCCTAACCTTAGAAATTCATGGAAATCATAGTTGGAGACTCGAAGGAATTGAAATCATGTAATTGAGCTTGTGATTAGGAATTAGGGTGAACGAAATCCCCTATTCATGACACCACATACTTGGGCTCCGATGAATTCTTGCTAAGGTTTGAGACCAAGAGAGTTGAGAAGACAAAGCACCTAAATTGTTTGAGAGCCTTGAGAGATTGATCTTCGATCTATGGTGTTTGGGAGAGGAATGAGAGTTTAGGCTTAGTTTTACCTTTAAGTACTCCCCTTAGTAAACCTAAACGACCTTATTTAGGAGTTAAAAGCATAGGAAGTTATGAAAACACCCATAGGAATTTGCACTTAAAACAGACAGCCCAGTGGTACGATCTATACCACGATTTGTACCACCCTGCTACAACTCAGAAATTTTTTAATGATTGTTTGATACTTTTAGGTCGTATCATGGGAGATACGGGTTGTGTGTTAGCCGTAGGTGATGAGGGAAACATGTACAAATGGAAAAACAAAGGGTATGTGAAGTTCATGACTAAGGATCAAATTTAAATGATCATATCTATCGGTCTATAATGAGTTACAAGGCCTAAGATATGTAAAATTAAATTGTATTTGAGTCTAGTTGTCAAAAAATCAAACCTATCTTTGGTGAAGTTCATAGTAAAATGTTAAAGGCATTTTACCATGGCACTTTCAGGTAGTGACATGGCCATCACATTAAAAACGTCCACCGCCCCATCTCTTTACATTTTAAAGTGTCATGTCATGAATTCATTTTCAAGTTTCCCTAAAGTAAGCTACTATATTAAGGTCTTCATATTATCTCTGATTTTCAGCAAACTTAAAGGAGAAAACACCAAGTAAAACTCAATCAAATTTCAAGACAAGTTAAGAAGTCACTTGCAAGTTGTGCATCGAGCATTGGTGGTTGTTTTGCTGCGTTTGAGCAGTATTTTGGGGGGTGAGTTTGCTGCATTTTTGAATGAGTACTAGGCTACATATATAATCTCATATAGTAAGTATTGGATACAAAGAAAGGATAAGAGTTCTACCTTTTAAACTTGTCAAGAATATTCGATAAGAAGTAGAAGTTGGAAACCAAGCTAGGCTACCATTTATGGTGTTTTTTTGCTAATTACTGCCCATTTCTGAAGGTTGGTGCAACTGTATCTTACTTTGAATATACTCCTTTATGGTGGAGAATAATCGTAGGAAAATCTAGGTAAGTTTCCTCTTTCATTTCTCCTAAAAAATTATTAGAATAGGCTTGCAAAGAGATGTTGAATTACTATTTTGTGTTGATTGTTACGGCTTCCTGTTGGGATGATGTTTTGTCTAAACAAATTGGCTTAGAACAGCCATACATTATAGTTGTAATCCTAAGGAATAGAAGAGGTCTGAATATTGATTGGAGGAAGAATCAACTGGAGAAACTTGTCGGAATAATATATGTTAAGGCATTCCCACCCGAGTTATTCAAGCACGAAAATGTATTGTTGAAAGGACCAATATTCCTATGTTTTCGTACTCATATTGAGACATGTATGATTTTGTCCAAATATTTAGAAATGTTTGGCATCAACTTGAATAGATAAAAGTGTTTGAGGAAAGCAAATGTGAGGTGAAACTCTGTTGAATTCCCTAAAGTTCAAGCCCCCTAAAGTATGTAAGATTGCTAAAAGTTATTTTGTGATGTGGGTTTTTTGTTGTACATTTCACGACATGAATAGTGATGTGGCTGGGTGATCTCTGTCGGAAGCCCATTCGGGATAATAACCTTGTCCTGGCCCGAATGTAGACCCGGATTGCAACACGGGACAAGGAGCCGCGAGAGACTCCAAGTCGACCCATGCCATAAGCATACATCTAACTCAGTCAAATAGAGCGTAATACTCAACGTAATAACATAGAGGAAGCCTAATCATTACATTACATGGAAAGCGAAATGCATTTCATACATAATAGCTGAATACTACACTTAGTCTGAAAGCCTCTAACATATCTGATGGGTTGATGGGACAACACCCCCAACTAACCTGACAAGTCTAGAAAACTGAACATAAAGAGATAATTGATATCAACTGGTCCTTGGGGAATGAGGACTCACCAATGAACCAGATGCTAACTCCGGGAATGAGCTAATGACGGTGTTGGGTCTGAATATCAAAGCCTATATCATGATACAGCATAGAGTATGTGTTTAGTAAGTGGAATGTATCGAGTATGCAAGGTAAGTAAAACGGACATTTAAAATACATAAAAGTTCATAAGAGATCATAAGAGTAGGACAACATGCTCATAACATAAATATCATAATATAACACTAAGGCTCAAGGTTTTCAAAATATTTGTAATCCATTCATTATTATAGTCATAAGAGAAACTTTGCAAATCATAACTTGAGCCAAAATAACATAAACATAACGATGCATAAAAACATGCGGAATAATGGGGGGAATTATCATAACCGACACCATCATGTTAGACTGTTACATGATGCCCCAACTATCTCACTCAAGTGGGCAGAGTTGTCCCTAGCTTGCCAGTCAAGGGACGTGCATTATGTGATATCACGAAAGAGGGGATCTATTAAAATTGTAATGTATCATCATGAGCCTACGGTGGCACGTAGTTATGAGACACTGGCGTAGTCCTTTGAACACCGGGCTACTTGGTGCTAGAACTGCCCCCAAAAATATACACATTAGGCTCATACGTCAATCACAAACATCATTCATGAGATTCATGGCCAAATAAACATTAACATCATTGATCCCCATTTATATGCATGTTTATCGATGAATCAAGGGCCCATTAATCGGCCAATGTCATAAATCGATAATTCATGAAATACATTTCATAAACCGTAAATCATACTTGAACATGTGGCATTGCCCAATACTTTAACATGCTTGAAAATACACAATTCACTTGATAACATGATTATAAACATGGGTAACTTGAAAACATGCTTTTCATCATCCGCAGAAGTCACCAGTCTGGTCCCCTACCCCACAAAGTAGCTTGATGGCCGAACCACTCCCAAGGTGAATAGTGCCCTAGGGGCCGACCCGGCACCGACCGACTGAGACTCCTGCGCTGTATGCCCTTCGATCAATACTACATTTTTCTTTTTTTCCCACAACAACGATATTCCTTTGCTACTTCTTTCCTCAGCTAATGGAAATAATTCATCATACATGAACATTCATCATAAATCTTAACTTTCATGAACTTCTCATAAAAGGGCATTTTATATTTATAAAGCTTGAAACCTGATTTTAATGAAAGAACACGTAAAATTTTCCCAGGATTCATAACTCAATAATGAAAACTCATTTAATCATACCAATGTAGAGAATTAGGAATTTCATGCATTGAGTTAAAACTCCATAGAATCATCATAGGAATTTCATGATTTTGAGAGGGATTGGGCACGAGTGTGAATAGTTTCACCCATTTATAACCCTACATACCTGGGGGAGATAAGATTTTATCACTCCTTCAAACCCCAATGAACAATTGAAGGAAAGCTTGAAGAATTCTAGCTTGATCCACTCCTAAACCCCTTCATTATGCATGCATGGATGTGAATGAGCCAAGGATAGATTTTCCCTCATTAAACACTACGTTTCGAGCCTTAAATGACGTAGTTTAGGACCCTAGGACTTATTAATGATGAAAATACCCTTAATGAAATTCCTAAAAATTCTACACTGCAAGTGACCACGGGCGATCCAACGAGTCCTGCCTTGATAGCACGACTCGTGGTATCCGTCCGTTGCATCCACTGCCTATTCTCAACTTCTCAGATTCGGTCCAACTTATAGCCACATTATCAATGTGTCTTACGATTCTTTAAGGACTGACATATCTAGGACTGAGCTTTCCTTTCTTCCCAAACCTCATCAACCCTTTCATAGGAGAAAATTTTAGATATACCTAATCATCTATAACAAACTTCAGCTCTCTTCTCCTCGCATCATCATATGATTTATGGAGACTTTGAGGTGTCTTCAGCCATTCGCTGATAAGTAGAATCTTCTACATGGCCTCATAAACTAAGTCAGGCCATATCAAGGAAGCTTTACCAATTTTGTACCACCGTGTGGGAGACCAATACCGCATACCATATAACGCTTTGAATGGGGCTATTGCATGCTGGAGTGGTTGTTGTTGTTCAATGAAAACTCGATGAGGGGTAGGTGGTCATCCCAACTACCCTTGAAATCAATCACACAAGCCCTCAACATATCCTCCTAAGTTTGAATGGACTACTCAGCTTGACCATCTTTTTGCGGATGGAAAGCTGTGTTGAGCTTAACATGCGTACCAAGTCCTTTCTAAAAGGACTTCTATAAGTGTGAGGTGAGCTGAGTACTCCTGTTTGAAATGATGGACAAAGGGACTCCATACAACCTGACCAACTCCCGGATGTACAGCCTGGCATAATCTTCTACAGAATTTATGGTGTTGACTTGTAAGAAGTAAGTTGCCTTGGTCATTTGGTCCACCACCACCCAAATAGAATCAAACTGGTTGCATGTACGAGGTAGACCTGTAATGAAATCCATGTTGACCTCTTCCCATTTCAAAGTAGGGGTGCTAAGGTCCTGAGTAATACCTTTCCTTAGATCTTTCCTTTCTCTTAATCAAAATTCAAGATTCAAAATTGAGATTGTAATCATCGAACTCATCCCAGAAAAATTGAATTCCAACGACTTTTCTTTCTTCCATTCGTATGTTTATCTCATCTATAAATTATCTTGTTGAGAAGTCTTTGAATTATAAGCAAGGTATGAGTGTGTGGTAGATCTAAAATATTTCCATGAATGTCTTTCCATGAATATGTTTCCATAGATATGGAAAGTAAAAACTGGGGAAAAAGAAGAAGAAATGAAAAACTACAAAAAATATCAACAATGAAAATAATTAAAAATAATGGTCTTATACACATGTCAGGCGCGTGTATAACACTTTTGTACATGAATCTGAGATTGTCTTAGAAAGGTGGTATTAATTCACTTTAGGTTAAATGAGGGGGCTAAATAAACGTCTATAAAGTTAAAGTACTAAACTAAGTTATGTGGAAAAGTTTGAGGGGGATTTTATGCATTTTCACTGAATTAACATGTAAGAATGCTGATAATTCCTAACTGGACTGATATGACATACAATGATTGTAGTACCCTGAAAGCGCTAAGATCAGACCCGAGGGTTCAAATAGATAAAATAGACATTTCTTCTCTATGTCATAGGACGAGTCATTAGGTACACCACGAGGCCTGGTGTCCCTCATGGTGATTGGTAGAATTATGTTTTCCAGTGTTGGCAATGGGAGTAATTGACGAGTCATTCGCTCAGGTAACGAATCGTCTAGTCCCTCGTTGGGCTAGCATTGTGCTTTACATGTGAATTTATTAAGGGCTTTTCCACTATTTCTAAACTTGTAAGACCTAAACTATGTTGTTTTAAGCTCAGATAGGTGTATTTTAAGAGGAATTAACTCATTCAAAATCAATCCCTCTCCTTGCATGCAAGACTAGAAGTTCCTAAGGTGATCAAGCCTAGAATTCATCAAGTTCTTCCCCAATTCCTTTGGGCATTCCAGAAGGGTGTGCAACAAAAAGTACCCAGGTATGTAGGGTTGTGAATGGAAAGTATTCCTTCATTCCCATGCCCAAATCCTTTTCTAAAATTCATGGAATTCTTAGTTGATGAATCTATGAGGTTTTTATCCAACTTGTGAAATCTAAGTATCTATCATGGGTAAATTCTATTCATGTTTCTAATGTTAAATTCAGATTCATGGGCATGTTTTTAATGTTTTCAATTACAATTCATGTTTTCAAAGTCTTACAATTATAATGCCTAATTATGAAAGTTCATGAATGGTTGAGATTATCATATATGTTTTCAAGTATGATAAGATGTATAAGATAAAAGCATGATTTTGAATTGCCCATGCTTGCATTCTTTATTTTGACTATCCAAAGTATGTATAAGTTTAGGTAAGCTCATATGATTAAGTATGTTCATGATAAACTTCAATTGCATGTTATTAGCTTACAACATGATTTTGGAGTCTAGACTCCCACTTTTTAGCTTGTGGTATGGTTTGAGACAAGGCTCCTCATCATATGTTTTCAGCTTATGCATATATTATTATGATTCAACTTCATTGAAAGAGGGTGGTTCTTCTTCGTTGAAAAACGATTGAGAGAATCTGCATGTTTTAGGGAGTAATGTCTAGCATCGAGCAAGCTAAGGGTTCAGTCAACCCTGTGGCTTAGAACTACGTGCCAAGGTAGAAATATTCAGAATATTTGGGACCTCCTTTGTGAGCTTTCCCTGCCCCCGAGGGGCGTTCATCTTGATATCGATATCATGGTAGCGCCCTTAGCCCTGGATAGGCTTTAGATGGCTCTTCCCACTTGAGTGTAATGGTTGGGACCATGTAAGCTCTATCGTGGTAATGTCTGTTATATGACGAGTCATCCATTGTTCCTCATGATTTTAGTAATGCATGTTAATCAGTCAAGATATTATGTTGTCAGCAGGTTTGACCCAATGTTCAGTTTAACTTATAATTAGCAGTTTTTGAGCTTTGGGTCATTCAATTCAATTATGATATTCAGTCATGTTTAAATCATGTTTTCAGATAATAGCATTCAAGCATTACCCTCATAATCTTATCTTGTGTATGTTTTATAATATGCATTATTTCACTTTTACTTACCTAGCGATTTTACTTATGTTGCATACTCTGTACATTATAAGTACTGACCGCATACTCTATATTGTATCGTTTCATGATACAGGCTCAGATGTTCAGGTGTTGTCCCACCGCTAGCCAGATTTTTAGAGTTAGCATTTCCCAGCCTTTTTATTGTGTCCTCATCCTCCGAGGACCTTCTTATTAGTTTATTATTAGTACTTTCAGTCTCTATTTATTAGTGAGTTAGTTAGGGTCTTGTGCCATTAACTCGTCGGGTTGTAGAGGCTTATCAGACATAGTATGTATTTAGCTTCAGAATTGTGTTATGTATTCAAATATTCAAATGTTATTAGATTTTCAGACTTCCGCTATTTCATATATTAAACTTCTGCATTATTATGTTGAGCTTTAAATGTCATGTTCATGTAGGTGTTAACTTGGAGCCTCTCGGGGGTTCTTTATCTTGTGTCTCGATTTGGGCCTATGTTTGGGTCATGACAATCTCCTCGGGTGTTGGAAAGCTGCATTGAGTCTTTTTCATGGGTGTGAAGCGCACCACACTTATGACGAAGAGGCTACAAAGCGTTTTAGGAAACTTCCCTTCTTTCATGATATATATCATGCGATGAAATGTCTCTCTATCCTTCTAACTCGTGCTATACGCATTTGCAGAATCATGCCTCCTCGCCGAGTCAATGGGAGAAGAAACGGAAATGGAATGGCCATGAGAATGTCAATGGAGATGGGCACCAGTAGGCCCCACTTGCCCCCGTGAATCATGTGCTCGAGCAGGTGGGCCATGCAGAGTTTAGGGCTTCCATCCAGATGTCCGTACAGGCATTGACCGCCCAAGTTAACCAAAAGGCAGTAGCGCATGTCCCCCAAAATGGGAATGCAACAACGGCAAAAGTCAGGGACTTTCTCAAGATGAACCCTCTAGAGTTTCTCGGATAGAAGGTGGACGAGGAACCACACGAGTTTATTTATGAGACTCAGAAAATCATCCAAATCATGGGGGTGACATGGGAGAGTGCATAGACTTAGCCTCTTATCAATTGAAAAGGGTTGCACATATTTTGTTCAGACAGTGGAAGGATGGAAGAGCAGTCGGAGCGGGTCCCATTGGTTGGGATGATCATTCGTCTTTCTCTTACAACACAACGAAACTAAATGGTTTGAATCTAAATTGATTTTAGGTTGTACACCTAATTTTCATGGGATTTTAGTTTAATCAGCCAGAGCACCGCTTCCATACCACATTCATGGATCAGTTCTTTCCCCGAGAGATGAGGGAGATAAAAGCAGCTGAATTTGTGAACCTGAGGCAAAACAACATGACAGTCCAAGAGTATACTTTAGAGTTCACCATCTTGTCCAAATATGCACTAGATATGGTGGCTGATCAGAGGGCTCGAGTGAGTCAGTTCATGCATGACATAACGAACTATTTGGTCAAGGATTGCCGAACTGCGATGCTTTATCGGGATATCGATTTATCACAGTTTGTTCTATACACCCAATAAATAGAGGCGGTACAGGTGAGTGAGAGGGAGAGGGAGAGGGAGAGAGAGGCCTAGAGGGACAGGATTGATAGTTTTGGATTCTCCCAGCCGAGACATAGTGGTGGACACCCATAGCAGTCCCATTAGTGGTCATCATCCCCAGCACCGTCGAAAGCAAGTGTGCCATCCATATCTAGGCACGACCAGAGGGGATGATCATCAGGCTCTCGAGGTCAAGGGAGCAGACCCGTAGAGCCTAGCATTCTAGTGTGTGACAAGTGTGACCAGAGGCACACAGATCAGTGCTAGAAGGTTCAGGTACTTATTTCAGGTGTGGGAAGCTCAGACATATGCTTAGAGATTTCCCAGCAACTACACAAGGCCATGGTAGAGGCCGAGATCCATCTGCCAGTTCAGTAGCAGCACCAGCACGCCCAGCTCAGTAGGGTGTGTCCACAGTGCAGGTGGTGGTCAGCGCCAGAACAGGTTTTATGCCCTTATATCTGGTTAGGAGCAGGAGCCTCTCCAGATGTAGTCACTAGTATGTTATGAGTATTCCACCTTGATGTATATTCTTTATTAGATCTAGGGTCTACTTTTTCTTTTTTGATGCCCTATGTTGCTAGTAGTTTCGGAGTAAGACCCGAAATCCTATCAGAACCCTTCTCAGTCTCTACTCCAGTCGGTGATTCAGTTATAGCTCGACCAGTATATAGAAATTACCCTGTCACAGTCCTTCAGAAAGTCACCTAAGAAGATTTAGTAGAGCTAGCCATGACTGATTTTGATATTATCTTTGGCATGGTTTGGCTACATGCATGTTATGCCTCAGTAAATTTTAGAACCCGTGTGGTAGAGTTTCGATTCCCAGTTGATCCAGTCCTAGAATGGAAGGGTAGTTCAATTGTGCCTGTAGGTTGTTTTATTTCCTACCTTAAGGATAGAAAGATGATCTGTAAAGGTTGCGTGTACCACCTAGTTAGGATTAAGGATGCTACATCTAAAACCCGACTATCCAGTAAGTTCTTGTAGTGCGTGAATATCCAAAAGTGTTTCCAAATGACTTACTCAGAATTCCTCCCGAAAGAGAGATCGACTTTGGTATTAATCTTCTTCTCGATACGCAGCCTATATCAATTCCTCCTTACAAAATGGATCCAACTGAGCTAAAGGAGTTGAAGGAGTAGTTGAAGGATCTTTTGGACAAGGGTTTCATTAGACCAAGAAAATCCCCGTTAGGTGCAGCAGTTCTCTTTGTCCGAAAGAAAGATGGTTCCCTTTTGATGTGCATTGACTATCGGTAATTGAACAAGGTTATGATCAAGAATAGGTATCCCCCCCAGGATTAATTATTTGTTTGACTAGCTTCAGGGTGCTAAGTTCTTTTCAAATATAGACGTTAGATCAGGATATCATCAACTCAGGGTTAGAGAGAGTGATATCCCAAAGATAGCATTTAGGACTCGATATATTCACTATGAGTTTGTAGTTATGTCTTTTGGACTAACAAATGCTCCTGAAGCTTTTATGGATTTGATGAATAGGGTGTTCAAGCGATATTTGGTTATGTTCGTGATTGTGTTAATAGATGATATTCTCATATACTCTCGGAGCAAGGAGGAGCATGCCGCTCATTTGGCGGTGGTACTACAGACTCTTATGGATCGCCAGCTATATGCTAAATTCAGCAAGTGTGAGTTTTGGTTAAATTTGGTAGAATTTTTGGGTCATGTGGTGTCAAGTGAGGGTGTACAGGTGGACTCTTCAAAGATAGAAGCTGTGAAGAATTGGCCTAGACCAGTTAGCCCTTCAGATATCAGGAGTTTCTTGGGTTTAGCTGGTTACTATCGAAGGTTTGTTGAAGGTTTTTCATCCGTTGTGGCAGCGTTGACTGAGTTAATCTAGAAGAAAGTGACGTTTTAATGGTTAGAGGCATGTAAGAAGAGCTTCCAAATTTGAAGACTCGATTCACCTCGGCACTAGTGTTGACCCTACCTAAGTGTATCGATGGGTTTTTGGTATATTGTGACACCTCAAGGATCAGCCTTGGTTGTGTATTGATGCAGCAAAGTAAGGTTATAGCCTATGCTTCCAGGCAACTAAAAGTCCATGAAAAGAACTACTTGACTCACGACTTCAAGTTGGCAGCGGTAGTATTTTCCTTGAAGATTTGGAGACACTATCTGTACGGGGTCCATGTGGATATGTTTGCGGACCACAAAAGCCTACAGTATATGTTTATTCAGATGAATCAAAATCTATGACAAAGGAGGTTGTTGGAGCTTCTTAAAGATTATGATATGAGTGTCCATTATCATCTGGACAAGGCTAATATGGTGGCAGATGCTCTTAGTAGGATTTATATGGATAGTGTGCCCATGTAGATAAATAGATAAAAGAGTTAGTAAAGAATGTGCGCTTTCTTGAATGATTAGGACTTCGTATTGTTGACTCAACAGATGGTGGTGCCATTGTTCAAAATTGATCAGAATCTTCCTTGGTGACTAATGTCAAGGCTATACAAGAGGAGGATCCTATTTTGGTAAAGTTGAAGGAAGCTGTGCAAACTCAGAAGGTGGAGGTTTTCTCCTAAGGGGGATATGGTGTACTACGATATTAGGGTCGTCTGTGTGTACTGGGTGTTGATGACTTGAGGGAGAGTATGTTGCATGAGGATCATGGTTCAAGATATTCTATATATCCAGGTGCCACCAAGATGTACTGTGACCTACAGGAAGTCTATTGGTTGAATGGCATGAAGGGTATAACAGAGTTTGTGGCAAGGTGTTCGAATTGTTAATAGGTGAAAGTTCAGAATTAAAGACTTGGAGGTGTGCTTCAAGACATTAGTATCCCTACTTGGAAGTGGGAGGAAATCATATGGAATTCATTACAGGGTTGCCTCGTACTCGTCGACATTATGATTCTATTTAGGTGGTTGTAGACAGGTTAACTAAAGTAGCATATTTCCTACTAGTCAAAACTACCAACTCAGTGGAGGATTATGCTATGTTGTATATTCGGGAGCTAGTTCGGTTGCATGGGACCTTTTCCATCATATCAGATAGAGGTACTCATTTTACCTCCTAATTTTGGAGATCATTTCAGAAGGGACTTGGTACTTAGGTCAAGCTTAGCACAACTTTTCACGTGTAAATAGATGATCAGGCTGAACGGACAATTCATACTCTTGAGGATATGTTAATAGTGTGTGTGACTGATTTCAAAGGTAGTTGGGATGATAATTTACCTCTCATCGAGTTTGCATATAACAACATCTACCATTCCAGCATTCAAATGGCTCCATTTGAGGCTCATTATGGGAGGAGATGTAGATCACCTATTGGTTGGTTTGAAGTCGGTGAAGCTACGTTAATAGGACCGAATTCAGTTCATGAGACTATGGAGAAGGTTCATCTTATAAGGGTATGGTTGAAAACAACTTAGAGTCGTAAAAAGTCCTATGTGGATGTGAGGAGGAGAGAACTTAATTTTGAAGGTGATGATTGGGTGTGTCTGAAGGTGTCTCTCATGAAGGGAGTGATGTGGTTCAGAAAGAAGGGGAAACCCAGTCCCTATTATGTTGGCCTGTACAGGATTTTGAGACGTGTTGGCAAGGTGGCTTATGAATTAGACTTGCCTTCAGAATTGGCTTCAGTATATCCAGTTATCCATGTGTCTCTTTTAAAGAAATGCATAGGTGATCCAGCTTTAGTTGTCCCGATGGAGAGCATAGGAATGAAGGATAGCCTTAGCTATGAAGAGGTTTCGATTGAAATACTTGATCGTCAGGTTTTGTAATACCTCGAGAAAGGATAAGAGTAGACTCGGGAGTTAAATTTGAAATGTGTAGAAAACCAGCAAAAATATCATAGAACAGATGACCCTACGACTCGTGGTAGGGTACCATGGGTCTTCACTACCTATCGTGGTTTGGGAAGTTAGGGAAACAGTGGAGACAATGGACAGTGCAATGACCCGTTGTTGGAAACAATGAGTCGTTGTCACCAGTTGTGGGGACGCTGGACTTAGGTAGAGGAGGAACTCACGGCGCATCGCAAAATTTATGGTTAAGAGGGACTACCCATTGTTTCCTGTCATCATTCCTGGGTTGAAGGTTCTAGTACAGAAAACGGATGGAAACTGTAACTCGTTGGAAGTTACCACGAGTCGTGGTGAGGCGCGTGGGAAGGAACGCCAGATTTGGTCAAGGAGTTGACGACGGTCGATCCAACGACTCATCCTTTGAAGTCACGACTTTTCCTAATTAGCCATGGGAAGGATCCGAGGCATGAGGTAAAGAAGTGGACTCAATGATTCGCTACCACGGTCGTGGTATGCTGTCCCGACTTGTTAGGTCGGTCGTTGGTCCATCCGGGGCAGGTTTTCAAGGAAATTATTGTAAGGGCATTTTTGACCTTTCTACATTTTTAACCCTTAAACTAAATCATTTTGGATATTTTCTGAGTATGATAATATGTGTTAAGTCCTTTATGCATGCCCATTCTCATGCAAAAGCTTAGAGAGGTTTTTGGGAGATTCAAGGCCTTCTTCCTCAAATTTTTATCAATTTCTTTGTGGGTGTACAAGGAACTTTGAGTCCATTCATTCTCAGGTATGTAGGGTTTTAAAATGGGTGGAATACTTCCTTACCCATGCCCAATTTTGATTTAAACCATGAATCCTCCTATTCAAGTCTATGGGATTTTACCCAAGTGCATGAAAATGTGATTTCTCATTATAGGTATGATTTAATTGAGTTTTAATTATTAAAGTATGAATGATGGGCAGGTTTTATCACTATTTTTCTTTTAATCATATTTCAAGCTTTTAAATCCAAATTGCTCATTTGATGAAAGTTCATGGAAGCATGATTTATGATAAATACTCTATAATTTGAGATTTATTGATGATAGAAAAGCATGATTTTTAAGCTACCCATGTTTATGAGCATGTATTTGAAAGAATTCAATATGATGAAGTATTGGGCAATGGCCACATGTTGAAGAATGAATTATGATTTTTTAAATGAATCACATGTTTTATCGATTTATGATGTTGGGCGATGAAAAGGGGCCTTTGATTCTTGGATAAGTATGTTTAAAGGGGATCAATGATAATAAATGTTATTTTCAAGCCAATGAATCTTAATGCATGATGTTAATGATTTAATTATGAGCCTATATGCATGTTGGGGAGCCTTGTCTAGAACCGAGTAGCCCGACGTTCAAAGGACTGCGTCGGTGTCTCATAACCACATGCCACCGTTTGTTTCTAATGATATGATGTATTGATAATGATTCCCTCAAATGTGATATCACGCCTTATGCACGACCCTCTCCTAGAAAGCAAGGGTCGGCTCTGCCCACTTGAGCGAGATAGTGGGGCATCATGAAAGACTCTACCATGATTGTGTCGTTTAAGATGAGTCCTCCCATTGTTCCGCATATTTTTATGAAATGTTATGTTTATGCTATTGGCTCAAGTTATATTTTGATAAAGTTACTTATGATTATGATAATGAATGATAATGAATGATTTGAATGTCTTGAGCCCTATGTTTATTATAAAGACTTTGATGCAAGCATGATGTCCTTCTCCTATGTCTACTTATGAGTTTACTTTACTTTTAAAAATGTCTATTTTAGTTATCTTGCATACTCAGTACATTCCACGTACTGACCGCATACTTTCTATGTTGTATCATTTTATGATACATGGTCCGTATCTCAGGCTCATCCTCATCCTTAGTCCATCTCAACTTATACTTCCAGCTTATTAGTGAGTGCTCATGTTCCGAGGGCTGTTTGATTGACTTTCATGTTGTTTATGTTCAGTTTTTGTTGGGTTAGTTGGGGATATTGTCCCATCAATCCATCTTATGTTTTAGAGGCTTTTAGACAAGTATGTAGTGCTCTGCTGTGTATACACCTAGTATTACATGATGTTATGCTATAATTATGTTTTCTCTATGTTGTATGATTATCTTTATACTTATTTGAAGAAGATTAGTTGTATGCATGTGTCATGGGTCGACTTGGGGTCTCTCGGGATCCGTTATCCCATGTCTATGATCTGGGTGTACGTTCGTGTCATGAAAGATTTGAAAGATAATAAACAAAGAAGTATCTTCAGTAAATGTTTTATGGAGGAACCAGCATGTTGAGGGAGCTACATAGGAAGTCGAGGCAGATTTGATGGCTAAATACCCGCATCTATTCCCTCCTAGTTTAGTTTCATCTTGAGGTATCAGTTTCCTCCCTAACACTCTATTTGGTTTCATGCTCAGTTCATGTGCCCCAATTTGTTTCAAGTCAATGCATGTATATGTGATTCATGAATTTAGTTTAGTCATGTAATTCAGTCCAGAGACAGTCACTCCGTCAGTTTTGAGCTTTAAATGTTCAGTATTAGCTATAACAGTTGCTTTCCCCAACTTTTCAATATGTTTATCCTTATTCGAGGACGAATGTTCCCAAGGTGGAGATATTGTAGTTCCCCGAATGCCCTAAGATCAGATTGAAGGGTTCAAATTGTCACACCCCACCTTGGGGGGTATGACGGGCACCTGGTGCCTGCTAGACTCTGGGCTGCTAAACGGTCCAGCCTAAGCACATCTGGTGCTTTGGCTAACTCTGGCTCTATTTTAAGAAACGAACTGGCTATATAGCGGTTGTAAATACAGCCTCCGGCCGACTGGGCCTATAGCCACCTGTACTGTATCATCAGCTAACCAGAATCATCTCATATAGGGAAACCTATGTGGGCCGACGAGGCCACCATGCTGTCTAGTTATCTATAACTTAACAATAGAACACTGAATAACTATGTGACCGGCAAGGTCACCACAACTATCAGACTATGGCCCCATACGTCCAACATAATCAACCAAACACACATATATATGCACGACCCCACACGACCGGGTCCACTACCACAGGGAAACATCAGACTGCAAGCCTCTAGGAAGTAATAATAGAATGGTCGGGATAGGGCCCCGACCTACCCAAACTGTAATCAAAAAGGAAATAGGAGCAACCTCCGACTGTCTAGCTCCGGAGGATAGGAGCTGACAACTCTGCTGATTGGATCACGAGGGATTGACTCCTCGTCTATATGTACCTGCAGGAAAGCAATGCAGCGCCCCCATGGGCGTCAGTACCACAGGTACCGAGCATGTAAAGCAAACTGAAATATGCATCTGAAACGGGTAACAACAACAACATGAAATGCAAGCAGGAAGTAGCTGAGTCTATTTAGCGGAGGATAACTGGGGAGAGTTTACTTATTCTTTAACTAAACTGAGCGTACCTAATGACGTGTTGTCCTACTGTCTATGATTATCTAATAGCACATATAGATATACATATAAATACACACAATACCTGACCGACCCCCATAAGCCGAAAGGTGCCAACCAATAGAACAATCTATTTACCCCTACCCAGGTCTAAACCAACAAAAAATAAGTCACTCCACTCATCTCATAACTGTGAGCTCCTCCTACCGGCCCCTTTGGGTACGTAGCTTAGGCCTTGGCCTCTGACAATAAACTGTGTCTGAGTCCGAAGACTCCTGCCTCTGGGCGCAAGCGCTCACGGGGTAATCTACTGTTGTATCTATGACTGAAACTGCCCCTGGGTGCAAGCACGCAACTAGGTAATTTTATAAAAATTTGTATCTGAAACTACCCCCGGCCACAAGCACACACAGAGTAATCTGCCCCTGTAAACAGGGTAATCTGGCTCTCCACAGAGCAAACTGAACTGGCCCAGCAAGCAGGGTAATCTGGACTGTATTATTATGGTGGTCAGCCATCATCGTCCTCTAGGCAGACAGCATCGCCCAGCTGGTGGCGGGATCTGAATTTGGTATCGACACAGCTATAACCCAGGGGCGGTGGGGATGCTGAAGGGTGCCCACATGCCATAACATGTCTCAACATGAAAAACACATACACAGTAAGCATGCTCAAATGAAAAACACTAATCATATTCTCTTCTTTTATTTCAAGGTCAGTTCGTATTAAACAACTGATGCTATATTCTATTTTGCACTGTTTCTGATTGTTGGGCTAACTGCTACTTGGCCTTTATCTGCTTCTGGAGCTATATCTGTATCTGGAGCTCTATCGGTGTCTGGAGCTATTTCTATATCTGATTACTGATCTGATTATATCTGGATATAACTCAATAACATAGAACATGAAATCTATAACTGGATATAGCTCAATAATATAAAATGTGCCATCTATTACTGGATACAGTCTCAACAAATGTAATACATACTATCTGTAATCTTGCTAATTCATTATACTGCTTTTACAACTTCAATTCTGGGTATTTGTAAGAACATGCTGAGCTACTAGCTGATACCACATTACTATCTAAAATCATCTGACTATCCGTTATTCTGATTATCGCATGATATGTAGTGATATACTGGCATGCTTGCTGGAAATTATACTAAAATCGTTCCTGTACGCTGGGTATCTGTCAATAGCCTTTATTCTATCTATTTTCTAGACTGTACTTCTTGGCTTGTCGAAAGAATAGCTTTACATACCTGGTTTCTGAGTACCCGACTGACCGATGTGATTTCCGTCGGTACTTCTGCTGTTTCTCCCAACTACATTCATATACCTGTCAATTAGAACCAAATACACCAATATTCTGAAAGAAAACGTCACTTTCGATATATATATAGTCTAAACTTTGGCTTATCGAAAGACAGTAAAAAACTCGCTATTTCTCGAAAGTCCAGAAGGGAGAAATATTCACTTTAAGGCTAGGAGTGTATTGACACTAATTTGGAGCAATTCCACTTACCTTAGTTTGGTAGCATGATGATTCGCCGGCCAAATTTCGCGAAACTAAATAGGTAGGAATGCTCCTTAATACTTAATATCTCGGTATCTTGAGTTAATTTGAGTTTGGACCGCGTGTGACGGCATAATCGGAAGGAAATTTCAATGGAATCTTTGTCCTCTTTGTTTCTCCCTCGACTTCTTTGGAAATTATATGAAATATAACATTTAAACCGAAGTTGGAGGTTTTTATACTTGGGCCTGGATAGGGCTAACGTGTCACGGAGCCAACGCAGAGGCTCCACCTCCGTGACACGTTGCCATCGCAGAGGGACTCTACCCCGACGCCTTTCGCGATAGTTCGACAGGTTTCTCGTCCGGTCTTTTCCCGGGTATTTTCCTAGCATGTATGGCTTTCAAATACTCTTAACCAACACGCGAATAGGCCATCTATGTGTTGGGAATTTTACGGGGTATAACATTCTCCCCCCTTAAGAACATTCGTCCTCGAATGTAAACTTCTATCTAGAGGACTTCTCACCTTACTCAACTTGTTTCTAGAAACATTTCGGCAGAGTTTCCCCTGTGATATGTACTATCCCAAAAAACCTTAAATGCAGAAAAGTCCCATACAGATACTCCACATAATACTATAGTATTTAAATGGCAGATTAAAAATAGACCTTCTCATTTATATGTATACTATAAGGTGCTGCATAAGATAATAATACTAACATACCTGTTGCCTGACTAGGCTTGAAATAAATGAGGGTATCTGGTCTTCATATCTTCCTCCGCCTCCCAACATCTCCTCTTGGTTCCTGTTATGCCACAATACCTTGACAGACGCAATATCTTTAGTTCTCAATCTATGAATCTGTCTGTCTAAGATGGCTACTAGAACGTCTTCATATGCTAACTCTTCTGTGACCTGGACATCCTGAATTGGAACAACTATGGAAGGGTCTCCTACAAACTTCCTCAACATAGATACATGGAATACTGGGTGAACAGACGATAACTCTGGAGGCAAGTTCAATTCGTATGCAACTCGACCTATTCTTCGCCAAATCTGATATGGCCCAATGAACCTCGGGCTAAGCTTGCCTTTCTTGCCAAATCTCATCACCCCTTTCATCGGAGACACTTTCAAATATATCCAGTCATCCACTGCAAATTCTAGATTTCTGCGCCGCATATCCGCATAAGACTTCTAGCGGCTCTGAGCAGTCAGTAGGCGTTCCCTGATAAGCTTCACCGCCTCTTCTGACCAACGAATAATATCTGGCCCAATCAGCGCCGTCTCCCTCACTTCAAACCAGCCGATGGGTGATCTACATTTCCGTCTGTATAATGCTTCAAAGGGCGCCATCTGGATAGCTGAATGATAACTGTTATTATAGGCAAATTCAATCAACGGCAGATACTCATCCCAGCTACCCCCAAAATCTAGTACACACGCTCGTAGCATATCTTCGAGCAGTATCGATAGTTTATTCTACTTGCCCATCTGTCTGAGGATGAAAGGCTGTACTTAAGTTAATCTGTGTCCCCAGGCCTCTCTGGAACGACTGCCAGAATCTCACTGTAAATTATGCTCCTCTATCTGAGATAATAGACACCGGAACACCGTGCAATCTGACTATCTCTCTGATATACAGTTCAGCATAATCCTCAGCAGAGAATGTAGTTCGTACTGGCAGGAAATGGGCTGATTTTGTAAGCCTGTCAACTATTACCCAAATAGAATCGTGTCTATGTCTGGTACGGGGTAATCCGGTTACAAAATCCATATTTATCGCTTCCCATTCCACAAAGGCACGGCTATATCCTGCGTCAGACCGCCGGGTTTCTGGTGTTCTGCTTTCACCTGCTGGCAGTTAGGACATCTACATACAAATTCAGCTATTTCAGCTTTCATATCTGGCCACCAGTAGATGTCTCTGATGTCGTGGTACATTTTCGTTGCTCCTGGATGGAGGCAATAGCAAGCGTAATGTACCTCATGCATGATCTGCTGGCGAAGCCCTGAAACATTTGGGACATATAGGCGGCCCTTACAACGTAGCACTTCATCCTCAGTCACTTGGAAATCTGGCTCCTTACCTTTCTGAACTCTATCTTTGAGCTGGACTAAGTCAGGGTCCTCGTACTACCGTTCTTTTACCTCTGTAACTAACGATGACACAACAGAGTTCTGAATCACCACTCTGTTATTTTCTGTTTCTACTACTCAAACAGCTATACCAGCTAGCTGATGAATTTCCTTCGCTAACTCCCGCTTCTCGGGTTGCAAATACGCTAAACTCCCCATTGACTTACGGCTGAGGGCGTCTGCTACTACATTAGCTCTCCCTGGGTGGTAGAGAATATTTACGTCATAATCTTTCAGCAATTCTAACCAATGACGCTGCCGCAGATTTAACTCTCTCTGTGTGAAAATGTACTGCAGGCTTTTATGATCTGTAAAAATGTCTACATGAACGCCATACAGATAATGCCTCGAGATTTTTAGAGTGTGGATCACTGCGGCCAGTTCCAGGTCATGGGTCGGATAGTTCTTTTCGTGCTTCCTCAGCTGTCTGGAAGCATAAGCAATTACCTTTCCACGCTGCATCAGCACACAACCCAGTCCAATGCCTGAGGCATCGCAATACACCGCATACCCATCTGTTCCCTCTGGCAATGCTAGTACTAGGCTGGAGGTCAATCTGTCTTTCAATTCTTGAAAACTCTGCTCACATGCCTCCGTCCACTGAAATTTCGCTGCTTTCTGTGTCAGCTTTGTCAGAGGTGCTACTATAGTGGAGAATCCTTCAACAAATCTCCGGTAAAACCCTGCTAAACCTAGGAAACTGCGAACCTCGGTCGGAGTGGTAGGTTTGGGCCATGTCTTGAGCGCCTCTATTTTCTGTGTGTCCACCTGTATACCAGCATCCAACACGATATGCCCCAAAAAGGCAACTGAGTCAGCCAAAACTCACACTTAGAAAACATGGCGTACAGCTGACGGTCTCTAAGGATATGGAGTACTATTCGCAAATGGTTCTGGTGATCTGTCTCTGAATGAGAATATACCAGAATATCATCGATAAATACTATCACAAACAGATCCAAATACGGTTTGAATATGCTGTTCATCAGGTCCATAAACACTACGGGAGCATTCGTCAGCCCAAAAGACATGACTAGAAATTCAAAGTGACCATATCTGGTCCTGAAAGCAGTCTTTGGAATGTCCCTCTCACGAACTCGGACCAGGTGGTATCCGGACCTCAGATCTATATTAGAGAAGCATCTGGCCCCCTGCAACTGGTCAAACAAATCATCTATTCTAGGTAGTGGGTATTTGTTTTTAACCGTTACCTTATTCAGTTGTCGATAGTCTATACACATACGGATTGAGCTATCTTTCTTTCTTACAAACAAAACTGGCGCACCCCATGGGGAAGTACTAAGCCTGATAAAGCCTTTGTTGAGAAAATCTTTTAACTGCTCTTTCAACACTCTAAGCTCATCTGGTGCCATGCGATACGGGGGAATGGATATAGGTTGAGTCTCTTGCAACAAGTCAATTGCAAAATCTATCTCCCTTTCGGGAGGGATACTAGGCAACTCATCCGTAAATACGTCAGGGAATTCATTGACCACTAGAACAGAATGAAGAGTCCGAGGTTCCACCCGAACATCCTGGACTCTAACTAGGTGGTAAATACATCCCTTTGCTATTAATTTTCTCGCATGAAGGTAGGAAATAAACCTACCTTTTCGTGTAGCTGTGCTCCCTTTCCACTCTCGCACTGCTTCCCCCGGAAAGTGAAATCGGACCGTCTTGGTCCAGCATTCTAAGTTGGCATAGCATGGCACTAACCAGTCCATACCCATAATGGCATCGAAGTCGACCATCTCAAGTTCTATCAAGTCTACTGTGGTCTGGCAATCAGCAACCTCTACCGTACACCCTCGGTAAACTCTTTTAGCTGTAATCGAGTCACCAACCGTTGTAAGCACGAAAAGGGCTGCTGAAGCAATTCTTGTTCGATACCCAACTTCCGGGCCACAAATGGTGTAATATATGACAAGGTAGACCCTGGATCAATCAATACATAAACAGGGTATGAGCAGATAATCAATATACCTGTGACCACATTGGGAGATGCCTTTGAATCCTGCCTCCCTGATAATGCATAGGTACGGCTGGGGCCTGCACCTGAGCCAGAAGCTCCTGATCTACCTCGGCCCCTATTTGTTGAACCTGAGGGTCTGTGCCCTGCTGAGGTTGCTGGAGCTCGTGGCCCTGCAGATGTTCTATCCAGACTATCCCGGCTACCCTGTCCTCTGGCCGGACAATCTCTCATTAAATGCCCCTCCTGTCCGCAGTAATAGCACCCTGAGAAGCCTTGCCTGCAGGATCCAAGATAGGGTCGGTGGCATATAGGACAAGGGGTAGGTGCAAACCTACTCTGCTATGCCCTCCGCTGCTGAGGTGATGCTACTATCTGTAAACTGCGACCGGACTCTGACTGACTCCGGAGAACAAATCTGCCTCTCTACTGTTGTATCGGAGGTAAAAATCTGGGTAGCCTATCTGAAAACCGTGGTCTCGGCCCCCTAGGGGTTTCCCCCTGAATCTCAGCGAGTCTGTTTTTTCGGCGCTGCTCTGAAGTCACCTGCCTGTCGCCCCGCTGCTGCTGTCTCAGGCCCTCAATTGTCTGTGCGAAGGTCTGTACCCTGGCTATGTCCATGTCCTCTCTCAAAGTAGCCGTCATGCACGGCTCTATGTAATCTGAATTCAGGCCCATAATAAAGCGACGGACTCTGGACGACATGGTGTCCACAAATGTTGGAGCATAGCGGGCTAAGGAGTCCAACTGTAAAGAATACTCACGGATGCTCCTGGCCCCCTACTCTAAGTGTAAGAACTGGTCCATCCGGGCCTGTCTGATCTCCCGGGGTAAGTAGTGGTCCGGGAAGGCCTCTGAGAAGCTGGTCCAGGTCGCAGGGGCAACATCTCTCCCTCGAGACCTTTCCCAACTCTCGTACCATAATACAGCTATGTCCCGCAACCGAATCACTGCCAGCTCAACTGATTCTGTAGGGGTCACAAGCATAACCCGAAAAATTCTCTGCATCTGGTGTAGAAATCCTGGGAGTCCTCTACTTGATCTGACCCAGTGAACTGCGGGGGTCCCAATGCCAAGAATTCTCTAACCCTGGAACTACCTGGCCCACCTAGAGATTCTGCTGCTGCAGGTGGCACCGGCTGACGTTGAGTAGCTAGCGTCTGGGTTAACATAACCACCGCACTACGTAGCTCCTGATTAGATGAAGTGGGTGCAGGAGCTGTGGGAGGCGGTGCTGCCTCAACTGGTGCCTGACGAGGCGGAGACTGTTGGGAGGGTCGAGATGATACCTCTGTATCGCCCTCAGAACGGGCTGAGTCTGGCTGTAGGTGACGCATCCTGCTGGTGCCCTCGCCTGCCGCTGTATCTAATCTCCTGCCTATAGCAGGGTGCCACTGATCTGCCATAGTATCTGTAAACAAAGAGGGTGGTAAGTTTCAAAACAACCAACCCTATACTGTACTGCACTATGGCACGACTGAGTATGAAAGAAGGGTAACCATCCTACTATGCCTCGCAGCCTCCTACCTATAGTATGTGGTGCACAACACATTCATAGACAAGACTCTACCTAGCACGACTTGCAGACTCCCTGGGACATGAACTACTCTAATACCAAGTTTGTCACACCCCACCTTGGGGGATATGACGGGCACATGGTGCCTGCTAGACTCTGGGCTGCTAAACAGTCCAGCCTGAGCACATCTGGTGCTTTGGCTAACTCTGGATCTATTTCAAGAAACGAACCGGCTATATAGCGGCTGTAAATACAGCCTCCGGCCGACTGGGCCTATAGCCACCTGTACTGTATCATCAGCTAACCAGAATCATCTCATATAGGGAAACCTATGCGGGACGACGAGGCCACCATGCTATCTAGTTATCTGTAACTTAACAAAAGAACACTGAATAACTACGTGACCGGCAAGGTCACCACTACTATCAGACTATGGCCCCATACGGCCAGCATAATCAACCAAACACGCATATACATGCACGGCCCCACACGACCGGCTCCACTACCACAAGGAAACATCAGACTGCAAGCCTCTAGGAAGTAATAATAGAATGGTCGGGATAGGGCCCCGACCTACCCAAACTGTAATCAAAAAGGAAATAGGAGCAACCTTCGACTGTCTAGCTTCGAAGGATAGGAGCTGACAACTCTGCTGACTAGATCACGAGGGATCGACTCCTCGTCTATGTGTACCTACAGGCAAGCAATGCAGCGCCCCCACGGGCATCAGTACCACAGGTACCGAGCATGTAAAGAAAATTGAAATATGCAACTGAAATGGGTAGCAACAACAACATGAAATGCAAGCAGGAAGTAGTTGAGTCTATCTAGGTGAGGATAACTGGGGAGAGTTTACTTATTCTGTAACTAAACTGAGCGTACCTCATGACGTGTCGTCCTACTGTCTATCAGTATCTAATAGCACATATAGATATACATATAAATACACACAATACCTGACCGACCCCCATAAGCCGGAAGGGGCCAACCAACAGAACAATCTATTTACCCCTACCCGGGTCTAAGCCAACAAAAAATAAGTCACTCGACTCATCTCATAACTGTGAGCTCCTCCTACCGGCCACCTTTGGTACGTAGATCAGGCCTTGGCCTCTGACAATAAACTGTGTCTGAGTCTGAAGACTCCTGCCTCTGGGCGCTAGTGCTCACGGGGTAATCTGTTGTTGTATCTGTGACTGAAACTACCCCTGGGTGCAAGCACGCAACAGGGTAATTCTATAAAAATCTGTATCTGAAACTGCCCCCGGCCACAAGCGCACACAGAGTAATCTGCCCCTGTAAACAGGGTAATCTGGCTCTGCGCAGAGCAAACTAAACTGCCCCTACAAGCAGGTTAATCTGGACCGTATTATTATGGTGGTTGGCCATCATCGTCCTCTAGGCGGACGGCATCGCCCAGCTAGTGGCGGTATCTGAATCTAGTATCGACACAGCTATAACCCAGGGGTGGTGGGGATGCTGAAGGGTGCCCACATGCCATAACAAGTCTCAACATGCAAAACACATACACAGCAAGCATGCTGAAATGAAAAATACTAATCATATTTTATTCTTTTATTTCAAGGCCAGTCCGTATTAAACAATTGATGCTATATTCTATTTTGCACTGTTTCTGATTGTTGGGCTAACTGCTACCTGGCCTTTATCTGCTTCTGGAGCTATATCTTTATCTGGAGCTCTATAGGTGTCTAGAGCTATTTCTATATCTGATTACTGATCTGATTATATCTTGATATAACTCAATAACATAGAACATGCCATCTATAACTAGATATTGCTCAATAATATAAAATGTGCCATCTATTACCGGATACAGTCTCAAAAAATGTAATACATACTATCTGTAATCTTGCTAATTCATTATACTGCTTTTACAACTTCCATTCTGGGTATTTGTAAGAACATGCTGAGCTACTAGCTGATACCACATTACTATCTAAAATCATCTGACTATCCGTTATTCTGATTATCGCATGATATGTAGTGCTATACTAGCATGCTTGCTGGAAATTATACTAAAATCGTTCCTGTATGCTGGGTATCTGTCAATAGCCTTTATTCTATCTATTTTCTAGACTGTACTTCCTGGCTTGCCGAAAGAATAGCTTTACATACCTGGTTATGAGTACCCGACTGACCGATGTGATTTCCGTCGGTACTTCTGCTGTTTCTCGCAACTACATTCATATACATGTCAATTAGAACCAAATAAACCAATATTCTGAAAGAAAATGTCACTTTAGATATATTTATAGTCTAAACGTTGAATTATCGAAAGACAGCCAAAAACTCGCTATTTCTCGAAAGTCCAGAAGGAAGAAATATTCACTTTAAGGCTAGGAGTATATTGACACTAATTTGGAGCAATTTCACTTACCTTAGTTTGGTAGCATGATGATTCACCGGCCAAATTTCGCGAAACTAAATCCGTAGGAATGCTCCTTACGACTTAGTATCTTGGTATCTAGAGTTAATTTGAGTTTGGACCGCGTTTGACGGCGTAATCGGAAGGAAATTTCAATGGAATCGTCGTCCTCTCTGTTTTTCCCTCGACTTCTCTGGAAATTATAACAAATATAACATTTAAACCGAAGTTGGAGGTTTTTATGCTTGGGCCTGTACGGGGCTAACGTGTCACGGAGCCAACGCGGAGGCTCCACCTCCGTGACACGTTGCCATCGCGGAGGGGCTCTGCCCCGACGCCTTTCGTGATGGTTCGATAGGTTTCTCATCTGGTCTTTTCCCAGGCCTTTTCCTAGCATGTATGGCTTTCAAATACTCTTAACCAACACGCGAATAGGCCATCTATGTGTTGGGAATTTTACGGGGTATAACACATATGGAGCAAACAAACATTTCTGCACCAGGTCATAGGACAAGTCATCCAGTGACCCCTGAGGTACTTCATGGGTCATAGTTGGAAAGAATTTTGGTATGGGGGTTGACCATGAGAGAAGCCACGAATCATGGTCAGGATAACGTGTCTTGGAGTTGGCCGTGGTCAGGAGTTTTGCATGAAGGGTAAATTTTTTGCAGTGTCCATCACGACGTGTCACCATGAGTTGTTAGGTACACCACGAGTCATGGTGTCCCTCGTGGTGACTATAAAAGTGAAGGATTATAGAATAGGCAATGGAAGAAATTGAAGAGTCATCCCGTCACGTAACCAATCGTCCAGTCACTCGTTGGGGCAGGTAGTGAAATTTTTTGTGAATTATTAAGGGCTTTTTCACAATTCCTATGTTCCTAAGACCTAAAATACATAGTTTTAAGCTCAAATAGGTGTGTTTTAAGAGGGTTTAACTCATTCTAAATCAATCCCTCTCCATGCATGCAAGGCTAGAATTTCCTAAGGGTGATCAAACCTAGAATTCATCAAGTTCTTCCCCAATTCTTTTCAACATTCAAAAAGGGTGTGAAATCAAAAGTACCCAAGTATGTAGGCTTATGAATGGGAAGTATTCCTTCACTCCCATGCCCAAATCCTTTTCTAAAATTCATGGAATTCGTAGTTGATGAATCTATGGGGTTTTAACCCGACTAGTGAAATTCTTTAAGCATATATCATGGTTAAATCCTATTCATATTTCTAATGTTGAATCCATATTCATGGACATGTTTTGCTAATATTTTCAATTACAATTCATGTTTTCCAAGTCTTAAAATTATAATGACCAATTATGAAAGTTCATGGAAGGTTGAGATTATGATCTATATTTTAAAGTATGATGAGATGTATATGATGAAAGTACGATTTCAAATTGCCCATGCTTGCATTCATGATTTTACTATCTAAAGTATTTATAAGTTTTGGCAAGACCATATGATCAAGTATGTTTATGATTTACTTCAATTTCGTGTTATTAGCTTACCACATGGTTTTGGCGTCTAGACTCCCACCTTTCAGCTTGTGGTATGGCTTGAGCCAAGGCTCCTCCGTAATACCCCGGAAACACCTAAGAATAGACCCGGAAGTTAAAATTGAAAAGTGCAGAAAACTGGCAAAAATATTACAAGACGGACGACCCTACGACACGTGGTGGGATACCATGAGTTGTCATATGCAGCCATGGTTTGGGAAGTCAGGGAATCAGAGGAAACAATGGACGGTACAACAACCCATTGTAAGGAAAAATGAGTCGGCATTACCAGTCATTAGGAGGTTCGGACTTAGGTTGAGGAGGAAGCAACAAGCCATCCAACGATCTGTGGTGAGAGACAAAGACCAATTTTTTCAAGTCCTTACTGGTTGGTTGAGGTTTCCAGTGCATTCAAATGATGGAAACCACGACTTATTGGAAGACACAATGAGTCTTGGTGAGGCTCGTGGAAAAGGGATTTAGATTGGTCAAGGAGATGACGATGGTCGATTCAACAACCCGTGGTCTAAAGTAATGATTCATCCTAACGAGTCATGTGAAGGGACCTGAGATATGTCATGAGGTAGTGCACCTGATGACTCGATACCACGAGCCGTGGTATGTTGCCACGACCCGTTGGGTCGGTCGTTGGTCCGTCCGGGGCAGTTTTCAGGGAAATTACTTTAAGGGTATTTTCGACCTTTCTATGTTTTTAGCCCCCAAACTACGTTGTTTTGGATGTTTTCTGAGTATGATAATATGAGTTAAGTTCTTTAGACATTCCCATTCTCATGCAAGGATTCTAGAGAGGTGTTTGGGAGATTGAAGGCCTTCTTCCCCAAAATTTTCTTCAATTTCTTTGTGGGTGTTCAAGGAACTTCGAGTCTCTCCATTCCATGGTATGTAGGGTTTCAAAATGGGTGGAATTCTTCCTCACCCATGCCCAATATTGATTAAAGTCATGAATTCTCCTACTGAAATTCCATGGGATTTTACCCAAAGCATGTCAATGGGATTTCACCTTATGGGTATGTTCTAATTGAGTTTTATTTATTGAACTATGCATGATTAGTAGGTTTAGTACTATTTTCTTCAAAATCATGTTTCAATCTTTTTAAATCTAAATTTCCCATTTCAAGGAAGTTCTTGGAAATTATGATTTATGATGAATATTCTTTATTTTAAGTTTATCGATTATGGAAATGCTTGAATCCAAGTTACCCATCTTTATGAGAATATTTTGAAAGAATTGAGTATGATGAAGCTTTGGGAAATTCCCATTGATGAAGACTGCTCTATGATTTACGAAACAAATTTTATGATTTATCGATTTATGATGAAGAATGATCTATCGTTTTACGAAACGAATTTAATGATAAAAATTTCCTTGATTCTTGGCTAAGCATGTTTTAAAGGGGATCAATGATTATAAATGTTATATCTTAGCCAATGAATTTTTATACATGATGTTAATGATTTATGTATGAGCCTATATGCATGTTTTTGGGAGTCGTGTCTAGCACCGAGCAGCTCGACATTCAAAGGACTACGCCGGTGTCTCATAACCACATACCACCGTGGGTTGTAAATGTTATGTTGTTATGATATTGATCCCCTCAAATGTGATATCACGCCTTATGCATGACCCTGGCCTAGCAAGCCAGGGTGGGCTCTGCCCACTTGAGCGAGACAGTGGGGCATCATGAAAGGCTCTACAATGATGGTGTCGGTTATGATGAGTCCTCCCATTGTTCCACATGTTTTATGCACTGTTATTATTATGTTATTTGCTCAAGTTATATTATGATAAAGTTATTTATAATTATGATAATGAATGATTTAAAAGTCTTGAGCCTTATGTTTTATCATGAAGAATTTTGATGCAAGCATGATGTCCTTCTCTTATGTCTATTTTTGAGATTAGTTTGATTTTAAAATGCCCGTTTTACTTACCTTTCCTACTCAGTAGATTCCATGTACTGACAGCATACTTTCTATGTTGTATCATTTCATGATACAAGGTCCAGATCTCAGGCTCATCCTCACCCTTAAGCCATCTCAACTTACACTTTCAGCTTGTTGGTAAGTCCTCGTGTTCCGAGGGCTATTTTACAGGCTTTCATGTAGTTTACATTCAGTTTTGGTCGAGTTAGTTGGGGATGTTGTCCCATCAACCCGTCTTATGTATTAAAGGCTTTCAGACAAGTATGTAGTACTCAGCTATGTAAACATTGGTCTTTCTTGATGCTATGTTATGATTACATTTCGTTTATATCTTTATGATTATCATTTCGCTTATTTGAATGAGAATAGTTGTATGCTTGAGCCATGGGTTGACTTAGGGTCCCTCGGGGTCCCTTGTCCCTTGTCTATGACCTAGGTGTACGTTCGGGACGTGACAAACTTGGTATCAGAGCAATAAGTTTTGAAGTGTCCTAGGGTGTCTGAAAGTCACGTTAGGTAGATTCTTTTTCATGGGTGTGAAGCGCGCCACATTATGACGAAGAGGCTATTAACATTTTAGGAAATGTTTCCTTCTTTCATGTTCTATGTCGTGTGATGAAAAGTCTTTCCATTATTCTAACTCGTGCGATTCGTGATTGCAGAATTATTGCTCCTAGAAGAGTGAACGGAAGGAGGAATAGAAATGATGAAGGCTACGATGATGGAAATGATCATGGGCATTAGCAAGCCCCACTTGTTTCGGAGCCCCAAGCACTAGAGTCGGCTGCCCACACCGATTTTTGGGCGGCGATTCAGATGTTGGCACAGGCCTTGACCACTCAGGTCAATCAACAGGCTTTTTTGTAGGTTCCCCAGAATGGTAATGCAGCGGCGGGTCGTATTAGAGACTTCTTGAGGATGAACCCTCCTGAGTTCACGGGATCAAAGATGGATGAGGATCCACACGAGTTCATTGGAGGGATCCTAAAGGTCACTCAGGTTATGGAAGTGACAAATGGGGAGTGTGTGGACTTGTCCTCTTATCAGCTAAAAGAGGTCTCTCATATTTGGTGCAAGCACTAAAAGGACAGCAGGGCAGCGGGAGCGGGCCCTATCAGCTGGGATGAGTTCCACATGGCCTTTCTTGACAGATTCTTCCCTCGGGAGATGAGGGAATTGAAAGCAGTTGAGTTTGTGAACCTCAAGCTGGGAAAGATGACAGTTCTGGAGTATTCGCTTCAGTTCACTCATCTGTCAAAGTACGCCCCAGAGTTTGTAATGGATCAGAGGGCGCGAGTGAGCCAATTCATTCACGGTGTGGCTGGTTATTTAGATAAGGATTACACCGCCATGCTTCACCAGGATATGGACTTTCCTCGCATAGTGTTGTACACCCAGCAGATAGAGGCGGCTCATGCGAGGGAGAGGGAGGCAAAGAGTGCTCAGACAAATAGCCGTGGGTTTTCGCATTAGAGGTCCGGCAGTAGCTACCGTCCATAGTTTCAGCAGAGGTCACTAGCCCCAGCACCATCCTCAACTAGTGTTCCATCCAGAACCAGGGGTGATCAGATGAACATGACTTCTCTCCACCTTGCGGGAAGTGCAACAAGTGTCACACTAAGGAGTACCTGCTCAGTTCAGATGTCTTTTTTGGGTGCGGTAGACCTAGGAACATGCACCGAGCGTGCCTCTATGCTAGACCGAATGATAATAGGGTTCGAGCACAGACCACCAGGACAACAGTAGCTCTAACCTATTCAACTTCACAGGGAGCATCTACTTGTTGGGGTGGCGGTCAGCGCCAAAACCGATTCTATATACTTGCCTCATGCCAGGAACAGGAGGCTTCACCAGACATGGTCACTGGTCTGTTGCGTGTCTTTCATATTAATGTTTATGCCTTGCTAGATCCGGGAGCTACATTGTTTTTCGTGACTCCTTACATTGCTAGTAGCCTTGGAGTTAGTCCCGAGACCCTGTCATAATCGTTTTCAGTTTCTACCCCTGTCAGTGATTTGGTTGTAGTTAGATGGGTGTATAGAGGATGCCCAGTCACTATGTTGCATAAGGTTACCTCCGTAGACTTAGAAGAATTGGCCATGACTGATTTTGACATCATTCTGGGTATGGATTGGTTGTTTTCATGTTATGCTATGATTAATTGTAGGACCCATACCGTGGAGTTTCATTTTCTAGGTGAGAAAGTTGTGGAGTGGAAGGGTAGTTCGGCGGTGCTAGTAGGTCGGTTTATTTCCTATCTTAAGTGGTGCATGTACCACCTAGTTAGGGTTAAGGATGTGGAGTCTGAGACCTCGACTATTTAGTCAGTTCCGGTGGTGTGCAAATACATGTAGATGTTTCCTGAGGATTTTCTAAGTGTTCCTCTGAAAAGGAAAATTGATTTCGGTATTGATCTATTGCTACATATGCAGCCTATTTCTATCCCTCCTTACAGGATGGCTCCAGCCGAAGTAAAGGAATTGAAGGATCAGTTAAAGAATATGTTGGACAAGGGATTCATTAGGCCGAGCCAGTCTCCATGGGGTGCACCAGTTCTATTTGTTCAAAAGAAGGACGGTTCTTTTCGCATGTGTATTCACTACCGGTAGTTGAACAAGGTTACCGTCAAGAATAGGTACCCCTTACCCAGGATCGACGATTTGTTTTACTAGCTTCAGGGTTCTAAGTGTTTCTTCAAGATTGACCTCATCTCTGGGTATCACCAGCTTAGAGATCGGGAGAGTAACATCCCGAAGAGCGCTTTCAGGACTCGATATGGTCACTACGAATTTGTTGTTATGTCTTTTGGGCTAACCAATTCTCCTGCAGCTTTTATGGACCTGATGAACGGGGTGTTCAAGCCATATTTGGATATGTTCATGATCGTGTTCATCGATGACATGCTATATACTCCCAAAGCGAGGAGGAGCATCCCACTCATTTGAGAATAGTGTTGCAAACCCTTAAGGATCCTCAACTGTATGCAAAGTTTAGCAAGTGTGAATTTTGGATTAACTCGGTAGCATTTCTCGGCCATGTGGTATCTAGCGAAGGCATAAGGGTAGATTCCCAGAAGATAGAGGCGATGAAGAATTGGCCCAGACTGGTGAATCCTTCAGAAATCCAGAGTTTCTTGGGCCTAGTAGGTTATTAAAGAAGTTTTGTGGAGGCTTTCTCATATATTGCGACACCTTTGACTAAGTTGACTTAGAAAAAGGTGAAATTCTAATGGTCAGATGTTTGTGAGATAAGCTTTCAAGAGTTGAAGGCCTGGCTCACCTCAGCACCAGTGTTGACATTACCCGAGGGTACCGATGGCTTTTTGTCTATTATGATGCTTCGAGAGTCGTACTAGGATGTGTGTTGATGCAGTGTGGGAAGGTAATAGCATACTCCTCGAGACAATTGAACGTTCATTAAAATAATTACCCGACCCATGATCTTGAGTTGGCCGCGGTGGTGTTTGCATTGAAGATATGGCGAAATTACTTGTATGGGGTCCACGTGGATGTATGTACGGATAACAAGAGCTTGCAGTATGTGTTCACCCAGAAGGATCTAAATCTTCAGCAAAGGAGGTGGTTGGAATTACTTAAGGACTATGACATGAGTGTCCTTTACCACCCGGGCAAGGCTAATGTGGCTGCGGATGCACTTAGTAGACTCTCCATGGAAAGTGTGTCCCACGTGAATAAGGGAAAGAAGGAGTTTTTGAAGGATGTCCATCGGCTCGCAAGGCAGGGAGAAAGATTGATTCATTTGATCAGATGGCGGTGTTGTTGTATATAACAGATCAGAATCGTCCTTGGTAGTTGATGTTAAATCCATGCAAGACGAGGATCCAATATTGAGGAAGCTGTAGGAGGCGGTGAGGATTCAGAAGGTGGAGGTCTTCTCCCAAGGGGTGATGGTGTGCTACGATACCAGGGTCGACTATGTGTTCTGGACATCGATAATTTGAGAGTTCGGATATTGCATGAGGTTCATGGTACTAGATATTCTATTCATCCAAGATCTACAAAAATGTATCGGGATTTGCGAGAAATATATTATTGGGATTGTATGAAGAAGATATTACAGAGTTCCTGGAAAAGTGTCCAAACTGTCAGCAAGTGAAGGTCGAACATCAAAGGCCGGGAGGCGTACTTCAGGATATCAGCATCCCCACTTTGAAGTGGGAAGAGATTAATATGGATTTTGTTACAGGCATACCTTGTACCCGCCGACACTATGTCTCCATTTGGGTGGTGGTGGATACGCTAACTACGGCGGCACACTTCCTACTAGTCTAGACCACAGATTCAACGGAGGATTATGCTAAGTTGTATATTTGGGAGTTAGTTCGACTTCATGGAGTGCCCTTGTCTATTATTTCATACAGAGGTACTCAATTTACCTCTCAATTCTGGCGTTCTTTTCAAAAAGGACTTGGGACGCAAGTTAAGCTCAGTACAGCCTACCATCCGCAAACAGACGGCTAAGCAGAATGAACCATTCAGACCTTTGAGGATATGTTAAGGGAATGTTTTATGGATTTCAAATGTAGCTAGGATAATCACTTACCCTTGATCGAGTTTTACTTATAATAACAGTTACCACTCCAGTATCCAGATGGCATTATTCGAGGCTCTTTACAGGTGGAGGTGTAGGTCTCCTATTAGATGGTTCAAGGTTGGGGAGGTAGTTATGATGGGACCAGATTAGGTTCATGAGGCGATGGTGAAGGTTCATTTGATATGGGACCGGTTGAAAACTACTCAGAGTCGTCAGAAGTCGTACACTGATGTGAGAAGAAGAGATTTGGAGTTTGGTGTGGACGACTGGGTATTTCTTAAGGTATATTCCATCAAGGGAGTCATGCTGTTTGGAAAGAAAGGTAAACTCAGTCCTCGCTATATTGGTCCCTACCGGGTTGTGAGGAGAGTTGGTAAGGTGGCTTATGAGTTGGACTTGCCATCGGAGCTATCTTCAGTTCATCCCATCTTTCATGTGTCACTTTTGAAGAAGTGCTTGGGTGATCCATCCTTGGTTGTTCCAGTAGACAGCATTTGGGTGAAAGACAGCCTCAACTATGAAGAAATTTTGGTGGAAATCTTAGGTCGTCAAGTCCGTAAGCTAAGGAACAAAGTAGTACCTTCAGTTAAAGTATTGTGGAGGAATCAGCATGTTGAGGGAGCTATGTGGGAAGCTGAAGCAGATATGATAGCTGAATACCCACATTTGTTCTTTACCGGCTCAGTTCCGACTTGAGATATCAGTTTCGCCCTATGACTCTATTTAGTTTTCATGTTCAGTTATGTGTGCGAGTTTCTTTAATGTGTATGAATGCATGTGTGAAGCATGAGATCAGTTCAGCTATGTGGTTTTATTCGGAGGTAGTCATTCCGTGAAAATTTTGGTTAAAATAATCATCATATAGTTATGATAAATTTTATGTTTCTGTTTGCTGCTTGTTTCCTGTATTATAGGATGAATGTTCCCAAGGGGGAGATATTTGAATACCCCGGGAAGGCCTAAGAATAGACCCAGGAGTTAAAATTGAAAAGTGCAGAAAACTAGAAAAAATATCACAGGACGGACGACCCTATGATTCATGGTAGGATACCATGAGTCGTCATATGCAGTTGTGGTTTGGGAAGTTAGGGAATCAGAGAAAACAACAGACGGTACAACGACCCGCTGTCAGGAACAACGAGCCATTGTCACCAGTCGTTGGGAGGTTGGGACTTAGGCTGAGGAGGAAGAAATGGGCCATCCCACGATCCGTGGTGAGAGACAACGACCCATTGTTTCAAGCCGTTACTGGTTGGTTTAGGTGTCCGGTGCATTCAACGGATGAAAACCACGACTCATTGGAAGTCACAACGAGTCGTGGTGAGGCTCGTGGAAAAGGGTGTCAGATTGGCCAAGGAGTTGACGATAGTCGATTCAACGACCCGTGGTTTGAAGTAACAACTCATCCTGAAGACTCGTGGTAAGGGATCTAAGATGTGTCATGAGGCAATGCACCCGACGACTCGATACCACGAGCCATGATATGTTGCCACGACCTATTGAGTCGGTCGTTGGTCGGTCCGGGGCAGTTTTCAGGGAAATTATTTTAAGGGTATTTTCGACCTTTCCATGTTTTATCCCTAAACTACATCCTTTTGGATATTTTCTGAGTATGATAATATGAGTTACGTCCTTTAGACATGCCCATTCTCAAGCAAGGATTCTAGAGAGGTTTCTGGGAGATTCAAGGCCTTCTTCCCAAACATTTTCTTCAATTTCTTTGTGGGTGTTCAAGGAACTTCGAGTCTCTCCATTCTAGGTATGTAGGGTTTTAAAATGGGTGGAATTCTTCCTCACCCATGCCCAATTTTGATTAAAGTCATGAATTCTCCTACTCAAATTTCATGTGATTTTACCCAAAGCATGTCAATGTGATTTCTCCTTATGGGTATGTTCTAATTGATTTTTATTTATTGAAGTATGCATGTTGGGCGGTTTAGTATTATTTTCTTCAAAATCATGTTTCTATCTTTTTATGTCTAAATTACCCATTCAAGGAAGTTCATGGAAATTATAATTTCTGATGAATATTGTTTATTTTAAGTTTATCGATTATGGAAATGCTTGAATCCAAGTTACCCATCTTTATGAGCATATTTTTAAAGCATTGAGTATGATGAAGCTTTGGGCAATGCCCATTGATGAATAATGATTTATGATTTACGCAACGAATTTCATGATATATCAATTTATCATGTTGGCCGATAAAAAGGGCCTTGATTCTTGGCTAAGCATGTTTTAAAGGGGATCAATGATTATAAATGTTATATCTTAGCCAATGAATTTTTATGCATGATGTTAATGATTTATGTATGAGCCTATGTGCATGTTTTTGGGAGCCGTGTCTAGCACCGAGCAGCCCGACGTTCAAAGGACTACGCCGGTGTCTCAAAACCACGTGCTACCGTGGGTTGTAAATGTTATGATGTTACGATACTGATACCCTAAAATGTGATATCACACGTTATCCACGACCCTCGCTTGGCAAGCCAGGTTCGGCTCTGCCTACTTGAGCGAGACAGTGGGGCATCATGAAAGGCTCTACCATGATGGTGTCGGTTATGACGAGTCCTCCCATTGTTCCAGATTGTTTATGGATTGTTATAATTATGTTATTGGCTCAAGTTATATTATGATAAAGTTATTTACTATTATGATAATGAATGATTATGAATGATTGAAAAGTCTTGAACCTTATGTTTTATCGTGAAGAATTGTGATGCAAGCATGATGTCCTTCTCTTATGTCTATTTTTGGGTTTACTTTCCTTTTAAAATGCTTGTTTTACTCACCTTGCATACTCAGTACATTCCACGTACTGACCACATACTTTCTATGCTATATCATTTCATGATACATGGTCTGGATCTCAGGCTCATCCTCACCCTTAGGCCATCTAAGCTTATGTTTTTAGCTTGTTGGTAAGTCATGTTCTGAGGGTTGTTTTATATACTTTCATGTTGTTTACATTTAGTTTTGGTCGGGTTAGTTGGGGATGTTGTCCCATCAAACCATCTTATGTATTAGAGGCTTTCGAAAAAGTATGTAGTACTCAGCTATGTAAACGTTGGTCTTTCTTGATAATATGTTATGATTATCTTTCCGCTATATCTTTATGATTATTATTTCGCTTATTTGAATGAGAATAGTTGTATGCATAAGCCATGGGTCAACTTGGGGTCCCTCGTGGTCCATTGTCCCGTGTCTACGATCTGGCTGTACGTTCGGGTCGTTACATCCTCATGATATGTTTTTAGATTATGTATGCATATTATGATTTAGCTTCATTGCAAGATGATGGTTCAGCTACTTTGAAAAATGATAGAGAGCATATGCATGTTTTTTGAAGTAGTGTCTAGCACCGAGCAGGCTAAGGATTTAGTCAACCCTATGCCTCAGAACTATGTGCAAACATAGGTATGTTCAGAATATTTGAGACCTCCTTTGTGAGTCTTCCCTGCACCTGAGTATAATACCCCAGGAAGGCCTAAGAATAGACCCGGGAGTGTAATTTGGAAAGTGCAGAAAAATGGCAAATACCACAAGAATGTTTCCATCAATCTCTTTTGTGGGTATTCAAGGAACCTCGAAATCAATCCAATCCCTGATATGTAGGATTTAGAATGGGTTATTTCTTTCACACCCATGCCTAAATTTCAATGTTATCATGAATCCTCCTATTCAAATTCTATGGGAATTTACTCAAATGCATGGAAATGTGATTTCTATTCGTGTGTTTGATTTAATCGAGTTTTAATTATTGAATTATTAATGATGGCCACGTTTTATATTGTTTTCCTTAAAATTATGTTTTAATCTTTTAAATCGAAAATGCTTATTTGATGAAGGTTCATGACAGTTATGATTTACAATGAATATGCAATATTTTGAATTTACTGATGATGGAAAGGCATGAATTAAAGTTACCCATGTTTATGAGCATATTTTGAAAGAATTGAATATGATGAAGTATTGGGCAATGCCCACATGTTAAAGAATGATTTATGATTTATGATTTATGAAGCAAATTGCATTATTTAATGATTTATGATGTTGGCTGATGAAAAGGGCCTATGATTCTTGGCTAAGCATGTTTTAAAGGGGATCAATGATAACAAATGTTATATTTTAGCCAATGGATCATAATGCATGATAATATGGATTTATGCATGAGCCTATATGCATGTTTTCGGGAGCCGTGTCTAGCACCGAGCAACCTGGCGTTCAAAGGACTATTCCGGTGTGTCATAACCACGTGCCACCGTGGGTTTCTACTGATATAACACATTGATAATGATCCCCTCAAATGTGATATCACGCCTAATGCACGACCCTCGCCTGGCTAGCCATGGTCGGCTCTGGCCACTTGAGCGAGATAGTTGGGGCATCATGAAAGGATCTACCATGATGGTGTCAGTTATGATGAGTCCTCCCATTCTTTTGCATGTCTTATGAATTGTTATTTTTACATTATTATCTTAAGTTATGTTTCGACAAAGTTTACTTACGACTATGATTATGAACGTTTTTATGAATGATTTGAAAGACTTGAGCCCTATGTTTTCTTACGGAGTTTATGATATATATGCATGATTTCCTTCTCCTATGTTACTTATGAGTTTTGTTTTACTTTTAAATGTCTGTTTTACTTACCTTGCATACTCGATACATTCTACGTATAGACAACATACTTTCTATGTTGTATCGTGTCATGATACAGGGTCCGGATCTCATGCTCATCCTCATCCTTAGCCACCTTAGCTTACGTTCTCAGCTTATTGGTGAGCCCTCATGTTCCAAGGGCTGTTTAACAGACTTTTATGTTATCTTATGTTTCAGTGTCTTTCGGGTTAGTTGGGGTGTTGTCCCATCAACCCATCGTATGTAGTAGAGGCTTTCAGACAGTGTATAGTATTTAACTCATGTGTATGCCTAGTATTTCTAGTGTTATGTTATGTTTACATTTCCGCTATGTTTATGTTAAGTATTGCGCTTTACTTGAACGAGATTAGATGTATGCAAGTGCCATGGGTCGACTTAGAGTCTCACGGGGTCCCTTGTCTTTTATCTACGATCCGAGTGTACATTCAGGTCGTGACACCGAGCGGCCTTCAGCTTGAAATCGATATCATGGTAGTACCCTTAGCCTTGGCAAGGTTTCTTATGGCTCTGCCCACTTGAGTGTAAGTCGGGACCATGTAAGCTCTATTATGGTAATGGTGATTATATGACGAGTCTCCCATTGTTCCTCAAGATTTCCGTAATGCATGTTAATCAGTCATGATATTATACTTTCAACAAGTTTTACCCGATGTTCAGTTTTACTTATGATAATCAGTTTTTCACCTTTGGGTCATTCGATTCTATTGTGATATTCGGTTATGTTTAAATCATGCTTTCAGATAATAGCATGCAAGCCTTATTCTCAGAATCATATATTCAATATGTTTTATGATATGCATGATTTCAGTTTTACTTACCTAGTGCTTTTACTTACCTTGCATACTCAATACATTCCAAGTACTAAACACATACTCTATGTTGTATCATTTCATGATGCAGGCTCAGACGTTAAGGGTCAATCCCGCCGCTCTTTAGATTTTTAGATTCAGCATTTCCCAGCCTTTTTGGTGACTCCTCATCCTCAGAGGACCTTCTTATCAGATTGTTATCAGTACTTTTAGTCTTATTTTATTAGTGAGTTGGTTGGGGTCTTGTTCGATCAACTCATCAGGTTGTAGAGGCTTACCAGACATATTATGTATTAAGCTTCAGAACCATGTTATGTATTCAGATACTCAAATGTTATTACATTTTCAGTCTTCCGATATTTCATATGTTAAACTTCCGCATTATTATGTTGAGATTTAGATGTCATGTTCATTCCATAGGTCGACTTGGCGACTCTCGGGGTTCTTTGTCCCATGTCACGATCCGGGCCTATGTTCGGGTCCTGATAATGTCCTAGGGTGTTGGAAAGCTGCGTTAAGTAGAGACTTTTTCATGGGTGTGAAGCATGCCACACTTATGACGAAGAGGCTACGAAACATTTTAGGAAACTTCTCTTCTTTTATGATCTATGTCGTGCGATGACATGTCTCTCTATCCTTCTAACTCATGCAATATTCATTTGCAGAATCATGCCTCCTCGCCGAGTCAATGGGTGGAGAAACAGAAACGGGAATGGCCATGAGATTGGCAACGGAGATGGGCACCAGCAGGCCCCACCATCCCCAGAGAATCATGTGCCCGGGAAGGTGGCCCATGCAGAGTTTAAGGCTGCCATCCAGATGTTGGCACATGCATTGACCGCCCAAGTCAACAACCACGTCGTAGCGAATGTCTCCCAAAATGGGAATGTAGCAGCAGAAAGAGCCAAGAACTTTCTCAAGATGAACCCTTTGGAGTTTCTCCGATCGAAGGTAGACGAGGATCAACACGGGTTTATTGATTAGACTCAAAAAATCACCTAGGTCATGGGGGTGATAGGGGAGGAGTGCACATACTTAGCCTCTTATCAGTTGAAAGGGGTTGCACATATTTGGTTTAGATAGTGGACGGATGGCAGAGCAGTCGGAGCGGGTCCCACTGGTAGGGATGAGTTCCTTACCACATTTTTTTATTGGTTCTTTCCCCGAGAGATGAGGGAGATCAAAGCAGCTGAATTTGTGAACTTGATACATGACAGTCTAAGAGTATGCTTTAATGTTCACATGCTTATCCAAATATGCACCATAGATGGTGGCTGACTAAAGGGCTCGAGTGAGTTGGTTCGTGCATGGGATAGCAGCTATTTTATAAAGGATTGCCAGACCACGATGCTTCATCAGGATATTCATTTCTCACGGTTGGTTCTATACACCCAGCAAATAGAGGTGGTACAAGTGAGTGAGAGGGAGAGAGAGGCCAAGAGGGTGTCTTGCCCCACCTTGGGAGGCATGACTGGCACCTAGTGCCACACTAGGATTTGAACTTACCTGACTAGGCTTGTTCACTTGCGGTGCACTCCTGCAACTTATTTCATGAAAACAATGAGTTATATCTTAGCTATCAGTACAACCTCTAGCCGACAAGGCCAGCTGTAAAAGAATATAGTTGACCAACAACAACGTAATAACAGGGATCCTATGAAGGCTGACAAGACCACCATGCCTTCTAGTTATAACTAAATGAAAACAGGAAGCTATAACTATACTATAGCTGACAAGGCTGCTAACTGATAGCTAAACTAGGCCCACATGGAAATTACATGAAATAAAACATACATGGACCCCACATGATCAACAACAAAACTAGCAGCTGGTAATCTATAGCCTGCAAGCCTCTAAGAGTGGAATAATGGTCGAGATAGGGCCCCAACCTACCCATAAACTGTACAACAAAAGAACATACCTTTTCTAACTATCAATTCTAGAGGAAAGGAGCTGAAAGAACTGCTGACTCCGACTGATGACTAAGATGCTCCTGAACCGCGTCTATCCGCACTTGTAGGCAATTAATGTAGTGCCCCAAGGATGGGGGTCAGTAAAATATGTATCGAATATGTAAGGCTGTAAAATAATAACTGAATGAAAGATGATAAAGTTGAAGTAATCATGAAGGAGAGTAAGAGATTAACCTGAATGATCTCACCATCTTAAATATCTAACTAATAAGTATATGTATACAAATAAGAACCTAACCGGGCCCCCATAAGCTTGTATGGTACAAAACACACAGAATAGCCTACATGAGCCCCCGTAAGCCTCGACAAGCACAAAAAATTCACACTCCTGTTGTGTGGATACAAAAGGTTCGTAAACATACCGTAACTCAGGATTTCTCATTCTCTAAAGTTGTATCCGAGCCTGATAGGATCCTGTAGTTGTTTCTGTGTCTGAGCCGTCTAGGTTATGTAACTGGACCTCGAGCCTTGGATCGACTATCAGTCATAATGTGACTGCAGTAACTAGATCTCAAGCCTTGGATCGACTATGGATCAAAATGTAATTGTTGTTACTGGATACGGCCTCACGACCTCTTTTTGGTGCATCTCAATACGGCCCTCGCGGCCTTAATCGAATGGAACTCAATACGGCCCTCATGGCCTCAATCTGGTGGAACTCATATTGCCCTTACGACCTCAATATAGTCCTTTAGGACATTATACTGACCCTACAAGCATGTCCCTATAGGCAATAACATCCAACAAGCCAAACATCATAAGGAAAAACCAATCTAGCTGGGGTTAACTATGATGAGGGTTACTATGTCATTGTTATAGTCTCAGTTCTATTTGTAATTGCTGACCACAGTATGTTTACTCTAAAGTACTATAAATACACAAGTCGTACTAACTTTTACGATGAATGTAACTTGCCGAAAAGGATAGCCTTAATATACCTTGAGTGCCGCCTTTCATCTAATTAGGGAGTTTCAACTTTTAAATGGCGGTTTAACCCAACTTCCATCCTTATAATGAGATAATATGGCTAAATTCAAAACTAAGCTCGACAAATAATGATAACTTTCAATAATAATATTAACTACAATTCAACTCTGAATAACTCAGCAAAAACCTGCAAATTCTCGAGAGTACAAAAGGGAGAAATGTTTACCTAATGTCTGTGGCCATTAAGGATTAAATTTGGAGTAATTCTTACAACACTTATGCGTTGGGGTTCCAGTACACCGAGCGAATTTTTGAGAAATAACTCCATAGCCGAGTATAGGGCAAGGTGTCTGAATTGTCAACAGGTGAAAGTTGAGCATCAAAGACCTACAGGTGTGCTTCAATACATTAGTATCCCTACTTGGATGTGCGAGGAAATCAATATGGACTTCATTACATGGTTTCCTCATACTCGTCGATAATATGATTCTATTTGGGTTATTGTAGACAGGTTGACTAAAGTAGCCCATTTCCTATCGGTCAAAACTAACGACTCAGCGAAGGATTATGCTATATTGTATAGTAGGGAGCTAGTTCAGTTTCGTGGAGTGCCCTTGTCCATCATATATGGTAGAGGTACTTAGTTTACCTCCCAGTTTTGGAGATCGTTTCAGAACGGACTTTCTACTCAGGTCAAGCTTAGCACAGCTTCTCACCTGCAAACAGATGGTCAGGATGAACGGACCATTGAGACTCTTGAGGATATGTTGAGAGCGTGTGTGTTTGATTTTAAAGGTAGTTGGGATGATCATTTACCTCTCATCGAGTATTCATTTAACAACAGCTACCATTCCAACAGTCCGATGGCTTTATTTGATGATCTTTATGGGTGGAGAGGTAGATCTCCTATTGGTTGGTTTGAAGTTGGTGAAGCTACATTGATAGGACTTAATTCCGTTCATGAGGAAATGGAGAAGGTTCAGCTTATACGAGAAAGGAAGAAAATAGCTTAGAGTTATCGAAAGTCCTATGCGGTTGTAAGGTGGAGAGAACTTGAGTTTAAAGTTGATGATTAGGCATTTCTGAAGGGGTCTCCCATGAAGGGAGTGATGAGGTTTTGAAAGAGGGTGAAACATAGTCCCCATTATGTTTGCCCATATAGGATTATGAGACGTGTTGGAAAGGTAGCCTATGAATTGGACTTGCCCTCAAAATTGGCTTCATTACGTCTAGTTTTCTATGTGTCGCTTTTAAAGAAGTGTATGGGCAATCCAGCTTTGATTATCCTGGTGGATAGTGTAGGCTTGAAGGATAGCCTTAGCTATGAAGAGGTTCCATTTAAAGTACTTGATCGTCAAGTTCAAAAGCTTATAAACAAAGAAGTAGCTTTTGTAAAGGTTTTGTGGCGTAACCAGCATGTTGAGGGAGCAATCTGGGAAGCTGAGGCAGATTTGATGGCTAAATACCCACATCTATTCCCTCCCAGTTCAGTTTCAACATGAGGTATCTGTTTCCTCCCTAGAACTTTATTTAGTTTCACATTCAGTTCATGTGTCCCAATATATTTCATGTCAATGCATGTATGTGTTATTCATGAATTCAGTTCAGTCATGTAATTCAATCGGGAGACAGTCACTCCGTCAGTTTTCAGCTTTAAATGTTCTGTACTTGGTATGACAGTTTCTTTCCCCAACTTTTCATTATGTTTTTATCCATATTCAAGGATGAATGTTCCCAAGGGGGAGATATGGTAATACCCCGAAAGCCCCTAAGATCGGACCCGAGGGTTAAAATGGAGAAAACAAGCATTTCTGCACCAGGTCACAGGATGAGTCATCCAGTGACCCGTGAGGTACTTCACGAGTCGTTAGTGACTCGTGAATTGGAAGGGGGCGTTGAAAAGAATTTTGGTCTGGGGGTTGACAACGAGAGAAGCCACGGCTCGTGGTTAAGGCAACGATTCATGGAGTTGGCCGTGGTTAGGAGTTTGGCATAAAGTGTAAATTTTTTTTAGTGTTCATCATGACTTGTTTCCACGAGCCGTTAAGTACACCATGAGTCGTGGTGTGCCTCACGGTGACAGGCAAAGTGAAGGTTTCCAGTGATTGTTACGGGAGCAATTGACGAGTCATCCCCTCACGTAACGAATCGTCTAGTCCCTCATTGGGGCTGGCAGTGTAATTTTGCTGTGAATTTATTAAGGGCTTTTCCGTAATTCTTAACCTCCTAAAACCTAAACTACATTATTTTAAGCTCAAAAAGGTGTGTTTTAAGAGGGTTTAACTCATTCTAAATCAATCCCTCTCCATGCATGCAAGACTAGAAGTTCCTAAGGGTGATCAAGCCTAGAATTCATCAAGTTCTTTCCCAATTCATTTGGGCATGCAAGAAGGGTGTGAAATCAGAAGTACCCAGGTATGTAGGGTTATGAATAAGAAGTATTCCTTCACTCCAATGCCCAAATCCATTTCTAAAATTCATGGAATTCTTAATTGATGAATCTGTGGGGTTTTAATCCAACTTGTGAAATCCTCTAAGCATACATCATCGGTAAATCTTATTCATGTTTCTAATGTTGGATTCAGATTCATGTGCATGTTTTATAATGTTTTCAATTACAATTCATGTTTTCAAAGTCTTACAATTATAATGCCCAATTATGAAAGTTCATTAAAGGTTGAGATTATGATCTATGTTTTCAAGAATGATGAGATGTATATGATGAAAGTATGATTTCGAATTACGCATGCCTGCATTCTTATTTTAACTATCTAAAGTATGTATAAATTTGGGCAAGCCCATATAATCAAGTATGTTCATGATTTACTTCAATTTCATGTTATTATCTTACCACATGGTTTTGGAGTCTAGACTCCCACTTTTCAGCTTGTTGTATGGTTTATGCCAAGGCTCCTCAGGATATGTTTTCAGATTATGCATTTATTATTATGATTCAGCTTCATCACAAGACGATGGTTCAACATCGTTTGAAAACGATGTAGAACATATGCATGTTTTTCGGAGTAGTGTCTAGCACCAAGCTGGCTAAGGGTTCAGTCAACCCTGTGCCTTAGAACTATGTGCCAACGTAGGTATGTTAGAATATTTGGGACCTTTTTTGTGAGCTTTCCCTTCCCCCGGGATCCTTCAACTTGATATCGATATCATGGTAGTGCCCTTAGCCCTGGAAAGGCTTTGGACGACTCTACCCACTTGAGTGTAATAGTCGGGACCATGTAAGCTCTATTGTGGTTATGTCGGTTATATGACGAGTCTCCCATTGATCCTCATTATTTCAGTAATGCATGTTAATCAGTCATGATATTATGTTTTCAACAGTTTCGACCCAATGTTCAGTTTTACTTATGATTATTAGTTTTTCAGCTTTGGTTCATTCGATTTAGTTATGATATTCAGTTATGTTTAAATCATGTTTTCAGATAATAACATGCAAGCCTTACTCTCAAAATGTTATCTTGAATATGTTTTATGATATTGCATGATTTCAGTTTTACTTACGTAGTGATTTTACTTACCTTGCATACTCAGTACATTTCAAGTACTGACCGCATACTCTATGTTGTATCGTTTCATGATACAGGCTCAGACGTTCAAGTTCAGTCCCATCGCTAGCCAGATTTTCATAGTTAGCATTTCCTAGCCTTTTTGGTGAGTCCTCATCCTTCAATGACCTTCTTATCGATTTTTTATCAGTATTTTCAGTCTCAGTTTATTAGTGAGTTAGTTGGGGTCTTGTCCCATCAACTCGTCAAGTTGTGAGGCTTACCATACAAGTATATATTCAGCTTCAGAACCGTGTTATGTATTCAGATATTTAGATGCTATTAGATTTTCAGACTTCCGCTATTTCATATGTTAAAATTCCACATTATTATGTTGATATTGAGATGTCATGTTCATGCCATGGGTTGAATTGCAGCCTCTCTGGGTCTCACGGCCCGAATGGAGGCCCAGATCACAAAACGGGACAAGGAGCCCCGAGAGATTCCAAGTTGACCCTTGGCGTGAGCTTACATCTAACTCAATATCAATAAGGCGGAATACTTAGCACAACAACATAGCGGAAGCATAAACACGTCATAACATAGAAAGTGATGCGTACTTCATGCATAACAGCTGAATACTACACATAGTCTAAAAGCCTCTGAGTAACAGATGTGTTGATGGAACAACATCCCCAACTAACCCGACAAGTCTAGAAAACTGATCATACATAGAGAAATCTCATAAACATGGTCCTGGGGAGATGAGGACTCACCACAAGCGCTGGATGCAAATCTCCAAGATGAGCTAATGACGGTGCTGGGACAGAAGATCGGAGCCTGTATCCTGCAATGATACATCATTAAGTATGCGTTCAATACGTGAAATATACCGAGTATGGAAAGTAAGTAAAACAGATATTTAAAATACTTAAAAGTGCGTAAGACTAGGATAACATGCTCTTAACATCAATATCATAATGCAAGGTAAGGCTCAAGTTTCAAAGCATTCGCAAATCATTTGTAATCATACTCATGAGAGAAAAGTTGTATTAATATGAGCCAAAGTATATAATCATAATCATGCATAAGTCATGAAGAACTATCGGAGATTCATATAACTGACATACCCCATATAAGCACACATGTAGCCCGACTTGTAAATCCCTAGTCAGGAGGGTGTTCGTACCTTGCCAAGGGTAGAACAGTGAAGGCGTGATATCAAACATGAAAGGCCCATTTGGGAAAAGGGGATAGTCTCAAGGGAGGTCCTATCATGTCCTACGGTAGCACGTTGTTCTGAGATTCGGGGCAAAACCTAGGCTCCAAACCTACTCAGTGTTAAATGCTACTCCCAAAACATATATAGAGCTAGTTAAATCATGATAATCATAAACATGCTTGTAAATACGTGAACTAGTCATGAGGGTAAGGCCCATGAATCGGCCAAAATTGTAAAACATAAATCATTAGGTTCATGCGTACTTGTAACTCATGTATATGCTTTTTAAATCATGCATTCATAATGATATTTGAATAAATCCATACCATAACTCATAAATCATGATGGGTTTATGAACATCAACAATAGAGATAAAGATCATAACTCGATTCATCATAGAACATGCAGAATTAGGCTTAATTTAATAGAATTAAAATAAATAATTTTATAGTTAAATTAGTGGTAAAATCTAATCACAATTCTTAAAATATTATGTAAAACATGAGAAGTAATAAACCATGTATAGAACATTAGAATTTCACATGATTTAAGATAAAACACCATAAGATTTTTAAACAAAACTTCATGAATTAGGAGAGTTTGGGCGTGGGTTTGAATGAAAACACCCACTCATAATCCTACATACCTGATTATAGCTGATTCTTACACTTCCTAGAATACCCATGAAGAAATTTAAGAGAACCTTGAAGGATTTGCCTTGATCACCTCTCTAGACTATCACCCTTGCATGCATGGATATGAAATAGCCTATGATAGGTTTCACCCTCATAAAACCCTGCATTTCGAGCCTTAAACGATGATGTTTAGGACCCTAGAACTTAGTAATTATGGAAAAGCCCTTACTAAATTCGCAAAAAATAACTGCCAGTCAGTCCCCACGAGGGACATGATGACTTGTCACCTCTAGCCACGCTCGTGGCATCGTTTGTCAAGTACATTGCTTATCATTTCATCTGGGCTCGTCACGACTGACTTCACGATTAGTTGCTGGTGACTACGACTCGTGGTCACCACTCGTCATGTGCATTGCCTTAATCTCAATCAAACCTTTCCCTACTGTCCATGACTCATCCCACAAATCATGGTGACTGACCACGACTTATGGCTGCCTTCCATTAGGTACTCTACATTTTTCTTTTCCTTTCTCAATCACCACTTGCCACGACTGACTTAATGAGTCGTTGGGCCTGACCATGACTCGTGGTCATTTACGTGGGGACCCAAATTCCCAAATTTCAAACTCAACTCCTGAGCCTCACCACGATTCACATCACGACCCGTGGGCTGCTCCCACGGGTCACCTCACAACCCATTATGTGTCCTGATGCTAGTTTTAAATTTTTCTCCATTTCAACTCCTGGGTTTGATATTTGGGCTTCCAGGGATTAACAATATCCCCCCCTTGGGAACATTTGTCCTCAAATGTTGGAAAGCGTACAGAAAAGCAGAGAAATGCAATCATCATATTCAAATACTGATCATTTAAGTTGAAATCTGACTGAATGACTACTTTCGATTCAAACTACATAGCTGAACTAAATTCACGAATCATACATACATCCATATACATAAAATAAACTTGGTTAGATGAACTGAACATAAAAACTAATTAGAGTTGAGGGAAAAAACTGATACCTCATGCTAGAACTGAGCGGGTAGAGAATAAATGTGGGTATCAAGCCATCATATCTGCCTCGGCTTCCCGCGTAGCTCCCTCAATAAGCTGATTTCTCCATAAAACTTTCATTGAAGCTACTTCCTTGTTTCTTATCCTTCAAACTTTACGGTCCAGTATTTCCACCGGAAACTCCTCATAACTAAGGTTGTCTTTCACACCAATATTGTCCATCGGAACAACTAGAGATGGATCGCCCAAACACTTTTGTAAGAGCGATACATGGAAAAAAAGATGAATAGAATCTAATTCTATGGGCAACTCCAATTCATAGGCCACCTTGCCAACCCATCTCACTATCCGGTAGGGGCTAACATAACGAGGGCTGAGTTTTCCTTTCTTTCCAAACCGCATCAATCCCTTCATGGGAGAAACCTTCAAAAATACCCAATCGTCCACTTCGAACTCTAGTTCCCTCCTTCTCACATCGGCTTAGGACTTTTGGCAACTTTGAGCTGTTTTCAACCTATCCGGTATGAGTTGAACCTTCTCCATACCCTCATGGACTGAATCTACTCTTATCATCGCAGCTTCATCAACTTCGGACAAACCAATAGGTAAATCTACATCTCTTCCCATAGAGTGCCTCAAGCGGAGCCAACTAAATACTGGAATGGTAGTTGTTATTTTATGCAAACTCAATAAGATGAAAATGATCATCCCAACTCCTCTGAAGTCAATCACACATGCTGTTAACATGTCCTCGAGAGTCTGAATTATCCGCTCCACTTCTCTATCCGTTTGCGGGTGAAATATTGTAATGAGCTTTACCTGAGTACCTAGTCCTTTTTGGAACGACCTCAAAAACTGGGAGGTAAATTGGGTACATCTGTCTGATATGATGGTCAAGGGCACCCCATGCTACCGAACTAGCTCTAAAATTATCAACACATGGAACACACCAACTACCCTGATATCAAAGCATATCATTTCCCCCTATGGAGACCATCTCTACCTTCTGCTCCTGAACACTTCCTTCAACATCACCAAGCTAGGATCCTCATCTTGTCTAGCTTTTAAATCAGCCACCAAGGATAATTTTGATCCATTCCGAACTGTAACAGCGCCATCAGTCAAGTTAACCAATCGAAACTCCACAATTCCTTCTATGAATTTTGAAGTCCCGAACCTCTGAGTTCTCATCCTTTATGCTTAAGATAATTCCAAATACGCAATACGCTCGAATCCACCTGAAACATTTCTAAAATCCTCCGGCCATAACCCAAATACACCATCCAATCATGATACCCATTCAGAACCGGTTGGAACCACCAAGTTACTAATATAAGGCTGTTTCATTACAAGTTGACCATGGTCATACCTAGCTTCCTTAAAGTTCATAAATTCAATAAGAGGTTCAACTCACTCTCGAATCACCTCGAAATCCATACAAACTACCTAACTAAATCATAAACCACCATCGGAAACCAACAAAGCTCTCAAAATCCAAATTTGAGCTCGACAACTTGAAATGTTGACTTTGGTCAACGCATAAAACTTTAAACCCTTCAAAAATCGAAAATCTCACCCAATCTTCATTAGGTCATCTCGGGACCGGTGTCATCCACCTCCGCAAATCATGAATAACAAAATAAAGTTACGGAAAGGTTCGACCTATGAAAATGGATCGACAATCAAAAAATGACCATGTGGTTCTAGGCTTAGCTAATAACTGTGCTCCCTGAACTTTTACATACCCGGCTTCAATGGCAGGGATAGGGAGTTATCCTAAACGTACATATCTTAACCATCATCTCCAGCATGGGGGAACATCCATAGGATTTAGAGTAAGGGGATCATGAGCACGGACCATTTAAGAAATCTAAACTGAGCATATACCCAGTATAGCACGATCTTATGAGTTGATAAGGCAAGTCTTATGGCTCAGTTCATAGAGCTGAGCATACTGAGAGACATGGGTTCACATACATGGCGAGGGTCATAACATGAAGCAGAATGGGTAATGTTGGGATCGCTAACAGACGGAGTTGCCTATCAAATTTGGGTCCTTAATGTAAGCATGAGTTGAGCATAGCATCGAGCGAAACATAAGGGAGACATCTAAGTGAGGGTGTGTTGACTACCCCCAAATACTATTCATAGAACTTCCGTACTAGAAAACTCAAGATCAGACTTGGACCTTCACTTACAATTTCTTTATCTTCCACGAAATAAGTCTCATATTGAAATGCACAAAGGGATCTTGCACCTTGTACAAGAGTCCTCGGAACTATCAATCATGGTAGGTTTGATAGGAAAGCTTATAACATACTTGGGACTGCATCTGAAGTTGACTGCCACTTGCTCTTGGTAACCTATGCTGCTGAGATGGGCGGGTTGTAGACCTGACAGCTGGGTCACGGCCTCTCTGGCCGCCTTTCTTAGCTAAAGGGCAATTTCTGTGCTTATAGTTGGGTCGACCACAACAGAAGCAAACATCTAAACTTGCCAAGCACTTTGGTTCTTCCTGCATCACCTACAAATTGGGTAAGTAATCTCCTTCACCCGGGGCTTGTATCCCCAAACTTGATCTAATGACCTTTGACGGGGTTGAGTGACTCCCACTACTCGACCCTTGCTGGGAACTCTTGAGGTTTTCAGTCCTGAGATTCTATTTCCTCCTTCCTTACCCCTTATTCTCCCCTCTCATACTTGAATCATTATCCTTAGGTGGGCTCCTCTTCATGAGTTTTTGAACCCTAGTAGCAGCCGCCTCTCCGATAAGGTCCACTGGTGCAATAGCCTACTAGTTAGGCTGGGTGATCATGGCCCGTATCAACACTCTAAGGGCAGCTCTGAGTTCTGCATCCGTAACTTGCATGGAATACATTGGAGTTAGTGGGGCTGGGTTACTCCCGTTGTTGTCCTGAGAAGACATGTTTCTCTAAACGCGCATGGCATGAGTTATAAGGATAGGGAGACATTTCATCGCACTACGTAGATCATAAAAGAAGGGAACATTTCCTAAACGTCTCGTAGCCTCTTCATCATAAGTGTGGCGTGCTTCACACCCATGAAAAAGACTCTACTCAACACGTCTTTCAGACACCCTAGGACACTTCAAACCTATTGCTCTGCTACAAAGTATGTCACGATCTAAGGCCCCGATCATGACATGGGACAAGGAGCCCCGAGAGACTCCAATTCGACCCATGGCATGAGCTTACATCTAACTCTATATCTATAAGGCAGAATACCTAGCACAACGTCATAGTGGAAGCATAAACACGTCATAACATAGATAGTGATGCGTACTTCATACATAACAGCTGAATCTACACATAGTCTGGAAGCCTCTAATGTAACAGATGGGTTGATGGGACAACACCCCAAACTAACCCAACAAGTCTAGAAAATTAAACATACATAGAGAAATCTGATAAACATGGTCCTTAGGAGATGAGGACTCACCGCAATCATTGGATGCAATCTCCAAGATGAGCTAATGACGGTGCTAAGACTGAAGATCGGAGCCTGTATCATCAAACATTACGTCATAATGTATGCGGTCAGTATGTGGAATGTATCGAGTATGCAAGGTAATTAAAATGGACATTTAAAATACTTAAATGTGCACAAGAGTAGGGCAACATAGTCATAACATAAATATCATAATGTAAGGTAAGGTTCAAGTTTCAAAGCATTCATAAATCATTTATAATCATACTCATGAGAGAAAAGTTGTATTAAACATAATTTGAGCCAAAGTATATAATCTTAACCATGCATAATTCATGAGGAACAATGAGAGATTCTTATAACCGACATACCCATATGAGCACACGTAGAGCCCAACCTATAAATGCCTAGTCGGGAGGGTGTTCGTACCTTGCCAAGTGTAGAACCGTGAAGTGCGTGATATCACACATGAAAGGCCTATTTGGGCAAAGGGGACAGTCTCAAGGGAGGTCCCATCATGTCCAACGGTGGCATAGTTCTGAGGTTCGGGGCAAAACCGGAGCCCCGAACCTACTAGGTGTTAAATACTACTCCCAAAACATATATAGTGCTCATAGTATAATATGCATGAGATTTATGGGCTAGTTAAATCATGATAATAATAAGAATTCTTGTAAACATATGAACTAGCCATGAAGGTAAGGCCCGTGAATCGACCAAAATTGTAAATCGTAAATCATGAGGTTCATGCGTAATTGTAACTAATATAATTTATTTTTAAATTATAAATTCATAATGGGAATTTGAATAAATCCATACCATGACTCATAAATCATGATGGGTTTATGAAAATCAACTATAGAGATAAAGATCATAACTCGATTCATCATAGAACATGAATAATTAGGCATAATTTAGCAGAAATTGAAATAAATAAAATTGAATTAGTGGTAAAATCTAATCATAATTCATAAAATATGATGAAAAACATGAGATGTAATAACCCATGTACTGAGCATTAGAATTTCACAGGATTTAAGATAAAACCCCGTAAGATTTTTAAACAAAACATCCTGAATTAGGAGAGATTGGGCATGGGTGTGAAAGAAAACACCCACTCATAACCCTATATAACTATTATAGCTGATTATTACACTTCCTAGAATGCCCAAGAAGAAATTGAAGAGAACCTTGAAGGATTTGCCTTGATCAACTCTCTAGACTATCATTGTTGCATGCATGGATATGAAATAGCCTATGATAGGTTTTATTCTCATAAAACCCTGCATTTCAAGCCTTAAATGACATAGTTTAGGATCCTAGGACTTAGGAATTATGGAAAAGCCCTTACTAAATTCACAGAAAATAACTGCCAGCCAATCCCCAAGAGGAACATGACGACTCCTCACCTCTGGCCATGACTCGTGGCATCGTCCGTCAAGTACACTGCTTATCAAGTCATCTAGGCTCGTCATGAGTGACTTCAAAATTCCTTACTAGTGACCACGACTAGTGTGCACCACTTGTCATGTGCACTGTCTTAATCTCAGTCAAACCTTTCCCTACTGGCCGTGACTCATCCCACGAATTGTTGTGACTGACCACGACATGTGGATTCCTTCTATTAGGTACACTTCTTTATTCTTTTCCTTTCTCAATAACAACTTCTCAGGACTGACCTAACGAGTCGTGGGGCCTGACCACGACCTGTGGTTATGTCTATACGGACCCAAATTCCTAAATTTCAAACTCATCTCCTATGCTTCACCACGAGTCACATCACGACTCGTGGGCTGCTCCCATAGGTCACCTCACGGCCCGTTCTATGTCTTGATGCCAGTTTTAAATTTTTCTCGATTTCAACTCCCAAGTCTGATCTTTGGGATTCTAGGGTATAACACGGGGTTTTTTGTCTCGTATCTCAATTCGGACCTATGTTTGGGTCATGACAATGACCATGTCTAAAATCATAAGTAGTAAAAAAGCTTGAAAATCTGAGAAAAATATTGTATGAACTAATAATCTAAATTAATGTCATAAGCATATCCTGATATCTAGAAGACTAGACTGGACTAAGGACAATGACTGTACTGTATAGTGGGAGTGCAAGTTAACTGACATATAACCACATGAGCTAAATGTGGAGTTCAACGTATATATCCCATCGAAGAAAGCCCACTGTACTTTGCTAGGGTATAGTCGTTGAACTATGTGACCACTATTTTTTGCCCATTCGTGCTAATAGCCTACGATTAGACGTAGTTTTGTGAACCTGAATACACTGAACTCGACCCACTTGATGCAGAGTACAACTCCTAACTGAAATCCTAGTTATATCTAACTTAACTGATTAGCTCGAAACTGGTGGCCTAAGGCTAAGCCAGGACTACTGATCTGGAAGTGCCTTGAAAGACTAAGGACGTGATAACTGAAAATACTAAGAATCCAGATAGACTGATAAAGTGGTAAACTTATAGACTGACATTTCTGGGAAAAATATTAAGTATACCCATGTTTTGAAAATCTAACGTTAAAATTGAAAACATACATTTTGTAGACTATGCTCAGATAACAACCCATAGAAAATATCAAGTTACACCAGCTTTTAAATTATGCAAAGTTTAACCCAAAAATCATGCTAAAAGTCTATGGTTAGAAGACATACTATGAGAACTAAGTCCGAAACATGAAATCTATATTCTAGGGTCATAGGAAGTTGCAAAAACAATTGAATTTAAACAACATCATAAGTTATCTGAAAAGTCTTAACTCATAATTCCTACATTGCTAGAGTATAGAATGTTTTTAAAGATGAAATTGGGGAACAAGGATGATAGAATCCCTTGTTGAATACCCATATACCTTAAGGAAGAATCCCTTAAGAAGAAGCCTGAATTTCTGCAACTGACTAAGAGCCCTAGCTCTTGCTTGATAGGAAATCCCTGGATTCTACGGACGATATTCTGAAAGTCTCGGTGGATAATGAGGGAGGAGGACTGTTTACTCCTCTACATCCTTTGAAAGTATTCTCAAAATAATGTAGTTTAGGGATTAAAATAGTGTAAAGATACGAAAATACCCCAGCAAAAAATATATAGAAATCTGCAACTTTGAGTCGCTGTACGTCTGATGGCCAAAGTGACGGGACATTGCAAGCATGACGGTCCTTCGTCCCCACCATTAGCCTTAAGTAGAAAAGCCCAAAAACTTGGCCAAAGTGAATGCCATTTTGATGGGTCGTCACTCACTTTATCGTCCATCTATCCTCCATCACCCTTTTAACAGAAGGGACTAAAGATCTGGCCTAAGTGGCTGCCGAAGTGACTAGCCATCACTCACTTGATGGTCTGTCAGGTTCTCCATCACCCTTAGGAAAGGGGAATCTGACCCTGACGGGACAAGTGACGGTCTACTAACTGACTAACGACTGTCAACTTCACCGTCAAAGGGGTGACGCCTTGAGTGATGGTCATCACTCACCTGACAGGACATCACTTCCTCCATTACCTATGCACCAGGTCTGCAACATCTGATCTTTTGGGACAAGAAGCGACGTTGGGATCCAGGATGTTTGATGTGTTGTGGGTTTAGAACACTTTCGACACTTAAAACTGAGAAAATATGCATGGTCTTAGTTGTGTTTATACAGATATGATGCACTTTTTCTTTGTTATCAGGGAAATTAAATGTTGGAGTTGAAATCAATAAAAGTAAGGAAAAAGAGTGCAAAAAATAGGCTAAGTATAGGCTTCAATACAAGCCATACCTTGACGGTACGAGCCCTACTGTAATTTGTTATAAATTCTACAAGGTCTGCTCAAAATCGAGCCAAAGTACTACTGTTTTTACGAGTCGTACTAGAGTAGCCATAGAAAAATACAGAAGGATGAACTTTTACTAGTCTCTTGGTACAGGTAGAAACCACGATTCTTGATGACTATCTACGACCCATATGATGGAGCCGTGGTGTACTTCAGAAACAATTTTGAAAGGAATATTCCATGGTATGAGAGGCAACTAAGAGTCATAAGAGCAAGGTATGAATCATACCAAGACACTCATGGAAATATTTAGAGGATGCTAGAAATCTTAAGTTTAGACCACGATAGAGATGTATCACTCATAGGTGCATTGTACGAGTCGTACCAACTCCTAGCACTTAATCAAAATCAGGGCTACTGAGCATTGTATGAGTGGAAGCTATTACTCTTAGGTTCATGGTATGAGTGGTAGGATCTGCTGACGGTAGATATTACCATTTTCCTATTAATTTAGGAAAGTTTTCTAATTATTTATATGAAGACGTTTCTAGGTTATTTTATGAGGAATCACCCTAAGAGTGACATTTTGGTTAGAGAAGAAGTACTTTGAATTTTCTCGTTAATATTCTTTGACATTCATTCATTGTTCTTGGATTGATCATTGTTGAATTGTGCAATTAATCAATTGGGTTTTATTTCAATCAGATTGTAAGTTTTCAATTATTATCTCTTCCTTGAAGTCTATTTCTTCTCTTTCTAACATGAGAGGCTAAAATATCCACAACTAGGGTTGTGAGAACCATGGTATATTAACCAACTAGGGTTTGCAGAACGTGATTCTAAACTAATACGAATTCTTGTGTTTTCTTCTCTTCATCATAAATGTTTCTTAACAGAGCACAATGTTAGGAATTACTCGAATTTTCTACTTGCTTAAACTTAGAGAGGTAGAGATTAAAAAAAAGAGAAGAACAACAAAGCCTTGAACTTTATGGTTCATTGTATAACTTCAGCTGTGATCATAGGATATTTATTTGGAATAAATTGGTTTTGGTTAAAGTGAAATCACTCAAGAGACCTAATCTGGTAATTGAGTACGGTCATTCAATAGGGATGAATCAGTTGTTTTGATGAACCTATGGTATCAGTTCTGCAAGCTAAGTATTGAAATAGATCACAAGTGTAAAACCCGATGTACTTATAAGTCAATGGGGAATATCTCCCTTATTAATTGCATAATCTTGACATGAACATCAATTTACAATACTCTCACTTAATTCTTTTATTGAAACCGCCTTTAGGAGACAATTGTACTAAAAGCATAAATACAAGTATTATTCTATATCCCGACCATATTCCCTGCGAGATCGACCCAAACCTTTGTTGGGTTCTTTATTGGAAATTTTTGCATCATACTTTTATAGGGGTGTAATTTGAGTGTTATCAAAAGTGGCACCATTTTCGGGGAATACGGCTTAAGGGTTAGATTAATTTCTTGTGTTTAACTTTTAGTCTTTACTTCCTTGTTTATGTTTTTTTCTTCTGTCTTTATTCTATTCGGGTACAAAAAGGAAACCCTAACCCCTACAAGCACCAAGATGGAGGATGTGAGACTACTGGTGCCTCTAGTGACACGAGTGCTTGTTGAGACACTGGTTGCCATCCTAATGAATTATGATGGGGATGATATCCAGGGGTAAACAATGGTGGTCAATACCCTAGAGGGAATGGGGTCCTAAAACTTCATGCCAAAGTAGTTGGACCTTGATTTAAATAATAGGGCCACCCCTCCAGCAAAACCATCAGCAGAGGTACCACTAGTTCTGGAGCTTAAAGCTCTACCTCATATCTGAAATATGCTTTTCTATGGGAGGTGATCTTGGGCAGATTTATATGCCCAAGTGATACTCAAACGTATCATTTTTACCTTGTTTGTTGTGCAATGTGTATATAATATCATGTATTTGGTAATAAAATGCGAATTTATACTAACCAACATGATTAGCATTTGTTTTGCAGGATAATGTGATTTTTAGGAGCTAAAATGCGTGTTGGAACTATGTCGGAGTTGGACTTAGATGCGAGCGTGGAAAAGACCTTGGATGGCATATTTTACACTGGCTCCGCGATGGAGCCGTGCCACGCTGCCATCGCGGTAGCACACTGCCTGGGCAGGAATTAATTAGGCAATTTCCAGTGTGCCTGCGGGTCAGTTCCGTGGCACGGAGATAGGCCTCCGCGATGGCCTCCGTGCCACGTTGAGGCCAATTATCTGAACCCTGCAATTTCCAGAGAGGGTCCGCATCCATGCCGTGTCACGGAGGCAGTGCTCCGCGTTGGCCTCCGTTACACGTTGCTTGTTATTCCGGGAAAAATTTCCCACTAGTATAAATAGCACACTTAGGTTTATTTTTAATCAGTTTTTAGTTTTTAGACTGAGTTCAGAAGTGGAGAGCAGGAACGTGGGTTTGTGGAAGTTGAAGAATAGAAAAGCTAAGAGTTTTCTTCTCTTCCTTTCTTCTTTCCTTCAATTGTATGCATGATTTACACTCATTTTAGGATGATTAATCCAAGAATGAGTGGCTAATTCCCTTCTTTGCTGAGGTTTTGAACTTGTGTAATGAATTTTGGTGATAATTCATATGGTTTCTTCTTCTTCTTGCATGTTGTTCTATTAATTCTTGTGCTTACTACATTATTGATTGGCCACCATTAATGTATATCTAAAAAGTCCAATTTCACTCGAGAGAGCACGAAATTGGAAAGTTGTGAATTAATAGGGTATTTTTCTTAACTTGATTTGGGAAAATTGGGTTTTGGTGTGCTTTCTTGATAGAAATATACTTGAAAGCCGTATTAGTCAATTTAGGAACCGGAATTGTAGTGCTAGGTCATAAATGGCATTTGATCACAGAAATGTAGACGGATGGTTTATGATTCTAAAGTGAAATTAAATACGAAAGTTTTAATTTCTAGGCAAACGTTCTTGGCTAGCAACATGAAGAAGAGGATGACCAAATTATCATGATTATCAAGTTCATTACTCGTTCTTAACCTTGGCATGTGCATATTCAAAAGTAAATAGTTGTTATTAATTGTAGTATATAACTAGTTTAGAAACAAAAAACTCACTCAACTCTTGGTTGGATTGTTGTTAACATAGTTAGGAATAGAATAGAGATATAGTAAACTAGGTAGGTTTACATATCTAGAGCAGCCTCCTTGGATCGATACTTGGCTACTTAGCCACTTTATTACTTGTTTGACCACGTGCACTTGCATGTCGGTTGATAATATTTAATACTAACCGAATCAGCACCGAACAAGTTTTTGGCGCCGTTGCCGGGGAGGCTAGGCGATTTGTAAAATTTTGTTTAGTGTAAATTTATTGTATTTGTATTTTTATTTTCTTAAGTGTTAATAACTTGGTCTTAGCCTGTATTTTGCATATTTTTATTTCTGTGAACACTGGCAAGGGACAAGGAGCTGGTGGAATCTTACTTAGAGCCAGAACGTGAATTGCACAGTCAACGTAGAGAAGCTCTTCGGAAGAAGCTGCAGTTGCTTAAACAGTCTATGATGGAGCAACCAAATCCACAAGTTGTGCGGGCAGTGTTAGTGCCCGAGGAAGTAGCAGCGAGGCCGGTTCGCGAGGTGGCAATCCCACACGCTAATAATGTACATTCCTGCATCCGCAAACCAGAGCCTGGAGGGAGATTTGAGTTAAAGAAAAATATGGTGCAACTTTTGCACACTAGCGGGCAGTTTACCGGTCTCCCTCACGAAGATCCGCGACAACATCTCCAGAACTTTTTGGAGATAAGTGACACTTACATACCCGCTGGAGTGTCACCTGATTATGTTCGGCTCACCTTATTTCCATTTTCCTTACTTGGTGAAGCCAAGAGGTGGTTAAAAGATGAACCACCCAACTCTATATCAACGTGGGATGATCTTGCAAGGAAGTTTTTTATCAGATTTTTCCCTTCAGGTAAAACAGCTAAACTTAGAAGTCAGATTCTAAGTTTTAAACAGAGGGAAGGAGAAAATCTTTATCAAGCCTGGGAAAGATTCAAGTCCATGTTGCGGGACTGTCCTCATCATCATCAGTCAAATGAGGTGTTGGTACACACTTTTATTGAGGGTTTGGAACCCCACACTAAAATTTTGTTAGACTCAGCAGCTGGAGGGCAAGCACTGGAGAAGACTTATGAGGAGCTGTACACTTTGCTCAACCGAATTTCACAAGGCAATCCGGAATGGAATGCAGATTCTTCAAGAGGTGGAGCAAGGAATGCAGCGGGAGTGCTTGAAGTGGATGGATTCACAGCTATCGCTGCACAGATAGCTGCTTTGCAAAATCAGTTAAACACTCACTTCAGCAATATGAATTTGAACCAGCCTTCAGCCTCCGTCAATGCAGTCCAACAGATGTGGTGTGAAGTGTGTGGTAGTAGTGAGCATTTAGCTGAATGGTGTGGTGCAAATCCTGATTCTGTCAACTTTGTGGGCAATGCACAGAGGAATCAACAGCAGTTTGGTGGTGGCTACAACTCGAATTGGAGGAATCATCCAAATTTTTCATGGGGTAGCAACAATCAACAAGGCCAAGGTTCAGGGCAGGGTATGCACAGAAACCAAGGAGGGCAACAAGGCTGTCAGAATCAGTTCAGAAATCACAATGCCCCTCCTCCACCACCATCACCAACTATTGAGGAAATGTTCAAGACCATGATTGCCAACCAGGAACAATTGCAGGCTGACTATGTCAAATTGGCAGCCGAAGTAAAGAACAATCAATTGGCAACCAAGGCTCTTGAATATCAGTTTGGGCAATTTGCTAGTGCCCAAAATACTAGACCAAGGGGAGGACTACCTAGCGACACGGATCCCAATCCTAAGCAGGTGAATGCAGTGACCACGAGGAGTGGTTTACAATTAAAGGAGGTGGAACCGGAAAGACCGCCTCAGAAGTCAGGAGCAGCAGATGTTGAGGGAGAGCAAATCTCAGATAAGGGGAAGTCTAAAGAAGCTGAACCAGCAAGGCCTCCACCCCCGTTCCCTCAACGACTTAAGAAACACAAGGAGGAGGCGTGTTTCCAGAAATTCATGGAGGTACTTAAACAGGTACATGTTAACTTACCTCTTGTTGATGTCTTGTAGGGTGTGCCAAAATATGCGAAGTATATCAAAGACATCGTGGCCAACAAAAGTCGCTTGACTGAGTATGCCACGGTGGCTTTAACGGAGGAATGCACATCCCGTATTCAGAACAGGTTACCCACTAAACTGAAGGATCCTGGAAGTTTTACTATCCAGCTGACGATTGGGCAAAGTATCCGAGCTCGTGGGTTATGCGACTTGGGGGCAAGTATAAATCTGATGCCATCTTCGGTATTCAGAAAGTTAGGAGTAGGGAGTCCTAGACCTACAACAGTGATCTTGCAGCTAGCAGACAGGTCTTTAGCTAAGCCGGATGGCATTGTTGAGGATGTGCTAGTGCAGGTAGGCTCCCTCATTTTTCCGGTAGATTTCATTGTTCTGGATTTTGAACCAGATGCGGATGTCCCATTTATTTTGGGACGACCATTTTTGGCAACCGGAAAGGCATTGATCGATGTAGCTGCGGGTCAACTCACAATGCGAGCACACGACAAGGTTGAGGTGTTCGACGTGTACAAGGCACCTAAGCTCCCGACTGTCTATAAGGAACTCTCGGTGATCAACGTGAGTGATCATGGGAATGCGGATGGATTGAGTGATTCCCGAGAGTTACTAGGTAGGCCACCAGACAAGGTTGAGAACTACTGGGGAGATGACCAGGATCGGGACAAATCGTCCATCTCCCTAGTAGACACGTGAGCATAAAGGCTGTCGAGCCGCGACGTTAAACCAGGCGCTGCACGGGAGGCAACCCGTGAAAAATATTTTTTCTTTCTTTAGTGTAAAGTTTTTCCTTTATTTTATTTTCTTTTCTTTTTCGTGACTAGGCTTAGATTTGCATTTTATTTAGTAATTTTTTATTTAGTAATTTAGTAATTTTTTTATTTTATTTTTAGTAGGGAATTTATTAATTTAACCAATTTTTGTTTAGTGAGGTGATTTTCAGGTATACTGGAGGAAAAATACTTTGAATCGAGGAAACGAGGCGAGGTATGAAAAATAAAATTTGATGGTGAAACTGAGCACTGGCGCGTTGGCGCCGTTTCACGGAGGCAATGCACCGCGTTGGCATCCGTGACACGTTGAAGGCAAATCTGGATTTTTCAAAATTCCAGTAAGCCAACGCGTTGGCTCCGTATCACGGAGGAGGGGCTCCGCGTTACCCTCCGTGACACGTTGCCTTTATCCAGTGCCGGGTCACACCGGGTTTCCGGGTGACCCGCGTGTTTTCTTGATAAAAACCCCTGATTTCGCCCCTATTTTCCCCATTCCCTCTTCCCTCCGCAACCAAACACCCATTCGCCTACCCCCAAGCTCTGTGCCACGTTAATAGGCAAGGAAAACGTCAAGTTTTCGTCGATTCTTCAATTCCAAGGTATGTTTTCATCGTCTATCTCAAATTTTTGGCGCTTTTTGTCAATTTTGAGCATGTGAGGTGAGATATATCACCCTAGGTAGAAATTAAACATGACGCGAATTATTTTGTGATTGATTATGTTCGGATTGTTGTAGTTGACGTTTGAACTTATCGATTGATTGAATAATTCGATTTTGATTGTCGAATTGTATTCTAGGGCTTGGGGTTGTTGAATTTTAACTTGGGTAACTTGATAGTTTGACGAAATTGATGCTGGGGTGTGTTTATTATTTGAGATAAGTCGTGGTAAATATTGTATAATTGTTGAAAGACGACTAATTCTCAAATTTTTGTGGGAAATTGCGTAATATGTGAATTGGTTGAATTGCTTAGATTAGCTGTATATAAAATGTTTGTATTGTTGTTTCTATTTTGTTGTTGTTATTGTTGCTAAGTGCTATGGGTGAATAACTGTCGATAGTAAGATTGGGTTAGCTGTATGAAGTCTGAGTAGTTCGCTAGCCGCTATGCTGTCGAATTTCTGTGAACGCACTAAGCAATATGTTTATAGTTGATTGTGTTTGGGGTGTAAATAGAGCTATCCTTGCTAAAATATTGTAAATATTGTTAAAGACTAAGTGTGGGGTAAATTTTGTTTAACCCGACCTTAGCCGAAGCTAACAAGTTTTTAGCTTAACGTTGTGCTTATTTGTGTAAATTGACAAGTACAATGGCCAGCCGACAAGATAAAGGCAAGGGTGCTTCAACCTCAGGCACCGGCAGAAAGAGAATGAGACTGGGCACGGCTGTCCCAGCTGCACTTGCTGTTCCACGCGGTCAACACCGCCGATACGGAACACGATGGGTTATCGAGGAAGGGAAGAAGTGGTACGCAAAGCATAAGGAGAAAAAATACTTCCCGGAGGAACATATTGCAAGGGAATCACTTGCACAGGAGTTCCCTCGCATCGTACAGAGGATTGAGGCAGCTGGGCTCAGCTTTATCTTTCAGGAGCCCAAGGAGTGCAACCTTCACTTGGTTCGGAAATTCTACGCCAACTGGAACCCGGCCATCAGGAGCCATACTATTAAAATTAGAGGGCAGATTGTCACTCTGGAACCCCAGCAGTTTAATGCCATCGTGGGAGCGCGGGACACAGACGCCCACGTCCTCCGCCAGCTAAACATCACCCCACCATACGCCGACATCAGACGTATGTTGTATGGGGCTCGATCCACAGCCCGATGGAGTAGACACAAAGAGAGGGGTTACCACCAGACTCTGCCTTATTCGCAGATGAACAGGGAGGCCAGAATCTGGCTAAAAATTGTATGTTCGTGTTTGATCCCGGGAGTTCATATGACAGACGTGACCCGGGACCGTGTCTGCTTGGTGTATGCCCTTATGAAAGGGCTTGAGATTAATGTGGGGGCGGTCATAATATTCGCCATGAAGAGAGCCAGACTACACCAGGGCCACAGATACGGGTTTGGCGGACTCATCACCACCTTCCTCCGAGGCCTCGACGTTGAGGAAGAAGCCTTGGATTACATTCCACAGTTGGAGCGGAGGGCCCTCGATGTGACAAAGACCAAGGCCCCCGACACTACACACGGACCTGTGCTGACTCTGGGCGAGCGACATGCTCGTGACGACCAGTATATGGCCCGTATGTTCGGCATGCAGATGCTGCAGCTACGGATAGGTGGGAGACCAGCCACCGAGGATGAATTATGGCAGCTGGAGCTGGACTACCCCTTTGGCGAGAACGCCAGAGCTTTATGCAAGGTGGGGCCAGCCTTTGTGGAGCCGACTGATGACGACGTCCCTACTGATGAAGAGACACGTCGTGAGGAGTCTGATGTGGAGTCCAATGACGACGATAGAGCTGATTCAGATATGGGCGACGAGGCTGCAGCACCAGATGAGGAAGTCGAATATTTCGACTGATCAGGGAGTTCCACCACCCATATGTTGTGCTTTGTATTGTTGTGAACACTGGGGACAGTGTTCGATTTAAGTGTGGGGTGGGGAGTAGTTAGGTGTTGGGTCATAGGCTCTAAATTTGCTGTATAATTTTTCCTTGACGTTTATGTATGTCTGTGCTTTCCCTGTTGTTGTGAACTGATTTGTGATTTATGTGTATATATTTGTTTGTGGCTAATGATGTGTGTTTTTGAAAGTTATGGTTGCCTTTGTAAATATTTTGTAAATTTTTTTTTTCTTTTTCGATATGATCGATATTTTTCAAAATTTTTGCGAAAAGATTTTGCACTTATCAAAATATTTTGTAAATATTTTCTATCGAAATGATTGATGTGTTGCAAAAATTTTGAAGTTTTATTTTTGGGTTTCTCGGAGTTTGTTTTCGGTTATTTTACCGAGAATAGTCCCATTGAACCGATGTCATAGTTAGTGACCGTTCTCTATGATGGATGGATGACGACCGTCTTAAGGGAAATGTAGTCAATAGGAGTAGATGTTTTGTTTTTAGTTTCTTTGGTGGATTGCATCAATAAACTGTAGTTGCTTATGGTTGCTAAAATTTCGTTGCGTGTTGTAATTGATGTTCAAAATGTGAAAATGATTCATTTGAAAGCATGTAATTTTGTAAATATGTTGAGTTACCTAGGCTATAGAATTTGGTTCATTATGATTGAGGCTTAATCTTGAATTCATGTAATTGACTAATTAAAGAGTCTGTGAATGCATCTTGATTCGAGCATGTGCATGAAGTGTGAGTGAGGTTTTGCTATTCCATGTCATTGTGAATTGTCTAGAACTTGCCTGGCGTGTATACAAAACGAAATGAAGGAGGTGTAGTGTCGGAAAGGATGTAGGCATTTCTTTGTTTTAACCGTTAGTTTCCATTTTTTTCTTGTCAAATTCTACCTTTTTATATGTTGTATACCCTAGTCAGCCCATTTAGCCTTTAGCCGATTTCTTTCTTTTGTCCAGAATTGTATGAACTAAGCTTTATTCCTTCTTTTCATTAGCCTTAAAGTCTATAAGAAGCTCTTAAGCGCTTACAAAGAACAGAAAATGTTTCCCAAAGTGTTAAAGAGTGAAAAGAGTGAAAAGAAAAGAAAAGCAAAGTGAGGAAAGAAAAGATGATGTTGAAGAGGCACTAGTTGTAATTAAATGATAGTGAGGGTACATGAAAACCCTCTGTTTTGTGTCAAGTGTGCCTGATGAAATGGGCTGTATGAAAGTAAACCAGCATGAATGGGAGAAAAAGAGAAAAGAGAGGAACAATGTCCATGAGTCGATGGGAATGAGTTGAAAAGGCTCTTAAGGATGCTAGTGACTATTATTGGCTAATCCAATATATATATACTAGATCCATAGCCTAGTTACAACCCATTAAAAGTCCTATTTGATCCTACATTGCATTTCTTTATATTAGTGGAGTAATACACTAAGGGCAAGCCTATGGGTCATGACATGATGCATGTGAATTCTTTTGGGAGAGAGAGTGAAATTAATTTTTATATGCCCCTACTTGCATGTTTGTGTGCTGCACGAACATAAAAGGGGAAGTTTCTCTCGAGTTGTGAGGGTACATGCTTGATGAAAGATTGATTCTCGTGTCGGATTTCTTGATTAGTTGATTTGCATGAGTTTGCCGATATCAAGAATCAATTCTTAAAAGTTTAGGAAGCCTCGATGTATTAAGGTCATTGTCTTGTACGACCAAGTATGTTTTCTTGATGATTTGCAAGAATTGAATAATCGGTATGACCGTAGCGTAAAATGTTGCACCATAGTGACGAAGGTTGGGATGTAATTTGCATGAGTTGTGTATGTGTTGTTCGAGGACGAACAAGGATTTAAGTGTGGGGTAAGTGATCTTGGGCAGATTTATATGCCCAAGTGATACTCAAACGTATCATTTTTACCTTGTTTGTTGTGCAATGTGTATATAATATCATGTATTTGGTAATAAAATGTGAATTTATACTAACCAACATGATTAGCATTTGTTTTGCATGATAATGTGATTTTTAGGAGCTAAAATGCGTGTTGGAACTATGTCGGAGTTGGACTTGGATGCGAGCGTGGAAAAGACCTTGGATGGCACATTTTACACTGGCTCCGCGATGGAGCCGTGCCACGCTGCCATCGCGGTAGCACACTGCCTGCGCGGGAATTAATTAGGCAATTTCCAGTGTGACTGTGCGTCAGTTCCGTGGCACGGAGATAGGCCTCCGCGATGGCCTCCGTGCCACGTTGAGGCCAATTATCCGGACCCTGCAATTTCCAAAGAGGGTCCGCGTCCACGCCGTGTCACGGAGGCAGTGCTCCGCGTTGGCCTCCGTGACACGTTGCTTGTTATTCCGGGAAAAATTTCCCACTAGTATAAATAGCACACTTAGGTTTATTTTTAATCAGTTTTTAGTTTTTAGACTGAGTTCAGAAGTGGAGAGCAGGAACGTGGGTTTGTGGCAGTTGAAGAATAGGAAAGCTAAGAGTTTTCTTCTCTTCCTTTCTTCTTTCCTTCAATTGTATGCATGATTTACACTCATTTTAGGATGATTAATCCAAGAATGAGTGGCTAATTCCCTTCTTTGCTGAGGTTTTGAACTTGTGTAATGAATTTTGGTGATAATTGATATGGTTTCTTCTTCTTCTTGCATGTTGTTCTATTAATTCTTGTGCTTACTACATTATTGATTGGCCACCATTAATGTATATCTAAAAAGTCCAATTTCACTCGAGAGAGCACGAAATTGGAAAGTTGTGAATTAATAGGGTATTGTTCTTAACTTGATTTGGGAAAATTGGGTTTTGATGTGCTTTCTTGATAGAAATATACTTGAAAGCCGTATTAGTCAATTTAGGAACCGGAATTGTAGTGCTAGGTCATAAATTGCATTTGATCACAGAAATGTAGACGGATGGTTTATGATTCTAAAGTGAAATTAAATACGAAAGTTTTAATTTCTAGGCAAACGTTCTTGGCTAGCAACATGAAGAAGAGGATGACCAGATTATCATGATTATCAAGTTCATTGCTCGTTCTTAACCTTGGCATGTGCATATCCATTGTCTAAATTCAAAAGTATATAGTTGTTATTAATTGTAGTATATAACTAGTTTAGAAACAAAAAACTCACTCAACTCTTGGTTGGATTGTTGTTAACACAGTTAGGAATAGAATAGAGATATAGTAAACTAGGCAGTTTTACATATCTAGAGCAGCCTCCTTGGATCGATACTTGGCTACTTAGCCACTTTATTACTTGTTTGACCACGTGCACTTGCGTGTCGGTTGATAATATTTAATACTAACCGAATCAGCACCGAACAGGAGGACATCATGCTGCCAGTAATTATAGTAGCAAATCTTCTAGAATGTCAAGTGGGGGTCATGGTTTTAGTATTGAGAAGATATTAAAAGGCAATCAATTGGACCATTGCCAACATCATCGGTACTCCCCCCGGCATTTTCACCCATAAAATCTGGTTTGAGCCAAACTTTGTACCAAGCATTGACCACCAAATATGATTGAATCCACCGATGCAAGAGGTGGTGAAGAAAGAGACTATTAAATGGCTAGATGCGGGTGTAGTGTACCCTATTACTGAAAGTAAATGGGTGAGCCCAGTAAAGTATGTCGCAGAGAAAGGAAGAATTGTTGTAGTGGAAAATAAGAGGAATGAGCTTATAAAAACAAGGCCAGATACAGAATGGCATGTTTTCATAGACTACTAGAAACTCAATCATTGGACCCAAAAGGATCACTTCCCGATGCCCTTCATGGATAAGATGCTTGAGAGTTTGGAAGGTAGGGGATGTTACTATTTTCTTGATGGTTTCGCGGGGTATAATCAAATATCAATAGCCTAGAGGATCAAGAGAAAACCAACTTCCCCTGACCTTATAGGACTTTTGCTTTTAGGAGGATGCCCTTTAGGCTATGCAATGCACCAGTTACATTTCAGCCCTGCATGATGTCCATTTTTTCAGACATGGTAGAGGACACCATCAAAGTATTTATGGATGACTTCTCAATTGTGGGTGACTCATTTAAGATTACCTTGAGAATTTGAGTAAAGTGCTAAGCAGATGTGAAGAAACCAATTTGGTCCTAAATTAGGAGAAACACCATTTCATGGTCAAAGAGGGAATTGTGCTAGGCAACAAAATTTTAGGTAAAGGGATAGAGGTGGAAAAAGAGAAAATCAAGGTAATAGCAGGATTGCCACCACCTATTTCTGGCAAAGGTGTTAGGAGCTTTTTGGGGCATGTAGAACTCTATAGGAGGTTCATCAAGGACTTCTCAAAAATTGCACAACCATTATGAAAACTACATGAGAAGGAGGTAAAGTTCATGTTTGATGAAGCATGTTTTTAAGCCTTTGAATTCTTGAAGGAAAGACTCACCTCAGCCCCTATTATCATAGCTCCAGATTGGTCTCTCCCATTTAAGGTAATGTGTGATGTCAGTGGAGTGGCCCTCAGTGCAGTCTTAGGCCAAACGAGAGAAAAAATATTTCAGCAAATCTATTATGCTTGTAAGGAACTCAATGTAGCTCAGAAGAATTACACTGTGATTGAATAAAAATTGCTAGCAGTAGTCTCTGCATTCGAAAAGTTTTGGGCATACTTTCTTGGAATAAAGGTGATTTTCCATACAGACCATGTAGCATTGCAGTATCTGATGTGAAAGAAGGATTGTAAACCAAGGCTTATCTGATCGGTGTTTCTCTTACAGGAATTTGAATTTGAGGTAAAAGATCGAACGAGGATCGAGAATCGAGTGGTTTATCATGCAACTCCACAAAAGTCCCTAAGATCAAACCTAAGAACTAAAATAAAGAAATTAGGAAAAACAACATAGGTCACATAATTAGTCATGGAGTGACTCATTGTGTGACTCGACGAGTCGTTAGGTGATTCGTCATGTTTTCATTAGTTGGTAAAACATTGGGATCTCTCGGGGACTAAACGAGTTAGGGGATGAGTCGTGGTGCCACTTCACGACTCTCCAAGTGAGTCGTTGTCTTGGAAGGGTGGTCGGATGGGAAACTTTCAGTGGTGACAATGAGTCGAGGTGATGGGTCAACCTGTCACCTAATAAATCATTAGGTGAATTATTTGGTGTGATGCATGGATGACCACATGAAGCTTAAAGAGACATAACATGTAATGGAACGAGCCATTAGCTTCATGATGATTTATTTGGGGATCCATTAAGTGGAGGTCCAAAAATCGTGGAATTTCGTCCTAGAGACAACGAGTGGAACCAATGACTTGTCGGTTCACCTAACATGTCGTTGTCCCCGTCCGTTGTCTAGTTCCAGTGATTGAGATTTTAAGACCAGGACAAATTATTGGTCACAATGAGTTGTGGTCTCAACAAACGACTCGTTTTCTAACCCGTTGGGTCCCGACGGGTAGTTTTCCAGACATTCTCTCAGGGATATTTTTGTAACTTTCTTCTATTTTAATGCCTAAACAATGTCAACTGGGGATTATATTTAACATATTTAGAGGGATGCACAATATTCCTCCATCATTCTCACCTCAGACTCTTGGGATTCCTCCTTGAAATCTTAGTTTGAAAGTGCCAGGCAAGATCAAGGGTTTCAGTTTCTTCTCAAGTTCTAAAGGATTTTCTTACAGGGAATCTTCTCCAGGTATGAGGGACTTCAACAAGGGTATCATTTCACCCTTGTAGGATATCCTTTCACCCTTGTGTCTTAAAGTTTTCTGCAACCCCTAGCTTTATAGTACCTCTAGAGATCATGATTTACGAACTTTCTTTGATTGTGAAATTCCCCCTACATCCTTTATAATGTCAGACTACATTGACTAGAATGCTTACATGCTCATGATTGTATTTCCAGTTATACAATATGTTTCACTTGAAGTTGGCATGATTTATCATAGCATGTAGTTATAAACTGATAATGCATTAAATTAGCATATATTTTCATGTATACCAATTTCATTCTTAGGAAATGTGCAATTGTGCTATACAGTATCTTTTATCATTTTCAGTATGCCTAGTAACACAACAATATTGTCAGTATACTAGTATTCTTCAGAAATGTCAGCTGATCAGTTTGACTATTGTCAGTCGTTGAGAAACTCAGTAACCTTAGTAGGAGCAATTTATCAGTTTGTTAGTCATTCTTTAGATTGTTTTAACGCTTTCATATAAAGCAGCTCTAACGAGTCTTAGAACATAGTTTCTTTTAGGTCCTTATACTCTCAGAACACTTCCAGATAAGTAGTTCTAACCTAAGTCTTAGGACATCAGTTTGAGCTACCAAATAGTTAGGATTTTCGATGGGAGCAGTACTTAGCACTGAGCGAGCCGGGGTTTGATAACGCTCAAACCACACTTCCAACCGAAGTATGAAGCAGATGCTATCAATAAAGAACCCAACTTAGAGGTTGGGGTCGATCCCACAGCGAATATGGAAGATCTAGATTATCACTGGTAGATGAACTTGTATGGTAATTACTTCGCAATGGGGGGATTCTAATAAAAATCGGTAATAGAAATAAACAACAGTCAAGATTATATTTTTGAATCAATATTTAAAGGTTAATCAGGGTTTGTGTTCCCCATGGGTTCATAACAGCTTTGGGTATACACTTGTGATCTTTACCAATACTTACTTACAGAACTAATAACTTAGGTTCATTCAAACGATCGACCAATCCCTATCGAATGACTATCCTTAATTACTTGACCAAGTCTCATGAGTTTTGAAAACTAACCATTATCACTAAGTTCCCGATATAACTGTCATGCGACCACAGCTCAAGTTACTACAATGAACATCAAGATCAAGGCGCTGTTGTAATTCTCTTTTCTTAATCTCTACCTCTTTGACAAAAGCAAGTAGAGAATTTAGGAACTTCCTAACGTTGTGCACCGCTAAGAATCATTAAATATGAATAGACTACAATATAGGTAATTAGTGTTGGTTTTAGACTCACTTTGTGCAACTCTAACTTGTTAATACGCCATGGTTCCCATAACCCTAGCTATGGACATTTTGGCCTCTCATAGTTGCAAGGTTGTGAATTGTATTCATGATTGAAAACATAAAAGAATACTTACAAAGATGATTGAGAAAAACAATTCCTTCAATTAATCCACGAAATCTCGAATAACAAGTAACAAGAATAATATGAATTCAAGAAAAGGTTGATCACAAGGTTGAACCAACTAAATTTTCTCTTTCAATGATGTCAAATTTCTTACTACAATGTCTTCCTACTAAAATTAAGTATATTCATCGTCCTCTATGAAAAATAAAACATAAAAAGTATTTATAGAGACACAAGAATCCTTTTCCAAAATTAACAAGACTGCTTTCCATATCTGTAGCCGACCTCGTCACGGTTCCACCTATGACTTGTAGGGGCTTTTCATGGACCGTGGCATCGACTCGTCGCTTGTAGTGTTGGCTGAATTTTGGCTAAGTATTGGGCCATGGTACGATTCATACCAACATCCTACGACTTGTACATTGCACCTGTGGCTTGATCCTGATACTTTGAACTTTGTTTGAAAATCACCATGACTGGTATGGTACGACTCGTACCTTCATCTCACGGATCATACGGTACTCTCGTACTAAGAATCAGCCTCCTGTGTAATTCTTCTAGATTTCATCATGACTAGCTTACCACGACTCGTACCATCATGGTACGATCCATGACAAGTCTCATGGGATCAGTCTTCCAGTGTAAACTTCCAGCTTCTTATTAAGGCCCTCAGTACGACTCGTAGGTCCATCCTACGGATCATACTATAGACTGCACTTTTTTCCTTTTTTGCACACTTTTAGCTTCCTTTTGCAATTTATTGTTCCAACACCCATTTATCCTTAAATCAAAGGAAAAGTGCCTCATATCCACATAAATACACCTAATTCCATGCTATTTTCTTAATTTTGAGCATCAATAGTGTTGTAAATCCACAGCACATCAACACCCTCAACTTAAGACTTTTGCAAGTCCTCAGGCAAAGAAAAAAAAAACTAAACACGACGCTCAACTAGAAAATAAACTTAAGATACTCCAGCAAAACTCAAACAAATTTGTGCACTCTATACACAAAATCTATTGACCCTTCCTCTTGAAACATCATCAGCTAATGTATTGCAAGCCACATCAGAACATCATATTCAGGGATAAAGACATATCATCTAGCTATCACCAAGCAATCAAGTAATCACGTATGTGTTTCACACAAACAATGCTAAAAGCAAACATAATCCATGTATCCTAAAAAAATGAAGTCCCCACTCTAGTGTGAAGTATCAAATTAAACATGGGAGTAAGAAAATGAAACACTGACTCTCTCAAAGAATGGAAAGTATTATGAATCAGATACCATAGGCTTGTCCTTAGTTTCTCTTCTTTGGTTTGTTAGATGGTCAAATTAAGATCACTATAGGACTTCATATGGCTTGTAATGTAGGCTTAGGACTGGACATGATAAAGATGAAATATTTTATGAGAGACTATCCCTTCGTTGGCACTACATCCATTGGCTACAACATTCTCCTATTTCACCCTTCATTCTTTTTGTCTTCTTTTCTTCCCTTTGTCCCATTTTAAGAATATTTGCATGGATGAGCTGATTTTTCACATTTTTCAACAATTTCAAGCTCTTTTGAATTTTTCTATTTCAATATTCTCAAACTGTCAGCTTTTTACTTTTTCACCTCACCACACCTTATTTTTCATAACTTTTTTTCTTTTTTTTTCTTTCCTTTTCTCCCGCTCCTACCATTTATGCACCCCTACTCTAGCCACCCTTAACTTAAGCATTTTTCTTATGTTAAGGTTCATAATATCCAAGAAAGAACCAGGGCCAAATAGGTTCATTATAAACAAATGGGTACGGGTAACAGGTAAATCAAATAAATATGGTCTATTAGGGCTCAAACTTGGGATCAAAGGATTCATGACACTTTGGTAGGACAATATAGGCTAAAAGTGAGCTAAAACAAAAATGTCCTATGATCATCTCCTAACCAACCATCCTTAACCTATGCAGAGACCAACTAGACAAGTTCTAGATTTTCAACAACATACCGCAACAAATACTAAGAACTCACTTACACATGGTACATGAACTATTTTTACTTTTCCTCTTTGGTTAATACATTGTTTAACAATACTAGAACCATTAATAACTAAATGACATAAAATGATCGACAAAAATCATGCATTGTTGTCAAAAATACATAGGAAAAATATTTTTAGCAGGGTCAATATTTTCAAAAACAACAAAACTAGAGCATATTCATTGGTTGAGTATTCCTAAGTTACTTTCCAATCAAACAAAAATCACAACTAAAAAAACAAAATTTCTAATACATGTCAGTTCTACTAGATAGCATGCCTGAGGGAAAAGAAATACGGCAAAGAAAACCATCAGATGAACCAAAATATCCCAAAAATACATGTACACCCCCCCCCCCATTTTTTAAAGAAAATGAGATTCGTCCCCAAAGTACAAAATAAAAGCATGTAGGAAGAAAGACATACCTGTGACTACTCAGACTTCACCTCTATCATCTTGCGAATGTGGTACCTCCGCGGTAGTAGTGGCACTAGCGGTGGCCGACGTACTCAATGGTGTAAAAATGGGGGTTGTGGTCCCCTCTTTAGTGGATGTAGCCGCTTGAACAACCTCTATAGTAATTGGGGCTGAATGTGGCTCACCTAAAGGGTCATAGCCAATAGCAAGCTCGGGCTGAGCTGTGGTGGAGCTTCCTGCTCCTCTAACTCTCTCATGCAGCTCAGTCATATGCTCCTCATGTGCCTGCATACTCTCCGCTCTAGCCCGCTTGCGCTCTTTCTTCTCCTTCTTTCTTTTTTTCTTAAGCTCTCCTCACCAGCATCTTCAGTAGCTCTCTTCTTTCCTTTATAACCAGCTGCAGTTGGCCCCCATTATGTTGCCAAATCAATATCCACCTCAAGATCTACATCTAGGTCCGGAAGAGTGGGGGCTGCTATAACAGTTGGTTGTCGTAAAGACAACTCAACCACTTGACTCTGAAGAGCCCCCAACTCAGCACGGAGACTACCGGTGTCTGACTGCTCCGCCATTCTCTTGTAGAATCTGCTCTCAAAACTATCTAGGAGGGCATGAAGAGCCTAAGCTGCTGCATCTATATCATATTTTACCCATGGCTTTACATTCTCCATCATTGCCTGAATTTTGTGCTCGGCCATGGTCAATGTCTTTGTTAGCTTCTGGAGGAAATCCTACGGTACCAAGATGTACCCTGCTGGAGTTTGAGTCCATACAATCGGCAACGGTGTAGATAAGGTGCTGGGAGTTGTCTCTGAATGACCAGCATATGTAGTCGGTGTCTCGCTCTACTCTTGAGTACTAGGGACATTCACCTGTACGTCCCCTGCTGGCTGAGCTACTAGTATAGCAGTAGGCATCCTGGATCTTCTTCTAGGATTCATCTCATCCCGGATAAGGCCTATGTCTGCAATTCTTTATCCTCAAATCAATCTCTCATCAACCTGCTGAACTCTCGCCTCCCTGCACAAACTGTATACAAAGCTCAAGAATGGAATAGTAGTGCTTAATTCCACTACCTGGTCTCATATCTCTGTAGATATGATCCTCGGGATGTTAAGAGGGTCGCGAGACATGAGGCATGCCACCAACGACGCTCTGTTAGCACTCAGCATGTTGTAATTGACTATTGGTGCTAATCGATGTCTCACAAGTGTCAAGCAGGCCTTTGCTATGAAGTTCAGTGAATTCTTTGTCACCTTCTTGCCACTTGTAACCCACTCAGCCTCGTCTTTTTTATCAACGATCGTCTCTACTAGCCATTGCAGCTGCCTCTATCGCTCACCCCTACTCAGACTCCTAATCTACTTCATTGCCTCCACCCTATAATCATACTCTGGTGTTATCCTTATTGGTCTGAACTGAGGTCCATACAACATCCATGCAATAGTCCTATAAGATACATCTACTACTCACCCTCGGACTAGAACTCTCCAAGCAAGGTTGATCCTTTATCTTTTGCCTCTCCTTTGCTTTCTCCACCATTATGACCAGGTAGTTGGCGTAGAACTCCCTAACAATCTCTTCTGTGTATTGTATAGGGGTCTTGGCCATCCATTCTAACCCATAGAAGCTAAAAATACACTTCATCTCCTCAACTTCGTTCAAAGAATTAGTGAGGATCCGTGGTTCTTCTTGGATGCCTCTTTTTGGTTTTTTCTTGGCGGTGAGAGCTATGCCTTGTTCATATATCTCTTGAGCACCCAGCACTCTCCACCACATTATTCTATTTTCTCTGGCAGGGGTCTCCTCCTCCTTGACTTCATCACTGCTTTTCGCATCATTCTACGTCCCTTCTGACCTTTCCTCAGTGTTGGATTCGATTTCCGATCTTTGTTGTTCCTCTCTAGCTCCCTTTTTAGACTTGGGAGCTTGAGCAGATATGGAAGTGGTTGCTTCGGCTTGGGCCTTTGCTCTTTCCCTAGTAGTTCTGGTTCGATCAGTTTTTGAGGTGTCTACTTGATAATCCTCAAGTGAATCAGTAGGTTAATCTCCCGCTTTATCAGACTCTGACTCAGTTGTTTCATAAATAAATGTCCTGCGGGCTTGTGTTTTGTTTGCCCTCCGTTTGTATGTCATTGTACCTAGTGAGAAATAGGTTAGCATTCCATTTTTGAAAAATAAAAATTTAGATAGAAAAAGTTCATTATCTCATAAAGGGTCCTCACTATGAGTCGTACCTCGAAGGTACGACTCGTGAGAAGCCTCATGATACCCCACGACTCACAGGTACGACTCGTACCATGAAGGTATGATCTGTACCTTGAGTCGTCTAATGAAGTCCCATTTTTATTAAATTTTTGTTTCTCACCACGACTCATGGTACGACCTGTAGGTCTATTCCACAAGTCGTAGGGTGGGCTTCCCAAATCAATTTCTCAAGATAAGTGGTACGAACACTTAGTACAATTCGTGCTCTCAACCTACGACTACTGTTCTGCATACCCTTTTTCAGACCATTTTTACGATTCTTTTGCTCAGTGTGTAAGTTTGTTTCCCACATTTTGGGTACTTAGATTTCTCCCAAGTCTAGCATATGGTAAACTCCCTTTTTACACTACTCAATCCTCCCCTACCCATAAATCCCTTTAGGTGTTCAAGGGCCAAAATTCAGTACATTGCAAGTGGGTTTCCAATTGAGTTGATGTTTTTGAACATACCTATTGATTTTCAAGCATACCCAACGATTCTATGGGTTTTTATTCCCTTAAGTTCACTTTCAAACATTTAGATCTTGCAATGCAAACATCTACGGCTTTGTACACTTAGTTGAAGCAAGAATTTTGTACTAACTTTCTTGATGATGGGGAGCTACGGGTGTTGGGAAGAGGATTCGAAAGTCGTGGGTTGTGGGTTGTGAGGTGTTCGTGTGGGAGAATGGTGCATTTTGAAGTTTAAGTAGGTAAGGGCAGATAAAATCTAGGCCGAATCGGGTAATTTTGACCCGTCAAGACTTGTCCCCTGACCCGTAATGATTTTAACGAACGAGAACTTACATGGTGACCTACAAGTGCATCCTACCAATCATACCATTAAGGTATGAATCGTAGGATGAGTCGGAGGTCGGACTTTGCTTTGAATTTTCTCTGCTTTTCACCACCACTACTGCCACGGCTCGTAGGCCTCACCATGAGTCATACTGAGATCCTGTAGCAGCAGATTTTTCAGCCACCTATTTTTGTTTTCCTGTATAGCGAGAACACATTAGTTCACTAACTTGGGTTGCGTCCCAAGAAGCGCTTGATTTAATGTCGCGACACGACGCAGGTGGTCTGGTTACTCAGATTTCACAAAATCACCACTTGGGTTGCCTCCCAAGAAGCGCCTGATTTAACGTCGCAGCAAGATGCAAGTCTCTTGACTACTCAGAATTTGTCAAGTAACATATACTCCTCCTCAAGTGTTGAGGTCACACTAAATTCCTTTGGTTGGTTTATGGTCCGACAGATGTTGAAAGTGACCTCTTCTTTGTTTAGCCTGAACTTTAATAGGCCAGCTTCCACATATACTAGAGCTCTCCCAGTAGTGAGGAATGGTCGCCCAAAAAATTATGGGGACCTCATAATCGACCTCGCAATCCAAGATCACGAAGTCTGCTGCGAATATGAACTTATCAACCTTGACGAACACATCAACTAGGATACGCACTGGTCTCTTTACGGTTCTGTCGGCCATCGGTAGCTGCATGCTGGTTGATGTGGGGGCTCCCATTCCTAGCTCCTTGAAGACTGCCAAGGGCATTAGATTAATGCTAGCTCACAGATCACAGAGTTCCCTTGCGAACTCGATATTACCAATGGTGCAAGGTATCGTAAAGGCACCTGGGTCTTCCTTTTTCTGAGCTAAGACCCTTGTTGCTATGGCACTGCAGTGATGGACATTGTCAACCGGCTCATAGCTTACAGATCTTTTCTTCGTCACTAGGTCCTTTATGATTTTGCATATCCTGGAATCTTCTATAGTGCTTCGACCAACGGTATATTCACTGAAAGTTGTTTAAGCGTTGAAAGAAAATTTTGGAACTTACCGTTGTCCGCCTTTTTCTTCATCCTTTTTGGGAATGGTGGCGATGGTCTTGGGATAGCCTTTTTCACTAGAGTTGCCCCTTCTTTAATTTCGCATTCCTTCTCACCCCTAAGGGCCTCTTACAACTCATCATGTTGTGTCTCATCACCAATCTCTTCTACCTCAATCACGCTCTCTTTCCTCCTTTCAACTTCAACAGGGAACCAAGGGTCAACTGTGGTTTTACCACTCCTAGTCATCAGTTCCATGCAATGACCATCATTCTTTAGATTTTGGAAAGTGTTTCTAGGAAGTGTACCTTTTTGCCTAGGGTTCATTGATGCCGACAATTTCCCAAGTTGTTGTTCTATCTGCTTGATGGCAGTGGCATGGGATTTCAGTTTCTGACCCATGCTAGATAAGTCACTTCAAATTTTTTTAACTGATCATCTGTGGACCTCGCCTTTTTCAGCATTTCGGCCATCATACTCTCCAACATTGATTGTCCAGCATCCCCTTCTCGTGTGTTGGGAGGCACATAGACACCAGCTCGGTCATTGCGATATCCGTCATTTCTTATCCATTCTCCCTCTCGCTCACGACCACGACTCCTATCTCTAAACCCTTCTTAATGTAGTTATCTCTGTATTGGTTCCAACCTTGATTTCTAGAACCTTGGCGCCAATTGTATTGTTTAGATGCTTGGGCATTGGCTCGAAAGCCTGCCATTTGGCTATCTAGGAAGTTTGCCTCTTAATCTGAATCAGAGTGATCTTCTCCCTGCTCCCTTCCTTGAGTTCTCACTGCATTTACCTTTTTGACTCTTGCTCCCATGATATGCTTTATCAGCAAATCTAATGATGTGCGCATATGAGCCAATTCCTGATTGCGTTCTTCCTCCTTCCTTCGTTGGTCCGGCAGTCAAACCAACAACATATGTACCTGCCACTGCATCAGCCTCCCTCGTATGCTAGGCCCTGTTTGTCTTAGTCACCCAGTCAAGGATAGTGGCTGCTTCCTCCCAGGTGTGGCTCATCAATGCCCCTCCAGCCACCGTGTCTTCTATAGCCTGGTGCATTATTAAGAGACTTGTAAAAAATGTCCAACAAACTGTCATCTGGGATTTTCTGGTTCGAGTGCTTAGTAAACTTCTTTTTGAACCTCAACCAGGTTTCATGAAGTGCCTCACTCTTAATTTGTTGGAAATTGTAAATGTCATCTTTTAACTGTAACATCCTTGTCGGGGAAAGAATCTCTCTAAGAAGGATTGTTTAAGCTCCCTCCAATTGGTTATGGAGTCGTTAGGCAACTCCGATAACCACAAAGTAGCTTCCCCTGATAGAGAGAAAGGGAAGAGTTAGAGTCATATGGCATCCTAGCTTACTCCGAGCAACCTGTATTCCTTGCATACTCCTAAAAAGTTCATCAAGTGCAGGTTGGCGTCATCCACTGTGTGGCCACTGAACACCCCCTTCATGTTTAGCAATTGAATCATGGTTCTCGTAATGTTAAATTTTGCCCCAGCGGGCAGTGGTGGTGGTACAATTTCTCTAGTTGACCCAACTTCATCAATGTCTGGGTCCTCATTATCAAAGAACTGAAGGGAAAATCTCTAAGCTCGATTTCCCCTCCCATGTCGATCAGTGTTTACCACTTCATCTCTGTCATCACCAGCCTACTGAAGTGCAGCTAATTGAGTTAGCTCGTCCTTCCTAGCTTCTTCATCTAAGCGGGCTTCTCTTTTCATGGAGTTTTCCATTCTATGCAGTGCTCGTTCAATTTCGAGATTTAGTGGAACAGAGGAGTCTCCTCTACTCCGAGTACTTGGCATTCACCGGAGGACAGCCTGTGGGTAATCCAAAACACAAAAATACCGTAAATAAGGAAATAATTACAAAAAAGTCAACTATAAGAAAATAACATAATCTTAGTCGTATTCCCCAGCAATGGCGCCACTTTTTGATAACGCTCAAACCACACTTCCAACTGAAGTATGAAATGGACGTTGTGAATAAAGAACCCAACTTAGATGTTGGGGTCGATCCCACAGGGAATATGGAAGATCTAGATTAGTGCCTGTAGATGAACTTGTATAGTAATTACTTCACAATGGGGGGATTCTAATAAAAATCAATAATATAAATAAAGAACAGACAAGATTATATTTGTGAATCAATAATTAAAGGATAAGTAGGGTTTTTGTTCCCCATGGGTTCATAGGTATACACTTGTGATCTTTACCAATATTTACTTGCAGAACTGATAAATTAGGTTCATTCAAACGATCAACCAATCCCTATTGAATGACTATCCTCAATTACTTGACCAAGTCTCATGAGTTTTGCAAACTAACTGTTATCACTAAGTTCCAGATATAACTATCCTGTGACCATAGCTTAAGTTACTACAAAGATCATAAGATCAAGGCTCTGTTGTAATTCTCTTTTCCTAATCTCTACCTCTTCGACAAAAGCAAGTAAAGAATTCAGGAACTTCCTAGCATTGTGCACTGCTAAGAATCATTAAAGATGAAGAGACTACAATATAAGTAATTAGTATTGGTTTTAGACTCACTTTGTGCAACCCTAACTTGTTAATCCACCATGGTTCCCACAACCCTAGCTGTGGAGATTTTAGCCTCTCATAGTTGTAAGGTTGTGAATGTATTCATGATTGAAAACATAAAACAATACTTAGAAAGATGATTTAGAAAAATAATTCCTTCAATTAATCCACGAAATCTTGAATAACAAGTAGGAAGAACAATATGAATTCAAGAAAAGGATGATCACAAGGTTGGACCAACTTAATTTTCTCTTTCAATGATGTCAAATTGCTTACTACAATATTTTCCTACTAAAATTAAGTCTATTCGTCGCCCCCTATGAAAAATAAAACATAAATAGTATTTATAGAGACACAAGAATCCTTTTCCTAAACCAACAGGACTGCTTTCCATATCTGTAGCCGACCTCGTCATGGGTCATCCTATGACTTGTAGGGGCTTCTCACGGAACATGGCATCGAATCATGGCTTGGAGTGATGGCTGATTTTGGCTATGTATTGGGCCAAGGTATGATTCGTACAAACATCCTACGACTCGTACATTACACCTTTTTCTGATTTCAGTTTATTTTTACTGTATTTTAGTGCAGTTGCTATTATTCAGTATATGTATGTTTTAGTTCCTTCTTGAATACTCAGTACATTCCACGTACGGATGCATACTTTTATGCTATACCATTTTATGATATTGATTCAAGTACCCAACCTCAACACCGCGGTTAGATCCACTCAGCGGTATCCCAGTAGCTTCCATGGTGAATCCTCATCTACAAAGGGCCAGGGTTCCATTTTCACTTTATTGTATTTTGTTATCTCAGTTCTGATATTAGGGTTAGCTGGGGGTTTGTCCCAGCAACTCATCCGTTCATGTTAGAGGGCTTTCATATTATGTTTTACAAACTCAGCTAGATTTTAGATTATTTCAATTTTTTTATCATTTACTCAGTAACAGTTAATTCTTTATCATCTTTCTCTCTTTTATTATCATTTCAGTAGGTTAGGTTTAGTATAATATGCTCTACCGAGGATTTCTTTGGGTCAATTGTGACTCTACGTACCCTGTTGCATCTTGGGTGCAGACTCGTGTCATGAAAAACATGGTATCGAAGCTTTAGGTTTAGAGTATCCTAGGATGTCTGAAAGTCGCGTCAAGTAGAGTCCTTTCCATGGGTGTAAAGTGAACCACACTTATGAGGGAGTTCAAAAGGTAAAAACTGGAATTTTTGCATAATGAGGATAGACCATGAGTCGTAGGGTGACTCTTGGTGAGGGACTGGGGCCAAGTTGGAAGATGGAAATTTAACTCACCACGAGCCTGACCATGAGTCATGGTCAGTCCTCACAACTCGTGGAACCATACATGGTCAAGGGAAATGGATAAAGGATGTTGGGTTGGCAGGGTACTTAACGGAAGCTGACCATGACTCGTTGAAGGAGGTAATGAGTCGTGGTGAGAGTCGTGGGAAGAGGTGAGTGAGAAATGAAGAAGTTGGGCAGTGTACTCAATGAGTGGTGACCAAGAGTTGTGGTCACCCCAAAGGAGTGGTGAAGTTACCCGTTACGAACCCAGTAGATAAGGTAAGGTAGTGTACATGACGAGTGAAGTAACGAGTCATTGCCCTGAACCACGAGTCGTCAGGTCGTTTGTTAGGACCACCTGGTAGTTATTTTTTGCGGATTTAGTAAGGGTATTTTCATAATTTTTAAGTTTCTAAGGTCTAAACAACGATGTTTTGGGGTATGAATAATGACCTTTTATGGGGTTAAGTTCAGATGACTCATTCTTCTCATCTATGCATGCAAGTTAGAACAATTTTAGAAAGATAAAGTTATTCTTCAAGATTTTCCCTATCAATTCATCTTTGGGCATTCAAGAACTTTAGAATCTGATCTTACCCAGGTATGTAGGGTTCCAAATGGGTGTTTTCATTCACGCCCATGCCGATTCTCTATGAATTTAGAAAATCTATTAAAAATCTTATGGGGTTTTGAGTTCAATTTTGTGAAAAACTAATGAATTGCTTATGGGTTTTTATGATTTATGATATATATCATATTTTATCGATTTAGATAAGATTCTACCATTAATTTCGATTATAAATTCATTGATTTCGATTTCTACCAAATCAAGCCTAATTATGCATGATCTATGATGAATCAATTTATGATCTACTCTTTAATTATTGATATTTGCAAACCTAGCATGATTTACGACTTGAAATATGAATTTATTCAATTACCCATCATGATTTGATGATTTTCAAGCTATATGCATGATCTACAAGTATGTACGAAACCTATGACTCATGAATTATGTTTGGCCGACTCACAGGCCTTGATTCATGTCTAGTTCACGTATCTACAAGAATATTTATGATTATCATAATTCAACTAGCCCATGAACTAATTCATGTTATACTATGAGAAATATATATGTTTTTGTAGTAGTATCAAACACCGAGTAGGTTTGGGGCCCAGTTCTATTCCAGTTCTCATAAACTACATGCCACCATAGGTATTTTGGGACATCCCTTGTGACTGTCTTGGCCCAAATGGCACTTTTTATGTGTAATCACGCCCTTCATAGTTCTACCTTTGGCAAGGTACGACGACCTCCCGACTAGGTTTACATGTCGGGCTCCATGTGTGCTCATATGGGGCATGTAAGTTAAGAGAAGTCTCCCACTGTTCCTCATGATTTATGCATGTTTATAATTATGTATATTGTCTCAAGCCATGTTCAATAAAAATTTTCTCTTATGACTATGATTACGAATGTGTTGCGAATGTTTTGAAAATCTTGAGCCTTATGTTATATTATGATACTTACATTATGAGCATGTTGTCCTACTTTTATGATCAGTTATGAGCTTTATATATATTTTAAATATCCATTTTACTTACCTTGCATACTCGGTACATTCCACGTACTGACAGCATACTTTCTATGCTGTATCATCTCATGATACAGGTTTGGGCTCTCAGGCTCATCCTTATATCTAGATCATCGCATAGATATGAATCCATGGAGAATATCTTCCTAGTCAATTGCATAATCTTGACAACAACAACAATTTATGATACTCTCACTTAATTCTTTTATTGAAACCCCCCATTAGGATATAATTGTACTAAAAGCATAAATACTAACACTATTCTACATCTTGAACATATTCCCTGTGGGATTGACCCCCACCTTTACTGGGTTCTTTATTAACAATGCCTGTCTCATACTTTCACAGAGGTGGGATTTGAGCGTTATCAGTGTTACATAAGAGAAGTTCTCCGATTCTATTAGACAGTTGCGTTAAGTTAATTATTCAAAATATTGAATTGTCCTCCATGTATTAACAAGTTAGTCCTAAGAACTTTTAAGCGGTTTATTATAACATTAAGCTTTCTTATGCTCCATAGTTTGTACCAATGTTGTGTAAGTTATTCTAACATTGTCTGAGTTACAACCGTATGTTTAGTTGCATGTACAGCAGTCTTTAGAGAATTTATTGCGAATGTCTAAGCTAAAAGTCTCCAAGTCTCAAATTCTTAAGCTAAGTAAGAATTTCCAAGTATTTGCATTCCGATAATCTTGCTAAATGAAAATGGTAAAAGAGCTTAGATAATAACGCATGACCGGACCTAAGCTAGGGAAATGATGTCAAGCCTAGTAGTTTATCGAAATAGAGAAGCCTTAACATGCTTTTCTACATTTTCATGTATATGTTATGAAGTATGTGAGGCCAGGGGAGACTTCATAATCCATTTCCCTTAATTTGAACAATAAGCTACCAAGTCTCTAAACTCTACTGTCCCTTCGAACATGATCTATAAATCTTGTTGAATCTCTTGGGATGCCTGTATCCTCTTGTTTTCTTTATAAGTCTAGAATGTATATGTTTATGGGCTAATTGTTAGCTTACATGTTATATGCACTCACTTGTTGTTATATGTTACTAAAGAGTCCTAGTTAAGCCAGAGTTCTATGAGTTCTTATTTGTGATGCTATGTATGTTATATTGGCTCAGTGCAAGCTTTATCAATTTTATTTAAGATGATGATACATGAGACTTATGATCTCACTATCCACCTGTCACGTCTAGTGGGCAGTTCTACTTTATTTATGAGACTCATGACCTCACCATCGGCCTAACATGTCTGGTGCGCAGTTGTCCCTTTAGTTATGAAACCTTCAAGACAAAGCCCTCGGCATGGTAGTATTTGATATATTTGACTGGATCATTATTTGATTAAGGGAGGTATAACTTGTTTGTAAGATGTTGTGCCTCACTCATATGCTTGGCTACATTTATGTGATGTGTTACATTTGGCTCTGATATCAGTTTCCAGATTCTTGTTGGCTCTTGTCATTACTCTGACCTTTTAATATCTTAGATATGTTTCTATTTCTCAATTTCAGCCTTACATACCAGTATATTTAATTCGTATTGACATCCTTTCGCTTGGGGACCCTTATTTTTTGTAATCATGCTACAGGTACTGGCAGAGGATTAGAATGTCAGAAGTAGTAGGAGCAAGAGTATAGAAAAACAATGCTATGCTCCTCTCTTATAGGAGCCATGTCCCATTGTTGATGATTCTGAGTTTTGTGTACAGTTTGGGTAGGCCGGGGCCCTTTCCCGTGCATTGATAACGCTAAAGTTACACCTTTGAAGAAGATAACATTGTCATTGTCAATAAAAATCCCAACTAAGGGTCGTGGTCGATCTACAAGAAATATGGTCAAAATATCGACTAATGCTAGTATTTACACTTTTAGTTTAATTATTTTCTAAGGGGATTTTAAGTGAAATAATCAAGTGACAGTATTGTGAAATGGTGTTTTTATTAAAGATATGCAATTAACTAGGTAAGTGTTCCCCATGGCTTCTTTTCTAGGTTGGGTTATTACACATGTGATCTATTCAATTTCTTAGACTGTAGAACTGATGTAATATGTTAATCCGAACAGCTGATTCACCCCTATTAGATGACTATACTCAATCATCGAGTTAGGTCTCATGAGAACTTTCAACTAGCTTTTATAAATGATTCCAAATTAACTTTCATATGACCGCAGCTCAAGTTATTCAATGAAAACTAATTTCAAGGCTTTGTTGTTTTACTCTTTTTATAATCTCTACTTCTCTAAGTTCAAGAAAGAAGAAAATATAGGCAAACCCTAATGTTACTCACCTTTAAGAGTCAATTAACATGTAATGAAGAAGAATACAAGCATTCGTATTGGTTTGGAATCACATTATGTTAACCCTAATTTGTTATTTCACAATGGTTCCCACAACCGCAGTTGTGGACGTTTTAGCTACTCATAACTGCAAGAAAGAAATTAGAAATCATGGGACAAATCATAATTAACAACTTAATGTTGAATGAATAAAAACCCACAAATAAATTACATAATAAACTGTAAAAATCAAGAACATAATGATGAAATTGTCTCAAGGTTTTCATGTATCTTGTTCTTGAAGTAGTGTTGGGAAACTCTAAATCACGAATTACAATGAAAAGTATTGCCCTCCTAGTGAAGAATGAAAGGAAAGTTTTTATACAATTAGTGAAATATTTTCCTAAATTAACAGGAATTCTAATGTCGGGATGACCTATGAGTCGTAGCATGCATCTATGATTTGTGGATGGTGATCGTAGTGTGACATGCAGCATCTGGATCTCTTAGGTATGGGTGAATGGTACAACTCGTGATGTGTCGTTACGAGACATGGGTGGCAGTCATTGTATGAACTTCGAAATTTCAACCTTTTTGATGAGCATCCTACGGGTACGTCTTACAGTTCATACAAGATTGGTACGACTCATACAATCCACTCTGGAGGATGTCATGTTGCCAGTTTATCTGAATGTCACCACCGAGTCAATGGCACGACTTGCACAATGCTGTCACGACTCTTGGCCTCCGCTTGTGCCATAGATCTGCAATTGGCCAATTTCTGAATCTCTGCTATGAGCGTTAGGTACTTCTCGTACAAACATGGTATGGCTCATACAGTGACCTATAGCAAGCCATTTTTTGCACTTTTGCACTTCTTTTCCAAATTCCAACTTTTGGACCTGATTTTCCTGAAAACAAAGTAAAAGAACCTCATATCCATATATACACACCTACGTCCTAGCATTATTCCTATGTTTTAAGCGTCAAAAATGTCATAAAACCATGGCACATCAACATCTACAACTTAGAACTTTTACATGTCCTCAGGCAATCAAAAACACTACTACAAATACAATGGTTAACTAGAAAGTAAAACAGAAGACTCGTAGCCAAAAATGTTAAAATTTGCACATATGACCACTATCAATTATCGACCCCTTTTTCTTTCAAACACTCAAAACCAAGACTACTGTGTACACATGCAACTACAACTCATGACACAAAGGGATCTAGAAATGGCATTCAATTATTAATAGACAACTGAGCAATCACTAATGTTATTTATACAGACAACTGAGCAGTCACTAATGCTATTTACATAGACAACTGGAACTATGTAATACAACCCATGTACTCTCACAACAAATAAAGTTTCACACACTCACAAAGCTCTCACTCTTACAAAGTTCAAACACTGTATAGGTGATACTATAGGCTTGCCCTTATTTTTCTACTGTAGTTCTTTGGATAGTCAGGTTAGGATCATTATAAGACTTTCATTCGACTTGTAATGTAGTCTTGGGGATGGGTACGGTAAATATGAAAAAAGTGAATTACCCTCCTTTGCACTACACATAATTTGGCTCTACTTCTACCCTTTTTCCTTCTTTTCTCCTTTTTTCCATTTTATTCATCTTTGAACTTGTCGGTGTGGTTTATGTTTCACTTTTTCTCTCTTTTTTATTTTCATTGTCTTTAAAATTTTTCTTTTCTATTTATTTTTCTATTGTTCACACCGCACCCAACTTTTCATTTACTAGATTTCTCCATTATTTCCCACACATAGTCTACACACCCCATAATAGCCACCCTCAACTTACACATTTTGCCTGAGTTGAGGTTCACAATATCCAAGGATGGAACAGGGCCAAAAAGGTTTTATCATAAGCAATTGGGAAGGTGAATGGGCTAATAAAAGAAAATATCAGTTTAGGCTCAAACATTGGATCAAGGGATACTTATTTTATTTGGTTGGGCAATTTAGGCTAAAAGTGGGCTAAATCCAAAAATGCCCTATGATCCTTTCCTAAGTAGCTATCCTCCAACCTAGGAAAAGACTAACCAGGCAAGTCCTAGATCATCTACACAGTGTTGAACTAAACAAGAACCTCACTCACACGTAGTATAGGGTTATATTACACTACCTATCTAATTCATGCATAGGTACACAATAGTTAATCATGCTAATATATCAAATGCCATAAAAAGATCCACATTCCTCATGCTTTGTAATCAACAGACATAGCTAATCACAAAAATTTTAAAAAGGGTTCATTTTTCAAAAACTATAAAAATAAAAAACATATGCATTTTATTGGCTGTTAACTACTCCTAAATTACATCTAATTAAAGAAAACAAAACTTCCTAATGGTAGTTCTACTAGATAGCATGCCCAAGAAAAAAGAAATAAGGCATCAAAAACCCTCGGGTGAAGAAAAATAGATACACCACCACCCCCTAACAAAAATCATGTTTTGTCGCCGAAGCAGCGAAATAAAAACCAGGGAACAGACATTCTTGCGGCACTCTAGGAGCTCCTATAATCCTCAGAATGCTACTCAGGCTTCACCAACTTCCTCGTGGGTTGTCTCCCATACAATGCCTGATTTAAGATCACAGAACGACGCGAGTCTCATGACTATTCAGGCATCATCAAGATACATCGACTCTTCCTTCGACCTCATTAGTTGTTCCCAGATACTGCTCACCCTCTGACCATTCACTTTGAACCTCTTGCCATCTTTGTTCTCAAGTTCAATGGCACCATATGGAAACACTTCCACCACTCTATATGGCCCCATCCATCTAGACTTCGATTTGCCTGGATGCAAATGGAGTATAGAGTTAAATAGCAGGACCAGGTCATCGTCATTGAAGTCCCTCTTTGCAATCTTCTACTCATGGTATATCTTCATTCTTTCCTTATATATGGCTGCACTCTCATAGGCTCGGTGTCGAAATTCATCCAACTCATTCAACTAATCTATCCTCGACATGGAAGCTTCATTCCATTCGCAACTCAATTTTTTGAGTGCCCACGACGCCTTGTGCTCAAGATCTACCAGTAAATGGCATGACTTGCCAATGAACAATTGACATGGTGAGGTACCAATCAAGGTTTTATAAGCCGTACGGTATGCCCATAGTGTATCATCCAGCTTTTTAATGAGTCCGTTCGGCTGGTGTTCACTGTTTTAGCCAAAATAGTCTTAATCTCCCCGTTGGAGAGCTCTACTTGTTTGCTTGACTAAGGATGATAAGGTATTGCCACCTTATGCTTCACACCGTATTTTTCAAGCATAGCTCTGAAGAGGCGATTATAAAAATGAGACCCACTGTAACTGGTGATGGCTCTAGGAGCACTGAACCTTGATAATATGTGCTTTCTCAGGAGAGGTGTGACACTCTTTCCTTCATTGTTAGGGAGTGCAATGGCTTCTACCCACTTTGATATGTAATCCACAACCACCAGAGTATACTTCATCCCATACAAGCTCACAAATGGGCATATGAAATCAATACCCCATACATCGAATAAATCCACCTCCAAGATTTGGATTAATGGCAACTCATGCTTATGAGTGGTACCCTCTTTTCTTTGCCATTGATCACAAGCTTTGTCAAAATCATAGGCATCCTGATGGATTGTGGGCCAATAATGCCTACCCTGTAAAATTTTATGTGCAACCCGGATACCGCTATGATGACCCCCAATAAGGGATGAGTGGCAGGCCTCTAGTATACTCAGTATCTCAACTTACAGGAAACATCTGCGAATTAGCCCATCTGCATAGATACAGAACAGGTATGACTCATCCCAATAGAATCTTTGTACGTCAACCAAGAATTTCTACCTTTGTTGGGAGGTCAGGTCTGCAGTAATAATGTCACTCACCAAATAATTCACATAATCAACAAACCAAGGGATCAAATCTTATGATGCAGCCAACACCTACTAATCTGGAAAAGTATCATCAGTATCAACTTTATCCTTTTATTTTGCCTTTTCCTCTAATCAAGACAAGTGATCAGCCACCTGATTTTCGGTCCTCTTTCGATTCTTCACCTCAAACTCAAACTCATGTAGGAGCAACATCCATATGATGAACCTCAATATAGCTTCCTTCTTTAACATTAAATACTTTAGAGCTGCATTGTCAGTATGGACAATCGCCTTAGTTCCGAGCAAGTATGTCCAAAACTTTTTGAATGCAAATACCACTGCTAGAAACTCCTTCTCAGCCATTGTATAGTTCTTCTAAGAGACATTAATTGACTTGTTGGCATAACAAATAAGGGGAAATATTTTTGCTCTCTTTTGGCCCAAGACAGCACGTAGGGCAACTCCACTGGCATCACATATCACCTCAAATGGAAGAGACTAGTCTGGCACCATGATGATGGAGGCTGAGGTAAGTCTTTCTTTCAGGTATTCAAAAGCTTGCAAACATGCATCATCAAAAATGAATTTCACCTCCGTATCAAGTAACTTGAATAAGGGTTTGGCAATCTTCGAGAAGTCTTTGATGAACCTCCTGTAGAAACCTGCATGCCCCAAAAAGCTCTGGATACCTTTGACAAAAATAGGTGGTGGCGATCCGGCTATAACCTTAATTTTTGCATTGTTCACCTCTATGTCTTTTCTCGAAATCCTGTGGCCTAGCACAATCCCCTTTTCACCATTAAATGGCACTTCTCCTAGTTGAGTACCAGATTGGTTTCTTCACACCTACTAAGCACCTTGATCAAGTGCTCAAGATAATCTTCGAAGGAATCACCCACGACATAGAAATCGTCCATGAATACTTCAATGGTGTCGTCAACCATTTCTGAAAAGATGGACATCATGCAGTGCTGGAATGTAGCAGGGGCGTTACACAATCTGAATGGAATTCTCCTAAAAGAAAAAGTCCTATAATGGAATGTAAAGGTGGTTTTCCCTTTGTCCTCCAGGGCTATGGAGATCTAATTATATCCCTAGTGACCATAGAAAGCAGTACAATCAACTGCTTACCAATCTATCAACTATCTGGTCCATGAAGGGCATCAAAAAATGTTCCTTTTGTGTCCAATCATTGAATTTCTAGTATTCCATACAAACACCCCAGCCAATGACAGGCCTCATGGGAACCAACTCATTCTTCTCATTTGGCACCACAATAATTCCACCCTTCTTTGGTACACATTGTACCAGACTCACCCACTTACTATCAGCAATAGGGTAGACAACACCAGCATCCAGCCATTTAATAATCTCTTTCTTTACCACCTCTAGCATGGGTAGGTTCAGTCTTCATTGATTCTCTATACTTGGTACACAATTTGGTTCCAGCTAAATTAATGGGTGCATATGCCTAGAGAAATCCCGATAATGTCAGCAATGGTCCAACCAATCGCCTTATTGAACCTTCTCAAAACTTATACCAGGGCCTCAATATACTACTCTACAAGGTCCACAATAGTAATTAAAAGAAAAGTGATGTTGTCACCAAAGAATGCATATCTTATTTGTAGAAGCAGAGCTTTAAGCTCTAAGATTTGTGGTACTTCAACTGAAGATTTTTCTGGAGGGGTCGCATCATTTATTAGATCAAGGTCCAACCTTTTTGGCCTGAACTTGTAGGACCCCATTCCATCCAGTGCATTTACCATCTCCGCATACCCCTGGGCACCATCCTCCTAAAAGTTCATAATTTTGGTTGCTATAGTCTCAACACGCAACATCTCCTCGAGGGACACTAGCAACCTCTTATCATCCATAGGACTGGTCAAGGAGGTCACTCTCAGATTAGTAGATTTATACAACTCATAGTTCTTGGTCGTTACCACACAATAGCCTTAATCAAAATAAAACAAAAGAAAACATAAATGAGTAAATAAAGACTAAAAGTTCAATAAAAGCAATTAATCTAATCCTAAGTTGTATTCTCCAACAACAACACCATTTTTTATAACGCTCAAATTACACCTCTGAAGAAGTATAACGGTGTCGTTGTCAATAAAGAATGCAACTAAGGTTGGGGTCGATTCCATAGGAAATATGATCACTACATCGACTAATGCTAGTATTTACACATTTAGTTCAATTATTTTCTAAGGGGATTTTAAGAGAAATAATCAAGTGATAGTATTGTGAAATGGTGTTGATATCAATGATATACAATTAACTAGGGAAGTGTTGCCCATGACTTCTTAACTAGGTCGGTTATTACACTTGTGATTTATTCTAATACTTTGCCTATAGAATTAATATACTATGTCATCCAAAAGGCTGATACTCAATCACCGGATTAGGTTTCATGCGCACTTTCAACTAACCTTTATCAATCATCCCAAATTAACTTTCCTACGACTGCAACTCAAGTTATTCAATGAAAATTAATTTCAAGGATGTGTTGTTTTTCTGTTTTCCTAATCTCTATTTCTCTAGGTTCAAGAAAGAAGAAAATACAATCTAATCCTAACATTGCGCACCATTAAGAATCAATTAACATGAAGAGAAGAACAATACAAGCATCCATATTGGTTTAGAATTATGTTGTGTTAACCCTATTTGTTATTTCACATTGGTTCCCACAACCCTAGTTGTGGAGGTTTTAGTGTCACACCCCGCCTTGGGGGGGTATGACTGGCACCTGGTGCCCTACTAGGACCTGAACTACTGGACTGCTAAGCCTGGGCACATCTGGTGCCTGGCTGGCTCTAACTCACATTTCTGGAAACAAAGGGCTATATAAAGGCTGTAAACACAGCCCCCGGCCCATTGACCTATAACCTCCTGTACCTGTACTAACAACTGACCAGAAACATGTTAATATAGGGAAACCTATGCGGGCCGACAAGGCCACCATGCTGTCTAGTTAACTATAGCTTAACCATGAAGTACTGGATAGCTACGTGACCGTCAAGGTCACCACTACTGTCGAGCTATGGCCCCACACGACCAACATAAAGGAAACACAAGTTCTAACAGCTATACAACTGCACGGCCTCACACGACCGGCTCATCTGACCACAGGGAAATGTATACAGACTAAGCCTCTAGGAATAGCAATACAAATGATCCGGACAGGGCCCCGACCTACCCGTACTATACAACAAAAGAAAATGAAATACACCTCTGGAATTCATTCTCCGGATGACAGGAGCTGAATACTCGATCGCTGACAGGAATCACGTGGTATCGCCTGCTCGTCTATGAGTACCTGCAGGCAAGTAATGCAACACCCCACCGGGCGTCAGTACCGCTGGTACTGAGTATGTAAAGCAATAACTGAAAGGAATATCTGAAAACAATAATTTAACTGATGAAACTGAAGTAGGAAGAAATAGATTAACTGTCTGATAATGTAAGTCATACCTTCTCTCAATTATACTGGAAGGAGTAGGTGTCATACCTGGAGACGTATTGTTCTACTGCTGATCTACTCGTATCTAACGTAACATGGCATAACATAACATAACATAACATAGCACACACAAACCTTACCCGGACCCCATAAGCCGGGGGGTACAACCAGCACAGAATCTATACCCCTACCCCGGTCATCCCATCTCCTATAAACACTGTAACCATCCTGTCGGTCCCCTGGGTATGCACATGGGCTCGCTGAGCCCCTGACTATAACTGTACCTGAGTCCGGAGGACTCCTGAATCAACACTGAAGAATTACCGGAAGGGACTGGCGCTCCACCGGATAGAGCCGGCGAAACGCCGACCAAAACGCAGGAGCAAACTGGACAAGAGTGGAAGGTGCACAGGCGGAATACAGGGCAGCACTTGCGAACTGCAAGTGCCAATGCCGGTCAGACCTAAAGTCACTACCCCCCAACCTGCGACGCAGCAGCGTTGCACGAATGGCCATCGGGGGTACGCCGGTGACTTGCAAGTGAGGCCGCCTTCAGGAGGGCAAAATCATCCAGCACAAAATTTGTGGAGCAATTTTAAACCCATTTTTATATATTCTCTAGAAAGTACCAATTATTCCATTCCAGATTTGTAAAGAGTTAGAGAGAGAAATATTGAGTAGCTTTTTCTTCTTCTACTACTTCAAGGTAAAAACCTCCATTGAAGACAATTGTGACACTGAAATTAACTCGTGACGATGAATGTTATGATTTTAATAGTTAATATAGGTTTTGTATTTCTCATTAATGTGTAGCTAAATCTCTTTGCTAGCGGTGGGTGCATGATTAGGGTTAAATTTTATTGGGAATTGCTAGATTGATCTTAGAGTTACTCATTTAATATAAATCCGTTACTTTTTCCCCAATTTATAATTCGATTACTCATAGTTGCGAATGTTAGTTATGTCTACTTACTCTATATTTACTTGAAAAATAGAAATTAAGTATGGGTGAGAAAGCAATTGTGGGTAATTGGATGTTGATTTTCTGGGGTTAGACTATAAATAGCTAAAACATATAACCATTCTCCCATGATAGGTTTGAGGTTAGAAATAGCTCAAATATGACCCGTCTTAATGAATATTTTTTTGGTACCTTGAGGCTTGAGAAAACCTGGGGCAAAAGGCAACCACGTGGTTGAAAAACATCGGGTGCCACCTCATCTATGATTATTTATATGTATGAGTAATAATTCAATTTCTTAGTCAATTCCAATCCAATTGACGCCCCATTCAAAAGCATACCCCTAGCTCTTGCTCACATTTGTAATTCGAGTTTGTTATCTTGTTGATTAATCAATAATTGTTTTTACATTTTAAGTGTAATCCTTTGAACTCCAAAATTCTTACTTGTTTGTTTTCAATACGATGATGCTTCTTAGTTTGACCTGATATACAACTTCTATGCCATCTAAGTACTGGTCCCTGCGGGATTTATCCCCGACACTCCCCGGGTATATTTGTTTTGCCAACTACTATTTATTGTCTCTCTTTATGATTAGCGAATTTTGAAGTTATAAAAAATGGCACCATTTCCAAGGAATAGGATTAGATAGCCCCTAGTTGATTGTTGAGTTGAACTAATTTAGCATCTTGTATTTTGTTTTTACTTTTGTTGTTGATTTTGGGTGTCTTTATAGGATGACTGATATTGGCCAACAATCTCAAGAAGGTTCCGTGAACGATCATATGGACCATGAGGATGCTGAGCCCATGATGTACAACATAGCAGGTGTCATTCTCCTACCACCCACGGTAGGGAATGCGGTGTTCCATATGACCAACACAATGTTACACCTGTTACAAATGAAAGGACTCTTTGGAGGTCAGCCAAGTGAAGATGCAAATCGCCATTTTTGAAATTTTCTTGAGAGATGCCAACCTTTCAACATCACAAATACAAGTCAAGAATCGATCATATTGAGGCTCTTTCCATTCTCCTTGACTGGGGAAGAGACCGTGTGGCTCGAGGAGCTTCCTCCAGGTTGCATAACTTCATGGCGAGAATTGACTGAAGCCTTCTTAGAAGGGTTCTTCCTTACATCGAGGATGTTGTAGCTAAAAGATGATATCACCAATTTCAGGCAAATCCCGGGATACCTTTACGTGAGGCATGGCTACGGTTCAAGAAGAAAGTGGCCCTATGCCCCAACCACGGGCTTCCGTATGGAGTGCTCCTTTAAATTTCTTATAATTCCATGGACTCCATTAACAAGTCAGTGGCAAATAACTTAGCGGGTGTATCTCTCGTGGACCAACCCTATGGAATAGCTAGAGCTTTGTTGGTCACTTGACTAAACAAATCAAGCTTGGCACACGAGGGAAACCAAAGTACCTCCAAGTGGTGCAGGTTCAAGTATTGTGACCGCCGAGATGAGAAAGAAGGATGAGGAGCGTGAAGAGACTTTGGCAAAAATGCTGACCCATCTCGAGTTGATGGCGAAGCACGTCATGGGATCTGGGTCAAAGAACTTTAATGTCGTGTGGACTCAAGCTCCAATGCAGTATGAAGTCGAAGCCTCACCACCTAGGTATGAAGAAGAATTCCAATTCATGGTAAATCAAATGGGGGGGGATTCTCTCCTGGGGTACCAATGTGCCAATAAAGGCCCTTGGTGCCCAACGGAAGAAAATCAAGATTGGAGAAATCACGACAGCCAATGTTGGCTTGATAGAAATAACAGATGGGGTAATTGTGATCAAAACCTTTATGGGGAACAATATCGCCGAAGCTATAACCCATATGTTCCCCCTCCAAAGGCTGAAAATCCCCAATTGCAACCAAGTGTTAGAGATGTGGGAAACTCCAACATTCAAGAGATGCTTGCTAGAGTACTTAAGAGAGTGGAATCCACTGATAGTGGAGTCAAGGAATTGAAAGGGGAGGTTTTGAAACTTGTCCAAACAGTTAACTCTCACTCGGCATCGATTAAGAACTTGGAAGAACAAATGAATCATTTGTCTTCCCAATTGAATCCTCGAATAAAAGGGACTCTTCCTTGTGATGCTATACCCAACCCGAATAAGGATGGCCATTGTATAGAAACTATGAATAGAAGTGATAAAGTGTTAGAAGATGGGGGTGTGAAGCCCAAGATGTTGTTGACCCAAAAACAAGTGGTGATGAATTAATGGATGCAGTGCCAAAGCACCAAAGGTTATAAATGATGAAGAAGATTTGGATGAGGGAGAAGTTGATGTAACTCCCATGAATGATGGTGTGGATGAAGAAATGAGCAAAGAGGCTTTACCTGACAGCCAAGAGCCCAGGATTCCACCTCCTTATCCTCAAAGGATAGAAAAGAAGAAGGAGGACAATCAGTTTAAAATATTTGTTGAGATGTTGCATAAATTGTCTATTAATATACCTCTTATGCATGCACTACCCAAATGCTGGATTATGCCAAATTTATGAAAGATTTATTGAAAATAAAGAAGATCGTTGATGCTGGTGTAGGGGATGTAACACACAATTGTAGTGCCATGATGACAAGCAATCTTGCTCCCAAAAGAGAGGATCTAGGAGCCTCTACGATCCCCTGTACCTTTATGTTGTACATCTTTAAAAGGCCCTATGTGATCTTGGGGCAAGCATAAATCTGATGCCTCTCATTATTTTCAAGAAGATGGGATTGGGGAGTCCCAAACCCACCTCAACGAGGTTGTTGACAGCAGATAGATCCATAAAGAAACAGATGGGAGTGTTGGAGGATATCTTGGTTCGGGTCGAAAAGTTTATCCTTCTAGCTGACTTTGTCATGCTTGATTGTGATATGGATATTGAAGTACCTGTCATCTTTGGAAGACCATTGCTATCCACGGGCAGAGCTTTGGTAGATGTGGAACTTGGTGAGCTGAAATTTTGAGTGGGAGGTGAGGAAGTCACCATCAAGGTTTGTCAAACCACTGAGCCCCCAAATGGGTTCAAGGTAATAGGGGTTTTGAATTATGAAGTAGCATAAGACAAAATTTATGTTGATGAGGTTGATTCAGAGGATGATCCTCTAGAAAACTGATAGTTGAGGAAGTATTCATCATGCAACGACGTTAAATAAGGCGCTTCTTGGGAGGCAACCCAAGTATTTTATGTTTGGATGCTTTGATGCTTTGTTGGTTTTGTTTTGTAGGAAGATTGGATGAGAAACAAGGAGAAGGAAAACAGGGAAGTCACTGTGCTAGACTGGTGAAATGCTGGTGCTCAAGAGTGAGTCGCCCCCCTGTCACACAAGAGAAGCAGAAGTGGATTAAAAAAGAGGAGGAAGTCAGCGTCTCACCGGTGGAACGCCGAGAGAATTCCGTGAAACGTCGGTCTGGCGCAGGAGTGAACCAATGTACCTAGAGGAAAGTTGAAAATAAAAGGGTAAGCTGCAAATCACTAGTGAACATCCATGAAATGCTGGTTAATTTTAGTTAGAAAATAGTGAATTGGGCATTCAAGAAGTCACCGACGGTTGACCCAGCTAAATTCCAGTACTCACCGGCGGTCGCAGATCTAGTGCGGGTGTAGGTAAATAAGTGTGTTTTTGAATCTTCACTGACCCATTGACTAACTCAGCCCGTAACACTTTAAAAATTATCCAAACCAGTCAAAACACCCTTTTTACCTTTCCAATACCCTCTCTTTCCACCTTCACACCAAACCGCAACTCTTTTTACCTTCCCAACATCCCTCCATTAAAACCCACCATTAACACCCACCTTTTCACTACCCAATCACATTCCCTCTCTTAAACCTATATAAACACCCATTATCATTCTCTTATTCTAACTTCGACTCACTCAATCTCTCTGTTAGCAGCATAAGCTTTCACTCTTTGGATCACCATTATTTGTTAACCATAAAGTTTTAATTTCTTCACTTCTTCTCTATTCTCAAATTTGTATATGTTCGTGAGCTCTTACATTGCTTTAGTTTTGCTGACTATTGAGAATGTGAATCATGTTGCATCTACTATTTTCAATACTCTTGTTCTCTATTACATATTTTTGTGCTTTTTCATGGTTGAATATTTCTCATTATATTGGTTTGTTGGGGGTTGAATATTAATTTCATATTATTGTTGTGAGTGTTAATTTTAGTTGGAAGTATGATGTAAAGTGTGTTTTGAATATAATAGTTAGGGGTGAAGTCTGAGTAACCCCATGTGCTAAATGACACAATTTGCCTGATGATAGATCGGGTGACATCGTTATTATGGGTAAATCATCATTTTTATTTTATTGTTATGTTGCTTGAGTTTATAAAATCGTAATTTGAAGTGAGTGAGTGAGTCATGAATGTGAAGGATTTCTGTTTAACTGAGTTAGGGGGTGAAATTCAATGAGCAATGTCTACCCGCGAATCGCCGGTCATGCTCGATGAAATGCCGGTTGAAATACAGGATTGGATTCAAGGCTTCAGGACACTGCCCAGACTCATGATTTACCTGAACATTGTAGGTCAAGACCAGAAAAACACCGGTGTGGCATTGGGTAGTAAAATTTTCACCCAATCTTCTGTAAAGCATCGGCAGCTCAGTGGCAATTCGCGGGTCCCCACCTACATTTCGCCGATCTCTCACTGGTACCACCAGTACTTGATTTTGATCCTGCATATTGTTGGTCATTCAATCATTATAATTTCTTTCCTTATCTTATGATAGTTGTTGATTTTTCTTTTCTATTATTAGAAATACAAAAAAAATGTTTTTTGTTATGGATGATAATGCTCAAACTCACACTCCCGATAAAGCATGAAGCGACGTTGTCAATAAAGAACCCAACAAAGGTTGGCGTCGATGCCACAGGGAATATGGTAAAAATATAGAATAATATAGGTATTTAAGCTTTTTGGTATGGTATTTCCAAAAGGGGTTTTCATAAAAACAATCAAATAACAAGATTGAAAATTGGTTGTTGTTTATCAAGATTTCAAATTAACTAGGGTGAGTTTTCCCCATGTGTTCATAGCTACTTCGTGTTTACACTCGTGATCTATCCCAATGCTTACTTGTAGAACTGATAACTAGGGTTCATCCTAACAAGTAGTTCGTCCCTATTGGATGACTATACTCAATCACCGGGTTAGGTCTCATGAGAGATTTCAACTCAACCGTTATGAATTTGTTCTAAATTAACTATCCTGCGACCACAGCTCAAGTCATACAATGACCCATCAAGATCAAAAGTTTGTTGTAATTCTCTTTTCCTAATCTATACATCTCTAGGTTCAAGCAAGTAAAGAATTCGAGCAAGTCTTAACGTTGTGCTTCAGTAAGAAATATTAAAGATGAAGAGAATACAATACAAGTGATTAACATTGGTTTTGAATCACTTTGTGTAACCCTAGTTCGTTAATTCAACATGGTTCCCACATCCCTAGTTGTTAAGGTTTTAACCTCTCATGATTGTAAGATCGTTATTAGCATTCATCGACAAACACATAATTGAATACCTACAATCATGATTGAAAAGAAAAACTACTCGATTACTGCAAGAATTGATGTTGAATAATTTAAAACGAGGAAGAAATCAAAGCAACAAAATCTCCAAGACTTGAATTAAAGTTAAATATAACTTGTCTCTTAATGAAATAAAACTCAATGTTTGACTCTCTGGTCTCCTCTCCCTACTGAAAAATAACTTACAAAGTATTTATAAAAACAATTGGAACAGTCTCCTAAGTAAACAGGGAAACTACTAAAAACTGTTGCTGCCTTCACATACGACCCATATCAGGATTGTACGGTTCATACCTTGTCTCATACATTTGCTGGCTTCTGTTGAATCTGGCTAAGAATTGACCTCTGGTATGACTTGTACAAAGAACCTACGAGTCATACAATCTTCTTGTGGCTTGAGCTTGCAGTTGCTGATATTCTCTATTAACTTCCACGGATGGCTAGGTACGACTCGTACCTCAGTTCTGCGATCCATGACTCCTTCTCATTTCTTGAGTTTTGCAATACTTTTCTTTTCCATAGTTCTTTTATATGGGTCTTAGGTAGGTCTCACGACTCATGGTTGCTACCCGTACCAAGATACTGGGCCTATGTTAAACCCTCTAGAATTTACTACAGTTGCTATGGTATGGCTCGTACCATGAGCCTTAAGTTGCCTTTGCCTTATGATTTGTTCCTAGACCTTTCCACGAATTTCAGTACAGCTTGTACCAGGATGGTACGACTCATACTGAGATCTATACTAAGCAACTTTTCTGCATTTTTCTCCATCTTTTTCACAATTCAGCTCCAACATTAATTTTTCCTAAAAATAAAGTATAAGTGCCTTATCTATATAAACACACCTAAGTCAATGCTAGTTTCCTAGTTTTAAGCGTCGAAAGTGCTTTCAACTCAGAGCAGATCAACGCCCTCAACTTAAGACTTTTCCATGTCCTCAAGAAAGAAAACAAAAACTAGAAATGACGCTTAACTAGAAAGTAAACCTATAATACCTACAACCAATAAAACATAATTTGCACTATGAACAATAATCAACTAATGACACCTTTTCCATTAAAAATAGGTCAGCTAGGCCCATATTTAACCAGTACCAATGACATACAGGGATCAAGATATCACATCCAACTATTAGAAAAGAATTGAGCTATCACCAATACTATTCACACAGATAATTGGTAAAATACAACACAAACCAAGTACCCTTACAGCAAATGAAGTCCCCGACACTCACAAATATATAACATAACGAACTTGGGACTAAAAAAGTTGGACTATCACTTTCCCAAAGAAGTTCCAAATACTGCACATAAGATACCATAGGGTTGCCGTTATTTTCTCTACTTCGGCTCATGTATAGTTAAGCTAGGATCACTATAGGACTTTGTTCGACTTGTAATGTTTTCTTCGGGTTGGTTATGTTAAATATGGAATTAAGTGACTAAACCATCCTTGGCACTGTATACTTGTGGCTCCACTTTAAACTTTTTCCCCCATTTTTCACTTTTTAACGTTTTCCTCCCTTTTCTCCATTTACATTCAATATATGGGTGTGGTGTGCTTTTCTCATTTTGTTTTTTTCTTTTTCTCTTGTATTTTCTTATCATTTTTCTTTTCACCTCTTTTTTTTTCTTTCTTGTCACACCACACCTCATTTTTAACCTTTTCCCTTTCTTTTCCTTTTTCACCTCCCCACAATCTATGCACCCCTCCTATAGTCACCTGCAACCTAGGCATTTTTCCTAGGTTGAGGATTACAATGTCCAAAGAGGGTCCAGGGACAAAACAGGTTCATTATAAACAATTGGTAAGGTTAAAGGTTAATAAAAAATGGTTAATATAAGGCTCAAAATCGAGATCAAGGGATTAATCATCATTTCGTAGGGTCATTTAAGCTAAAGCGGCTAAAACCAATAACAACCTATGATCATCTCCTAACGAACTATCCTAAAGCCTATGCAATGATCAACCGGGCAAGTTTTAGATCCTCTATGTAGTATTGAACTAGGTATACGTCCTCACTCACTCATGGTTCCGGTTTGCACTGAATCTACATATCTAGTTCATGCAAGGCTAAGCCATATCTACTCATACTCATAACTTAATTACCAAACAAAGATACACAAATGTCATGCAATTGTGATTTATTACACAGCTAACATCAAAACAAAATTTTCAAATAGGGTCAATTTTTTCAAGAACATCAAACTGGTGCTTTTATTGGCTTCAAAGTAATTCTAAGCTACTTCTAATTAAACGAAAACAACCTAAACATGCCGATTTTTCTAAATAGAATGTCCGAGGGAAAAGAAACAAGACAATAAAAATCCTCAGACGATTTAAAAGTTCCCAAAAAATACAAGTACACCCCCCTTTAAAAAACATGCTTTGTCCTAGAAGCATAAAATATGTAAGAACAAGGTAAAGGTACATACCTGTGGCTACTCATACTTCACCTTCCGTGGGTTGCCTCCCATGCAACACAGGATTTAACATCGCGGCATGATGCAAGTATCTTGACTACTCAGAATTCATCAAGAAACTAGGAATCATCATCGATTGCCGAGACAACCTTGATTTCATTGAGTTTCTTCATTGATCAATAGACGTTAAAAGTTACCTCTTTATTTAACCTAAACTTTAATTGTCCAGCTTCCACATGTACCAAGGCTCTCCTAGTGTCCAGGAATGGTCGCCCCAAGATAATGGGGTTTTCAAAATCAACTTTGCGATCAAGGATTACGAAGTCCGCTGGGAAGATAAAACAGTCCACCTTGACAAGAACATCAAGTATGATCCTCACTGGCTTTTTAACTGTACGGTCTGCCATCAATAGCCGCATTGATGTCGGTGTGGGGGCTCTAAAGCCTAGCTGTTCAAAGACTGCTAGTGGCATCAAGTTGATGCTTGCACCTAAATAACAAAGTGCCTTCGCATACTTAAAATCACAAATCATGCATGGAATGGTGAAGGAACCAGGATCCTCTTTCTTTTAAGAAAGGACCTGTGAAACTATGGCACTTCAATGACGCAAGTTATGTACCGACTCATAGCTCACAGACCTCTTCTTGGTCACAAGGTCCTTCATAAACTTGGCATATCTAAGCATCTTCTCTAATGCTTTGACAAATGGTATGTTCATTGATATCAGTTTAAGCATAGAGAGGAATTTCTTAAACATACCATCTTCCACATTCTTCTTCATCCTTTGAGGGAATGGTGGCGGTGGTCGCGAGATAGCCTTATAAATTTGTGTGCTCCCTTGTTTCATACCATTATCAGCTTCATACTCCTGTGCACCAACTGGAGCCCCAGTTAACTCAGCCTCACCTATGAGCTCATGCTCCGCCAACTCCTCTTCCTCACCAAGCTCAATATCCTTTTATCGTTCCATCTCAACTACAACCGGTAGAGGGGGGTCAACTTTGGTCTTTCCACTCCTAGTCATCATAGCCATAAAGTGACTGTCATTCTTTGGATTTTGCACTGTGCTACTAGAAAGTGTTCCCTTCTACCTCTAGTCAAGGGACGCCGACATCTGTCCAAGTTGTTGCTCGATCTATTTGATCACAGTTGCATGTGATTCAACATTCTGTTTCTACCTGATATATCCGCCCGAATGGCCCTCAACTGATCATTAGGGGATTTTACCTCTTTGAGCATCGTAGCCATCATGTTCTCCAATCTTGAGGGTCCAGTCTTAGCCTCACGTGCATTAGGAGTAACATACAAGCATGTGTGGTCGTTGTGATAACAATCATTCTTTCACCATTCTCTCTCTTTCTCACTACCTTAACTCCTATCCCTATACTGATTTCGATTGTAGTTGACTTGATACTGGTTTTGAACTTGATTTTTGAAATTTGTAATACCCCAGGAAGGCCTAAGAATAGACCCGGGAGTTCAATTTTCAAAACCTGTAATACCACAGAATGACTCGTGGTATCAAATCATGAGTCATTGTATGCTGTCGTTGGTTGGAGAAATGTTGGTGGCAGTGGAGACAACAAGAGGTATGACGACCCATTGTGGGATACAACAGGCCGTCCTTTACAGCCGTGGTTAGGGTCAAGCTGGTTGACATTGTAAACAACATGTTACACCCCGTATGTTCTTGACACTTAGTTGGCCTATTCACATGTTGGTTAAGAGTTTTAGAATGTCATACGTGTGAGAAAAGGGCCCGAGGAGAGACCGGACAAGCGCCAAGTCAGAGCGTCGCAAGGCAAATGCGACTTATAAATCGCATTCGACAAGTGACACTTATAAATCGCATTGGAAAAATGCGACTTAAAGGCCCCAAGTATATAAGGCCTCCCACCTTGTTTTAAATCATTTCCTTACATTTAATTTCCAGTGAACGACCAGTAAACAGGGGAGACGAAGAGTTTTAATTAATTTCCATCTGATTAAGCCGTCAAACGCAATCCAAACTAAAATTAACTATGGGTAGCGAAGTATAAAGCTATAGGGAGCATTCCTGAGGGGTTAGTTTCGCGAAATTCGGCCGGAGAATCATCGTCACGCCGAGCCAAGGTAAGTGGTATTGCTTCAAACTAGTGTTAATTTACTCCCAACATTAAAGTGATTATTTCTCCCTTCTAGACTTCCGAGAAATAGCGAGTTTTCGGTCGTTCTTCGATAAGTCGAAGAATAGGCAGTAGGTATATCCATATGTATGGTTTCTTTAAGAAATAATAGTAGAATTAATTCTATTCTTTGGTGAATATGAATACAATTGGGAGAAATAGCTGAATACTACCCGAGCTACGTCAGTTAATTAGAAAGTTGGCAGTTGAGGTATGTAAAGCCAGTTTCTTTCGGCAAGCTAGTAGTTCTAGTATAGAAAAATAGTACGAATTTCAGTAGAGTGTTTCAGAAGTCATATATTATGTTCAGTATGAAATTTAGTAAGTATGTTAGAAATATAATACAGTGTTCAGCATGAATTCAGTAAAACAGTATAAGTCCTAGCAGAATATTCCAGAAATATTATTACAAATTCAGTATATTTCAACATCAGATTTAGTACATTTCAATATGAGAATCAGAATAGAATACCAGAACATAAATATTATTATCATATCCAATATATATATTACATGTGCCTATTGCTATCTGTGGAGACATGATTGTTCTGTGTTGGGCACCCTTAGAGCTTCCTTGGCCGCCCCAGGGTTAATAGCTGTGTCGACTCACCCGCCAGAGGGTGAGGATACGTCGCTCTATGGAGTGGCATGCCATCCGCCAGCGGATGAAGATGGGATGCAGATTCCCCATAGCAGGCTGATCAACACTATACCACACTCCCTGTCGAGCGCTTGCGCCTCGGGTGCAGATTTCAGATTTCGGATTACAGATTTTAGATTTCAGATTTCAGGAGTCCTCTAGACTTAGATACAGCTATAGTCAGGGGCCCAGCGAGCCCAAGTTGCATACCCAGGGGGCCAGCAGGATGCTCATAGTTACTATGTGGATGGTATGACGTAGGTAGGGGTATATAAATTGTGTGCTGGTTGGTACCTTATGGCTTATGGGGGCTGGTAATGTTTTTGTATGCTATTTTGTGTTAGTTATTAATAGATAGAAAATAGACCACCATGTTATCAGGTATGACTCTTACTCTCTTCAGTAAAGTTACGCTATTTTCAATCAGTCTCAGCCCGTCTCCTATTACTTCAGTATCTATCAGTATTATTGTTTTCTTTCAGTTATTTTCAGTTATTGCATTGCATACTCAGTGCCAGTGGTACTGACGCCAGTTTTGGGGTGCTGCATTACTTTCCTGGAGGTACTCAGAAGATGAGGAACATATCCTTCGTAGTTCTAGCCAGCGTACAGAGTCTTCAGCTCCTGTCATCCGGAGCTTGACAGCTAAAGGTTTACTTCCCATTTTGTTCGTACAGTATGGGTAGGCCGGGGCCCTATCCCGACCATCTTATTATTCTTAGAGGCTTGCGGATTGTATATTCCCTGTGGTTAGTTGTACCGGTCATGTGGGGTCGTATGTATGGTTTAGTTTGAATGTGATGGCCATGTGGGGCCTTGTTCAGTTGTCAGTTGGTGACCTTGTCGGTCACAGATCAGTTCAGCACTTGATTATACTTTTCAGTGATAACTAGTCAGCATGATGGCCTTGTCGGCCCGCATAGGTTCCCTTATGATCAGTTGTTCTGGTTAGCTGTTATATTCCTACAGGTGGCGATAGGACTAGTCGTCCAGAGGCTGTATTTACAGCCGTTATATAGCCCATTGTTTTCATAAATCCAGAATTAGAACCATCCTAGCACTAGAAGTGCTTAGGCTCAGTAGTCCAGCAGTCCAGGTCCTAGTAGTGCCCCTGGTGCCAGACATGCCTCCCAAGGCGGGGCGTGACAAACTTGGTATCAGAGCAGGTCATATCCCAGGGAGTCTGCAAGCCGTGCTAAGTAGAGTCTTGTTTATGGATGTGTTGTGCACCACATACTATAGGCAGGAGGCTGCAAGGCATGATAGGATGGTTACTCTTTCTTAATATTCAGTCGTGCCACAGAGTAGTACAGTATAGGGTTGAGTCCCTAAAACTTATTATACTCTTTGTTTATAGATAAAATGTCAGAATAGCGACATCTTATCGACAGCAAAAGATTGGACATAGCAGCAGCAGAGGGCACCAGCAGGATGCCTCAGCCTCGTTTAGAATCAGCCTGATCTGAAGGCGATACAGAGGCATCGTCCCGACCTTTCAGCATTCTCCACCCCATCAGGAACCACTCGAGATGACACCACCTCGGACAATTGCTATATCTACACCATCTGACCAGGAGGTCAGGAGTACATTAGTTATGTTAGCGCAAAAGATTGCTACTCAGCACCAGTCAATGCCACCTACAGTGGCAGAATCATCAGGTAGGCCTTGTAGTTCGAGGGTCCGTAGAATTCCTGGCACTATGTCCCCCAATGTTTACCGAGATAGATCGAACAGAGGACCCCCAGGACTTCCTGTATTAGATGCAGAGGATTTTCCAGGTAATGCATGTTACATCTATAAGGTCGGTCGAATTGGCGGTATTCCGACTGCGGGATATTGTTGTGTTGTGGTATGAGAGTTAGGAAAGGTCTCGAGGGAGAGATGTTGCCCCTCCTATTTGGTCCAGCTTATCAGAGGCCTTCCTGGACCGTTATCTACCACGAGAGATCTGATAGGCTCGGGTGGACCAGTTTTTACACCTGGAGCAGGGGGCGATGAGTGATTGAGAATATGCCCTGCAATTCGATTCTTTGGCCTAATATACTCCAGCGTTTGTAGACACCATGCCATCTAGAGTCCACCAGTTTATTATGGGGATGAACCTAGAGTATATTGAGGCCTGTATGATATCTACTTTGCAGGAAGATATGGATATTGCTCGAGTATAGGCTTTTGCTCAGACTATTGAGGGCCTTAGAAAGTGGAAACAGGATAGGAGATGAACAAGTCAGGAACAGTGCCACAGGGATAGGTCAGATAAGTTACAGCAGGAGATTCGGAGAGGGCCTAGGCCACGATTTTCAGATAAGCCACCTAGACCCCCGCCTCCATCACAAACAGCAGAGGGGTAGATTCAGTCGCCGAGGACAGTCAGCGTCCAATGGAAGTTCTCAAATAGTAGATTCACCCCAGCAGAGGTGGGCAGAAAAGAGCAGGTATACACCACCACTTTGCCCTATTTTCAGCCACGCCACTCTGGAGCTTGAAGATATGGCTCCACAGGGTGTTATATATGCAGACAAGAGGGTAATGTGATGAGAGATTGTCCAGCTAGGGGTCAAGGTGACTGGTATAGACAGGACAGGGCATCACCAGGGTCACGAGCTCTAGCAGCCCCGGCAGGGCGCAGGCCCTCAGTTTCAACAGACAGAGGCCAAGGCAGATCAGGGGCCTCTAGTTCAGGTACGGGCCCAAGCCGTACCTATGCATTACCAGGGAGACAAGATTCAGAGGCGTCTCCAGATGTTGTGACAGGTATGATGACTATTTTCTCTCACCCTGCTTATGTATTTATCCATCCGGGATCTACCTAGTCCTAAGTTACCATATTAGTGGCTCGAAAGTTCAGTATTGTACCAGAATTGCTTCGGCAACCCTTTTCACTATCTACACCCATTGGTGACTCTATTATAGCTAGAAGGGTCTATCGGGGGTGTACAGTAGAGGTTGCCAGCCGTCAGACTACATCTGATTTGGTAGAGCTAGAGATGGTTGATTTTGATGCCATAATGGGTATGGATTGGTTAGCTCCATGCTATGCTAATATTGAGTGCTGGACCAAGATGGTCCGCTTCCACTTTCCAAGGGAGGCAGTACGGGAGTGGAAAGGTAGTACATTTATGCTAAAAGGTAGGTTTATTTCCTATCTTCATGCGAGAAAGTTGATAGCCAAGGGCTGCATTTACCACATTGTTAGAGTTTAGGATGCTCGGGTAGAGCCTCCGACTCTACAGTCTGTTCTAGTGGTTAATGAATTCACCGATGTATTCCCAGATGAGCTACTTGGAATTCTCCCAGAAAGGGAAATAGACTTTGCAATTGATTTATTGCCCGACACTCAGCCTATATCAATTCCCCCTTATCGCATGGCTCCTGCTGAACTCAGAGAACTAAAGGAGCAGTTGAAGGATTTGTTAGACAAGGGCTTTATCAGGCCGAGTACTTCACCTTGGGATGCGCCAATTTTGTTTGCGGGAAAGAAGGATGGTTCCCTTCGCATGTGTATAGGCTATCGACAACTGAATAAAGTCACAGTCAAGAATAAGTATCTGCTTCCCAGAATATATAATTTATTTGATTAGTTATAGGGAGCCAAATATTTCTCCAAAATTGACTTAAGGTCCTAATATCATCAGGTTCGGGTTCGTGAAAGGGACATTCCAAAGACTGCCTTTAGGACCAGATACGACCATTTTGAATTCTTAGTCATGTCCTTTGGGCTGACGAATGCTCCAGCCGTGTTTATGGACCTGATGAACAGCATTTTCAGACCATACCTGGACTTGTTCGTGATAGTTTTTATTGATGCTATTCTTGTGTACTCTCACTCAGGGGTAGACCACCAGGATCATTTGCGGACAGTGCTCCAGATTCTCAAGGACCGTCAACTATATGCCATGTTCTCGAAATGTGAATTTTGGCTGAATTCAGTAGCCTTTTTGGGTCATATCGTGTCAGATGCTGGTATACAGGTAGATACCCAGAAAATAGAAACAGTAAAAGCTTGGCCAAGACCTATCACTCTAACCGAGGAACGCAGTTTCCTGGGGTGAGCAGGGTACTACAGAAGGTTTGTTGATGGATTTTCCACCTTAGCAGCACCTCTGACTAAACTGACGCAAAAGGCAGCAAAATTTCAGTGAACTGAGGCATGTGAGCAAAGCTTCCAGGAATTGAAAGACAGGCTAACATTAGCGCCAGTGTTGGCATTGCCAGAAGGTACATAAGGTTATGCAGTTTATTTTGACGCTTCGACCGTTGGGTTAGGATATGGCAGCATGGTAAAGTAATTGCTTATGCTTCCAGATAGTTGAGGAAACATGAAAAGAACTATTCTAAAAATGACCTAGAATTGGCCGCAGTGATTCATGCCTTGATGATATGGAGAAATTACTTCTATAGCGTCCACGTGGATATTTTCACTTATCATAAGATCCTACAGTATATCTTCACCCAGAAAGAACAGAACTTGCAGCAGCGTCGCTGGTTAGAGCTATTGAATCACTACAATGTGAATATTTTGTATCACGCTGGAAGGGCCAATGTGGTGGCGGACACCCTTAGTCGTAAGTCTATGGGGAGTTTGGCATACTTAAAGCCTGTGCAGCGGGAATTAGCCCAGAAATTGCATCAGTTAGCCAGTTTAGACGTTCGTGTAGTAGAAACAGAGGACAATGGACTGGTAATTTAAAACACCGCAGTATCATCTTTAGTCATGAAAGTAAAGGAACGGCAGTGTGAAGATCCTAGCCTGGTTCAGCTTAGAAAGAGAGTTCAGCAAGGAGAGGTGACAGATTTTCAGATAACCAAGGATGGGGTATTGCGATATAAAGATCGCCTTTGTGTTCCAGACATTGCAGGGCTTCGCTAGAAGATTATGGGCGAGGTACATTATCCCCGTTATTCTCTCCACCCAAGTTCAACGAAAATGTACCACGATATAAAACAAATCTACTGGTGGCCAGGAATGAAGAAGGGGATAGCAGAATTCATAGATCAGTGTCCCAACTGCCAGCAGGTAAAAGTTAAACATCAGAAACCAGGCGGACTGACTCAGGATATAGTTGTGCCTCTATTGAAATGGGAAGCAGTAAATATGGATTTTGTAGTGGGATTACCCCGCACCAGGCGTAGATATGATTCGATCTGGGAGATTATTGACAGACTAACAAAATCAGCTTATTTTCTGCTAGTAAGGGCTACCGTTTCTGCTGAGGATTATGCAGATCTGTATATCAGAGAAATAGTAAGGTTGCATGGTGTTCCAATGTCCATTATCTCCGACAGAGGGGCGCAGTTTACAACTAAATTCTGGCAATCATTTTAGAGAGGCTTGGGGACGCAGGTTAACCTGAGCATAAATTTTCATCCTCAAACAGATGGGCAGGTAGAACGCACCATTCAAACGCTCGAGGATATGTTGCGAGCATGTGTGTTGGATTTCGGAGGTAACTGGGATGAACATTTACCACTCATTGAGTTCTCCTATAATAATGCTTACTATTCAACTATTCAGATGGCGCTTTATAAAGCATTATATGGGCAAAAGTGCAGATCTCCAGTTGGTTGCTTTGAGGTAGGAGAATCAACATTGACTGGGACAAATATCATTCATTAGTCAGAGGAAAAAGTAAAGCTTATCAGGGAACATTTACTGACTGCTCATAGCCGCCAGAAATCTTATGCTGACGTGCGGCGCAGAAACTTGAAATTTAATGTTGGTGATTGGGTGTTTTTGAAAGTTTCACCGATAAAGGGTGTAATGAGATTTGGCAAGAAAGGCAAGCTCAGCGCGGGGTTTGTTGGGCCTTATCAATTTTGCCGAAGAATAGGCCAAGTGGAATATGAGTTAAACTTACCTCCAGAGTTAGAATCTGTCCACCCAGTTTTCCATGTGTTAATGTTGAGAAAGTGCATAGGAGATCCCTCCAGAATTGTCCCAGTCCATGATGTTCAGGTTATAGAGGAGTTGGCCTATGAAGAAGTTCCAGTTGCCATACTAGACCGGCAGATCTGCAGATTAAGAACTAAAGATGTTTCTTCTGTCATTATGGCGTAACAGGAACCGAGAGGAAATGACTTGGGAAGTAGAAGAAGATATGAAAGCTAGATACCCTCAGTTATTTAAGACTTAGTTAGTCAGAGGTATGTTGATATTGATGTTTTATGAGTTGCTTTATATTCATGTGTATGAGTGAGATGTTGACTTCAGTTTATTATGTAATGGATGTTATAGTATTATATGGAGTACCTGTATTGCATTTTTTTACGTTTCAGGATTTTTGAGATAGTCCATATTACAGGGGAAACTCTGCCAAAATTTTTTCAGAAAAGGTAGAGCAAGTTAAAATTTCTGCAAACGGGTGTTAACATTCGAGGAGGAATGTCCTTAAGGGGGGAAGGATGTTACACCCCGTAAGTTCTTGACACTTAGTTGGCCTATTCGCATGTTGGTTAAGAGTTTTAGAATGTCATATGTGCGAGAAAATGGCCCGGGGAGAGACCGGACAAGCGCCAAGTCGGAGCGTCGCAAGGCAAATACGAATTATAAATCGCATTCGACAAATGAGACTTAAAGGCCCCAAGAATATAAGGCCTCCCACCTTGTTTTAAATAATTTCCTTACATTTAATTTCCAGTGAACGATCAGTAAATAGGAGAGATGAACGGTTTTACTTAATTACCGACCGATTAAGCCGTCAAACGTAGTCCAAACTCAAATTATCTTCGGGTAGCGAAGTATAAAGCTGTAGGGAGCATTCCGGCGGAGTTAGTTTCGCAAAATTCGGTCGGCAATTGTCGTCACACTGAGCCAAGGTAAGTGGAATTGCTCCAAACTAGTGTTAATATACTCAGTAGTCCAGCAGTCCAGGTCCTAGTAGGGCACCAAGTGCCAGTCATGCCTCCCAAGGCGGGGCGTGACACAACAGGAGACTCAGCGGCCCGTTCGGAGAAGCCACGGGTCATTGGTTGTGGTCATGGTTTGAGGATTAAGTTTTCTAATAGGAATGACGGGGGGAAACTAAGATCCGTTGTTTGTGGTGAAGGGTCGTGGTGTGACCCATTGGAAGATGAGATGCCAAGGTTCAGGGGACTTACCACGGATGATGTAACTAGTTGTGGGTTGGAGGCACGGGTCGTCCTATCGATGCATTGTTTGGTTCCAAGAATGGGTCATCAGTAGTTGATTCCATGAGGGACCCGACGGGTCGTGGTGGGTTCTAACAACCCGTTGGTTCCATCCGACCAGTTTTCAAGGCAGGTTCATTAATGGTATTTTTGACTTTTTCACGATATAAGGCCCTAAACTACGTCTTTTTGTCTTGGGAAAGCTGGGTTTTTAAGAAAATAAAGCTTTCTAAACTCCCATTCATGCATGCAAGGATTTTGACAAGTGATCTAAGGGGAGATTTCAAGTTTTTCACCTCGATTCCTTCAATTTCATTGTTGAGTTTTTAAGGAGGGTTAGGAGTTGATAATCCCAGGTATGTAAGGTCTTCAATGGGTGGATTCTTCCACACCCATGCTCCTTCTCTATTAGTTACACAAAAAAATTTTAAAAACTCATGGGGTTTTATATTGGGTTTGTATATAATTTATTGATTTAATTATGGGTCTTGTGATTTTGAAACCCTATCATTATCTACTGATTTTGATCATCTTTTGAGCTTTAAACTGATATTGATATGGCTGATTTTGAATTTCTAATCAATTAATCTTGATTATGCATCCCCATGATAAACCGATTTATGATCCATTGATTCATTGATGTTTTTGATAAGCCCAAAATGTATTATGAATTAAATCATGAATATATTATGTTATCTATTATGACCTTTTGGAAATTTAAACTATATGCATGATTTACAAGTATATATGTATTTTATTAAGAATGAATTATGTTTTGGCTGACTCACGGGCCTCAAGTCATGGCTAGTTCACGCATGTTCAAGCATGTTTACGATTATAATGATATAACTAGCCTAAGAACTCATGTATGAATTATTATGACCACTATATATGTTTTGGGAGTAGTTTCGAACATCGAGTAGGTTCAGGGCTAAGGTTAAGCCCCGGATTTCATGAACTTCGTGTCACCGTAGGTATGTTGGGGCCCATTCATGTTTGTCCCTGTCTTGAATGGCCATTTTCATATGTGATTTTGCCCTTCATGGTTCCTAGCTGTGGCAAGATATGAACACCCTCCCGACTAGGATTACAAGTCGAGCTTCATGTGTGCTCATATGGGGTATGTCAGTTAAGAGAATCTCCCACTGTTCCTCATGATTTACGCATGTTATGATTATGTATGTTGGATCAAGTTATGTTAAGCGAAGTTCTTCTATTATGATTATTACTATGTTTATGTTACAAATGTTTTGAACACCTCGAACCGTGTAATATGTTATAATGATTTATGATACTGGCATGCTGTCCTACTCTTATGACCATTTATGAGTTTCATACATGTTTTAAATTTCCACTTTACTTACCTTGCATACTTAGTATATTCCATGTACTGACCGCATACTTTTTATGTTGTATCGTCTCATGATACAGGTCCTAGTTCTTAGGCTCATCCTCACCCGTAGATAGATTCGGACTTTCTCACAGTGCACTTGGTGAGTCCTCATGGTCTGAGGGCTACATGTTCACACTCTATGTTATTCCTTCAGTTTTTGGATGTTAGATTAGTTTGGGAGTTTTCCATCAATCCGCCTTTCATGTTTAGAGGCTTATCAGACTAAAATGTTGTATTCCGCCATATTATATAAATATTGTACTGTTTTCCCTTATGTTATGTTATGATTACATTCTCTATGCTATGTCTTCCACTTATGTGATTGAATTAGATGTATGCTCATGCAATGGGTCGACTTGGGGTATTCGGGGCTCCTTGTCACGTGTCTACGATCCGGGTGTATGTTTCAGTTATGACAAAACCTTAGCACCAAGTGTCCTGTCAAGACCCTGTGGCGTTGGCCCGAAAACCTGCCACCAAATTGTCCAAGAAATTTGCCTCCTCCTCTGAATCTGAATGCTCATGACATGATTCCTTTCCCTGAGCTCCCACTGCATTTATCTTTCTAAAACCAACAGCCATAACACTGTTCGTGAGCAGGTCTAACGATGTTAGCATATGAGCTAATTCCTTAACACGCTACTCTTTTTTGAGTTGATCTGCGGTCATACCAACAACATACATACCTGCAGCTGCTTCCACTTCCTTGGTGTGGAAGGCTCTATTAGACTTAGTTTGTCTGTCAAGAATAACGACAACTTGCTCCCATATGTGACTCATCAGTACTCCTCTCGCTACAGTATCTGCTATAACTTTTGTGTTGTTATTCAAGGACCTGTAAAAAGTCTCAAATAAGCTGTCATTTAGAATTCTATGGTTTGGGCACGTGGTCAGCTTCTTTTAAATCTCTACCAGGTCTCACGAAGTGACTCCATTTTCTATTGTCGGAAGTTATAGATCTCATCCTAAATTGTACCATCCTGGAGGGTGGGAAGAACCATTCTAGGAAAGCTTATTTAAAATCCCTCAAGTTGGTAATTGAGTTTTTGGGAAACTCTGATAATCATAGAGTGGCCTCTCCAGAAAGAGAGAAGGGGAAGAGTCTCAACCTTATTGGATCCTGACTTATACCGGGCAACCTATACGCCTTGCATATTCCATCGAAGTTCATCAAGTGTAGGTTTGCATCATCATCTACATTTCTAGTAAAAACCCCTTTTATATTCAGCAACTGTATCATGGTGCTAGTGATGTCAAATTTTGCCCTAGAAGGCAAAGGTGGTGGTACGATAGCTCCAGTTGACCCGACTTTATCAATATCCGGTTCACCCTCATCAAAGAACTGAGGAGCATATATCTGGCCACTATTGCCACTTCCATGGAGGCCAGCATTCATGAATTCATCCCGAGCATCTTTGGCTTCCTAAAGTGCAGCATGTCGAGCTAACTTAGCTTGCCTAGCTTCTGCAGTAAGACGGGCCTCTCTTTGCTCATCTCCATTCTTTGAAGTGTTCGTTCTAGTTCAAGATCAGGAGGAATCAGGGGGTTTCCGCTCCGTCGAGTACTTGATATTCACAAAGAGAAAACCTGTAGGTGTCAAAAACAAAAAGAAATGTAAATGAGGAAATAACCAAAAAATGTTAAACACAAGCAAGTAATCTAATCTTAAGCCGTATTTTCCGGCAACGGTGCCACTTTTTGATAACGCCCAAAATCACACTCCTGATAAAGCATGAAGCGGACGTTGTCAATAATGAACCCAACAAATGTTATGGTCGATCCTATATGGAATATTGTAATACCCTGAAGATGCCTAAGATTGGATCCGGGATCAAATCTAGAAGTTGGATGAAAACTGGGAAAGTTGCAGAACGGGAGACCTAACAGATCGTTGGTCCAACAAATGACCCGTTGGGAGTAGTCGTGGGGAAATGTAGGCCTGGTGGTAGTGGAGGTAACGAGCGAAGTAATGACTCATTGTTCATTACAATGAGTCGTCATATGGAGTCGTGGGGAGTACCGGTGCTCAGCTAAAGGGAAGGTAACAAGTCATCTAATGACTCGTCTTGAGTAGTAACGAGTCGTGGGATGAGTCGTTACTAGGTAGAAGGGACTTTTTGCAATTTAGGCAGCGAACTTGATAGATGGTGACCACAAGTCGTGGTCACCAGTGATGAGTCGTGATGTCTCCCATTACTAGTCCCGGACGGTTATTAGATAGTGTACTTAACGAATGATGCCACGAGTCGTGGCCCAGGACAATGAGTCCTTAGGTCCCTCGTGGTGACTTCAGTGACTTTCAGGCAGTAGACCTAATGAGAGGTCCCAACGAGTCATGGTCTCAACCAACGACTCGTTGGGTGACCCGTTGGGACCTCGTCGACTTGATTTCAGTTTTTACTCCAAGGATTCTTTTGTAAATTCCTAACCTCCTAGATCCTAAACTAGGTTGTTTTGGGATATTTTGTGGACATTTAGACGGAGAAAATGCTTCCACCCTCATTCCCACTCAATTTTCAGGAAAAAAAATTTGTAAGCTCTCCTCTGAAGAAACACTCAAGCGGGCTTAGGTTTTTCCTCCATTGCAACAGTTCAAGTCTTCTTCTTTGGGAAATTGTTAGTCAGGTATGTGGGAATTCAACAAGGGAATAGTTCTTCCCTTTTGATCCCCAAAACACTCTTATAGTTTCTCTATCAGTCATAGCCCTGAGCTTTCAAGTACGATGAGATTACATGTCAGTTTTCATTGATTTCACATAGAATTATATCCATGCTTATTGTTGATATAATCTCCATCAGTTCTTGACCAAATTGTTGATGTCCCTGCAAAAGTGAATTTAAGCCCGGAGCTTTCGAATGAAATGTATTTATGTATAAAATTTGTCATGGTTTGTGAAGTGTGATTTGGGCTGATTTTCTAGTATTCCTTATAGTTTAGATGTTGAGTAATTTCTCCCTTGACAATAATGATTTTATCCCTGGTATGAATGAGAAAACTACAATACTGCTTGTCGGATGAGACTTCCTTATTTCTTTAAATTATTGCCATATTGTGGATTCCCCTGTTGTCAGAATAAGTTGAATACTCTGTTAGCTTCTTAGTAGTTCAGTTCAATTAGAACTTAGAATTTCCTCAATGCTATTCATAATTTTTCAACTGATCAGTTTGACTATAGAAATCCTTGAGGTGTATGTGATACCTCCAGTTAGCAGAATCAGACTCAGAACTCTGTTTCATTGGTCCACTAGGTGGTCATGCCACTTTAGACAGATAGCTCTGACTAGCCCTAGGACCCCAGTCAAATTACAGTTTGTTCTTAGACCGTTATGACACTTACAGATAAGCAATTCTTACCAGTTTAGAACCTTGTTTCAAAATCTTGTCCAATAAGACTCTTAAGGTACCTTCAGCTATATATCCTTGACTAGTCTCGAACCCATTTTTGATCTATCAGCTTAGTTTTTAGTCAGGTATTCCAGTGGGAGAAGGACTTAGCACCAAGCGAACTGGGGTACCAGAGCACCTAGGTTCCCAAAACTACGTTGTCTCCGTAGGTTATAGTACTTATTAGCCTTATTGGCCCCAGACTTTTGTGATCACCTAGTTCATGCCTCTATCCCCTGGAAAAGTATATTGGGTCCTACCAGTGAAACGTATTTATCGGACTCCACATCTAGATCACGTGGTTATATGTCGGTTACACATTCTCCCACTAATTAGCTCAGTTCAGTCAGATCAGTTTAGTGTAGTAACTCAGGCTCAGTACTTCAGACTTAGGGCATGTCTTTGACCGCCAGACAGGGTCATCTTGACCATCTCAATTTACATTATTTGTTTTAGTTCAGTATACCAGTTGGTCATTGCATGTCATTTTCAGTTAACTCTTTTATATTCAGTATGTTTTGTCCTACTTACTCAGTACATTCAAAGTACTGACGCATACTTTTGTGCTGGATCATTTCATGATATAGCCACATGTTCTTGGACCCAGCACCATTAGCCGATTTCGTTTAGATCTCTCTCTCAGCAACAACAGTTTGAGTCCTCCTCTTTCGAGGACGTTATTTCATTCATTTCAGTTCCCTTTATTATTTTCAGTTATACTTAGTGTTTGCTAGGGGCTTGTCCGAGCAACTCCTTAGTTAAATGGCTTTTAGACACATACGTGATTTTCAGTCTATTGGTATTGTTCAGATATTTTAAACTTAGTGATTCAGACTTACTTTCATGAATGTCTTAGGTTATTATTTTAAACCTTCCGCCATTATATTTACTCAGAATGCTAGTGTATCACAGACCAGGAGTTGACTTGGGGTCACTTGTGGATTCAAGTACTATGTTCCATCCAGGGTATGGACTCAGAGTGTGACAAACTTGGTGTCAGAGCACTAGGTTAAGAGTATCCTTGGTATGTTTGTAAGCCACATTGAATAGAGTCCTTTTCATGGGTGTGAGGTGTGCGACAATTATGACTAGGTGGCTACAATATGTTATTAGGAAAACTCTCTTTTGTTCATACTATTTATCATGCATTAAAGTTCAATTCCAAAAACATCCTTGTAGCTCGTGCTCTGTTTCATTTACATGAATCATGCCTCCATGACGTGATAACGGCAGAAGGGCTGGTAATGCCAACAGACCTGCCCCACCAGCCCCAACAGCCCCAACAGCCCCATAGGATGACCCAGTGTCCTCCGTGGAGTTTAGGGCGGCCATCCAGCTAATTGCTCAGACAGTCACCAATCAAGTGACCCAGCAGTTCATTCCAGTTAACACAAGCAGGTCCGCAACAGCTGCTAGGGTGCGGGATTTCACCCAAATGAACCCTCCATCATTTTAGGGAACCAAGATAGGGGAAGATATCCAAGAGTTCCTATATGAGATTAAGAATATTACCCACATTATGGGTGTTAGCTCCACTGAGAGTGCTAATCTGGCTTCCTACCAGCTAAAAGGGGTAGCCTAGGTCTGGTATGAACAGTGGAAATAGGGGCGGCCGGCGGGAGTAGGACCGGTGGAGTGGGAGGAGTTCTATACAGCCTTCTTTGATAGATTTTTCCCTTGGGAGCTGAGGGAGGCAAAAGTGGCTGAGTTGATGAACTTATGACAAGGAAACAGGACCGTAGAAGAATATGCATTAGAGTTTACCAGGATGTCTAAGTACACTCTAGATATGGTAGTCGAGCCAAGGGCTGGCATGTTGAAGTTTGTGAATGGAGTGCCGAACCTAGTCCTCAAGGAGTGCAGGACAGTGATGCTGATTAGGGATATGTACCTCTCCAACCTGATTGTCTAAGCCCAACAGATTGAGGCCGAAAAACTGAAGGATATGGAGAGAAAGAATAAGCGGGACAGGAGTGGCCAGTTAGATCATGGTCATCAGAGGTCATGTGGTAACAACCGCCCACAACAGCAACAACAACAACAATAGTAGAGAGCCCCAACACCCAGCTCAGCCAGTGCCCCAACCTTCAGGTACCGCCAGGATCGTAGGGGTAGAGCATCTGGTTCTCAGTCTCAGAGCTACAGTGCTGGGAACAGATATCTAGCTTGGCCCAAGTATGGAAAGAATCACTCGGGAAAGTTTCTTCAGGGTTGAGAGAGCTGCTTTGGTTGTAGATAGCTTGATCATCGGCTTAAAGATTTCCCGTCCGCAGGACTGGGGAGAGCACAATCCACCACATCATCAACTCCAATAGGCCGACCAACTCAATAGGCCATCACATCAAGTATGGATGGTGGTCAATGCCATAATTATTTTTATGCATTGTCTTCCCATCAGGATCAGGAAAGCTCACCTGACATAGTCAAGGGTATGTTATGCCTCATTCATTTGGAGGTGTATGCCCTTCTACATCCAGGAGGCACCCTTTCATTTGTGACTCCCTATGTAGTAGTGCAGTTCAATATCAGTCCAGAGGTCCTCTCAGAACCATTCTCAGTCTCCTACCCTGTTGGCGAGTCAGTTAGAGCCAACCGAGTGTATAGAAACTGCCCAGTCTCAATATTGAATAAAGTCATTCCAGCTGATCTCGTAGAGTTAGACATGGTAAATTTTGACCTTATCCTCGGCATGGATTGGTTACTCTCTGGTTATGCCTCGGTTGACTGTGGAACTAGATTGTTAAGTTTCAGTTCCCTAATGAGCTAGTGTTGGAATGGATAGACAGTAGTTCAGCGCTAAAGGGTCGGTTTATTTCCTACCTTAAGGACCATAAGCTCATTTCCAAGGGATGTATTTATCATCTGGTTTGGGTCAAAGATTCAACTCTGATACCCCAACCATCCAGTCAGTTCTAGTGGTAAGCAAGTTCCTAGATATATTTCTTGAGGATCTTCCCGGAGTTCCCCCTGAACGAGAAATAGACTTCTAAATAGAACTTCACCCAGATACTCAACCCATCTCCATCCCTCCTTACATAATGACTTCAGCTGAGCTAAAGGATTTGAAGGAGCAGCTAAAAGATCTTCTTGACAAGGGTTTTATCAGACCCAACATCTCTCCCTAGGGTGTTACAGTACTATTTGTGCGTAAGAAGGATGGTTCCCTCAGAATGTGCATAGATTACCATAAACTGAACAAAGTCATCCTCAATAATAGGTATCCCCTACAAAGAATCGATGACCTATTTGACCAACTTCAAGGAGCCAGGTGTTTCTCGAAGATAGATCTCAAGTTGGGGTTCCATCAGCTAAGCGTCAGAGAGTGTGACATACCAAAAACAACACTCAGAACTGGGTATGGTCACTACGAGTTTGTGGTGATGTCCTTTGAGCTAACAAATGCTCCCGCAGCCTTTAGGGACTTGATGAACAGAGTTTTCAAGTAGTATCTGGATATGTTCATCATTGTATTTATCAATGACATTCTGGTATACTCCAGATATGAGGAAGAGCGTGCTAACCACCTGAGATTAGTAATGCAAACACTCAGAGACCACCACCTGTTTACCCAGTTTAGCAAGTGCGAATTTTGGTTAAAGTCCACGACTTTCTTGGTTCATGTGGTCTCGGGTGAGGGAATACAAGTAGAGCCTCATAAGATAGCTGTAGTGAAAGATTGGACCAGACCTACCTCCCTAACAGAAATTAGGAGTTTCCTGGTCTTAGCTGGTAATTACTAATGGTTTGTGGAAGGCTTCTCCTCTATAGCATCTCCTCTGACTAATTTAACTTAGAAAAAAGTGAAATTCCAATGGTCGGGCGCGTGTGAGAAGAGTTTCCAGGAGTTGAAGACTTGGCTCACTACCGCTCTAGTTTTGACCTTGCCATAAGGAACAAAGTGGTTGGTTGTTTATTGTGACGCTTCCAGAGTTGGACTCAATTGTGTTCTGATGTAGTGGGGCAAAGTGATAGCCTATGCCTCCAAACAACTCAAGGTTCATAAGAGAAATTATCCAAATCATGACTTGGAGTTGGCAGCAGTGGTGTTTGCACTGAAAATATGGAGACATTATCTTTACGGGGCTCAAATGGATGTGTTCATAGATCACAAGAGCCTTCAGTATGTGTTCAGTCAGAAGGACCTAAATCTTCGTTAGAGAAGGTGGTTGGAGCTACTGAAAGACTATGACATGAGAGTGTTGTATCACCCGAGCAAAGCCAATGTAGTGGCTGATGCACTAAGCAAGTTGTCTATGGAAAGTGTAGCTCATGTTGAAGAGGGAAAGAAGGAAATGGTAAAGGATATTCATAGGCTAGCTCGGATGGGGGTACAGTTGGTGGATTCAGCCGAGGGTGGAGTGGTAATGCAATGTAGGTCAGATTCCTCCTTGGTAGTTGAAGTGAAGTCTAGATAGGATGAAGATCCCATCTTACTCAATCTTAAGAAAGCAGTTCTCAGAAAGGAAATAGAAGCTTTGTCAAAAAGAAGAGATGGGGTGCTCCGTTACCAGGGCAGATTGTGTGTACCGGATGTTGGTGACTTGAGACAACAGATACTGGCTGAAGCACACCGTTCTAGATATTCCATTCATCCTGGTGTTACCAAGATCTACCGTGATTTACTGGATATCTACTGGTGGAATGGTATGAAAAGAGATATTGCTGAATTTGTAGCCAAGTGCCCGAACTGCCAACAAGTTAAAGTAGAACACCAGAGACCAAGAGGTATAACTCAGGATATCAGTATACCTATATGGAAGTGGGAAGATGTAAACATGGATTTCATTATGGGTCTACCTTGGACACGTCGGCAACATGACTCTATTTAGGTAGTAGTAGATCGGATGACTATGTCAACACATTTACTCCCAGTTAAAACGACGGATTCAACTGAGGACTATGCTAGACTTTATATCTGAGAGTTGGTCAAGCTTCATGGGGTGTCATTAGCTATCATTTCAGATAGAGGAAGTCAGTTCACCTCACACTTCTGGAATTCTTTTTAGAAGGGACTAGGCACTCAGGTCAAGCTCAGCACAGCTTTTCACCTGCAGACAGATGGGCAAGCTGTGCGAACTATTCAAACCTTAGAAGATATGTTGAGAGTGTGTGCGATCAATTTTAAGGGCAATTGGGATGACCATTTGCCTCTTTTCGAGTTTGCGTACAATAATGCTACCACTCTAGCATTCAGATGGCCCCGTTTGAGGCATTATATGGTAGGAGGTGTAGAACTCCTATAGGGTGGTTTGAGTTTGGTGAAGCTACCTTGATAGGGCCAGACTCGATGCACGAGGTAATGTAGAAAGTTCAATTAATCCGAGAAAGGTTTGAAATAGCTCAGAGCCATTAGAAATCCTATGCCGATGTGCGGAGAAGAGAGTTGAAGTTTGCAGTTAATGACTAGGTTTATCTGAAAATTTCTCCCATGAAAGGGGTGATGAGGTTTGTAAAGAAGGGAAAGCTCAGTCCGAGATATGTGGGACCCTATTGAATCTTGAGACGAATTGGCAAGGTAGCTTATGAGCTGGAGTTACCTTCAGAGTTGGCATCTGTGCATCCTGTATTCCACGTGTCTCTTTTGAAGAAGTGCATCGGGGATCCAATTTCAGTTGTGCCATTGGACAGCATGGGAGTGAAAGATAGTCTCTCATATGAGGTGGTTCCAGTTCAGATCCTTAACCATCAGCTTTGTAAGCTGAGGAAAAAGTAGATAGCGTCAGTCAAGGTTTTGTGGAGAAATCAGCAGGCGGAGGGAGCTACGTAGGAGGCCGAAGCTGATATGATGCCCAAATACCCACACTTTTTCTTTACCAACTCTGTTACAGCTTGAGATATTAGTTTTGGCTCTAAAACTCAATTTAGTTTTCATGTTCTGTTCAAGTGTTTAAGTTTCTTTAACATTTATGGATGTATGTATAAAAAGTATATTCAGTTTAGTCATGTAATTTGAATTAGAGATAGTCATTTCGACAGTTTTGGTTTAAATAATTAAGTATTTGAATATGATGATTGCATGTCTTTGTTTTTTTTTGGGTGTTTCCAACATTCGTGGATGTATGTTCCCAAGGGGGAGATATTGTAACACCCTGAAGATGCCTAATATTGGACCCTGGATCAAATCTGGAAGTTGGCTGAAAACTGGGGAAAAAGTTGTGGAATGGGTGACCTAAAGGATCGTTGGTCTAACCAATGACCCTTTGGGAGTAGTCATGGGGAAATGCAGGCCTGGTGGCAGTGGAGGTAACGAGCAAGGTAAAGACTCGTTGTTCGTTAGAATGAGTCATCATCATGCAGAGTACTGGTTCTCAGCTAAAGAGAAGGTAAAGACTCATCTAATGACCCATCTTGAGTGGTAACGAGTCGTGGGATGAGTCATTACTAGGTAGAAGGGAATTTTTGGAATTTAGGCAGTGAACTTGATAGATGGTGACAACGAGTCGTGGTCACCAGTGACGAGTGGTGATGTCTCCCATTACCAGCCTCGAACGGTTATTAGATAGTGTACCTAACGAGTGATGCCACGAGTTATGGCCTACGGCAATGAGTCCTTAGGTCCCTCATGGAGACTTCAGTGACTTTCAAGCAGTAGACCTAATGAGAGGTCTCAACGAGTCATTGTCTCAATCAACGACTCATTGGGTGACCCTTTGGGACCTCATCAACTTGATTTTAGCTTTTAGTCCAGGGTTTCATTTGTAAATTCCTAACCTCCTATATCCTAAACTAGGTCATTTTGGGTAATTTTGAGGGGATTTAGAGGGTCAAAATGGTTCCTCCCTCATTCACACTCAATTTTCAGAAAAAAAAAACATCGTAAGCTCTCGTTCAAGAAACATTCAAGCAAGCTTAGGGTTTTCCTCTATTGCAGCAGTTCGAGTCTTCTTCTTTGGGAAATTGTTAGTCAGCTATGTGGGGATTCAACAAGGGAATAGTTCTTCCCTTGTGTTCCCTAAAACCCTCTTAGTTGTTTCTCAATCATTCTTAGCCCTGAGGTTCGAGTACGAAGAGATTACATATTAGTTTTCGTTAATTTCACATAGAATGAAATCCATGCTTATTTTATATGACCTCCATCAGTTCTTGAACAAACTGTTGATGTCCCTTTAAAAGTGAATTTAAGCGCTGAGCTTTTAAATGAAACATATTTATGTATTAAATTCCTCATGGTCTGTGAAGTGTGATTTGGGTTGATTTTCTAGTATTCCTTATGGTTTAGATGTTGAGTTATTGCTACCTTGACATGAATGATTTTAGCCCTGAGAAAACTATAATACTGCTTGTCGAATGAGACTTCCTTATTTTTTGAAAATTTTGCCATATTGTGAATTCCCGTGTTGTTGGAGTAAGTTTACTCTGTTAGCTGCTTAGTAGTTCAGTTCAATTAGAACATAAAATTTCCTCAGTGCTATTCAAAATTTGTCAGCTGATTAATTTGACTACAAAACTCCTTGAGGTGTTTGTGAGACCTCCCAGTTAGCAGAATCAGACTCAAAACTCTGTTTCATGGTTCCACTAGGTGGTTATGACACTTTAGTTAGATAGCTCTGACTAGCCCTAGGATCCCAGTCCGATTACCGTTTGTTCTTAGACGGTTATGACGCTTCTAGATAAGCAACTCTGACCAGTCTAGAACCAAGTTTTAGAATCTGGTCTTATAAGACTCTCAGGTTACCTTCAGCTATATATTCTTGACTAGTCTTGGACCCAGTTTTGAGCTATCAGCTTAGTATTGAGTCAGGTATTCTAGTGGGAGAAGGACTTAGCACCGAGCGGACCAGGGTTCCAGCGCACCCAGGTTCTTAGAATTACATTGCCAGCATAGGTTACAATACTTATTCGCCTGATTGGACCCATAATTTTGTGATCACCCAGTTCATGCCTCTATACCCTAGCAAGGTATATTGGGTTCTACCAGTGGGGCGTATACATCGAACTCCATGTCTAGCTCACATGGTTATATGTCGGTTACAGACTCCCACTAGTCAGCTCAATTCAGTCAGATCAGTTCAGTGTAGTATATCAGACTCAGTTTTTTAGTCTTATGGCATGTCTTTGACCACCAGAAAGGGTCATCTTGACCATCTCAGTTTACTTCAATTGTTTCAGTTCAGTATACTAGTTGGTCATTGCTTGTCATTTTCAGTTTAGTCTTTTATATATTCAGTTATGTTTTCTCCTGCTTACTTAGTACATTCGAAGTATTAACACATACTTTTATGCTGTATCGTTTCATGATACAGCCGCAGGTTCTCGGACCCAGTGCCATTAGCCAATTTCGTTCGATCTCTCTCTCAGCAGTAGCAGTGTGAGTCCTCCTATTTCGAGGATGTTATTTCATTTATTTTAGTTCCCATTATTATTTTTAGTTAGGCTTAGAGTTAGTTGGGGGCTTATCCCAGCAACTCCTCAGTTAGATGGCTTTAAGATACTGACGTGGTTTTCAGTCTATCAATATTGTTTAGATATTCTAAACTTTGAGATTCAGACTTACTTTCAAGAATGTCTTACGTTATTATTTTAAAGCTTCTGCCATTATGTTTACTCAGAATGCTAGTGGATCATACACCAGGGAGTTGACTTGGGGTCACATGAGGCTTCAAGTCCTGTTACGTCCAGGGTATAGACTCGGGGCATGACAAATATGGTCATGAAATTGAATAATGCAGGCATTTAAGCTTTTAGGCATGTTATCTCCAAAAGGGGATTTATAAAAAAAATTATAAAACAAGATTGAAAATTGATTGTTGTTTATCAAGATTTGCAATTAACTAGGGTGAGCATTCACGATGGGTTCATAACTACTTCGGCTTTACACTCATGATCTATCCCAATACTTACTTATAGAACTTATAGTTAGGGTTCATCAAAATGACTGCTTTGTCCCTTTTGGATGACTATACTCAATCACCATATTAGTTCTCATGAGCGATTTCAATTCAACCATTATAAATTTGTTTGAAATAATCTATCTTGGGATTGCAACTCAAGTTATTTAATGACCCATAAAGACCAAGGCTTTGTTGTAGTTTTCTTTTCCTAATCTCTATTTCTCTAAGTTCAAGCAAGAAAATAACTCAGGAAAGTATTAACAATGCGCTTCTTTAAGAGACATTAAAGATGAAGAGAATACAATACAAGTGTTTAGCATTGGTTTCGAATTATTTTTTGTAACCCTAGTTCGATAATTTACTATGGTTCCCACAACCCTAGTTGTGGAGTTTTTAGCCTCTCATTATTGTAAGATAGTTATTAGCATTCATATACAAACACATAATTGAATACTTACAAACATGATTGAAATGTAAACATGCTTGATTACTGCAAGAATTGAAGTTTAATAATTCAAGAACAAGGAAGAATCAAAGAAAGAAAATCTCCAAGAGTTGAGTTAAAGCTAACAACAACTTGTCTCTCAATGATATAAAACTCAATGTTTGACTCTCCAATCTCCTCTCCCTACTAAAAATAACCTAAAAAGTATTTATAAAAATAATTGGAACCTTCTCCTAAGTAAATAGGGAAACTACCAAAAACTGTCGCCACTTTCACATATGACCCGTAACAGGATTGTAGGGGTCGTACCTTGACTCGTACATTGGCTGGTTTCTGCTGAATCTGGATATGTTTTTACTTCATGTACGACTCATACCAAGAACCTGTGAGTCATGCAATCTTCTCGTGGCTTGCACTTGCTGACATTCTCTGTTAACTTCCACAGATGGCTTGGTGTGACTCATACCTTAGTTCCACGATTCGTGACTCCTTCTCGTACCTTGAATACTTCTAGTCTTCTCTTTTTCTAGACTTTTTTGCGGTACATTGGTATGGGTCTTAGGCAGTTCTCACGACTCATGGATGCTGCCCATGCCAAGATACTTGGCCTGTGCAATACCTTCTGGAATTTACTACGACTGCTATGGTACGACTCGTACAATGAGCCGTAAGTTGCCTTTGCCTCATGATTTGGTGCTAGACCTTTCCACGACTCTATGTACGACTCATAGCAAGATGGTACGACTTGTACTAAGATTCGTACTAAGCCGCATTTCTGCATTTTTCACCATCATTAGCACAATTAATCTCCAACATCTATTTTTCCTAAAAACAAAGTAAAAGTGCCTCATCTCAATATAAACAAACCTAAGTCCATACTAGTTTCCCAATTTTAAGTGTTGCAAGTGCTGTCAACTCACAGAACATCAGCAGCACCAACTTGGCTTTGCAGAATGATGACTTCATCCAGGCAGTCATGCATGGGCAAGGCTCCTTCAACTTGAAAAAGAAAGAGCAAAGGGATGGCTAAGTCAAAGAAGCCCCCACCAACACCAGTGAGGCAATCATATTTTGGATGCTCGACATGAAGGCACACTATGCCATTTGTGTTGGAAAATCAATCACAACAGACAAAATATTTGATCTGGCGGTGATGAGAAATGACTTCCCCAACATCATTGTGCAATTCAACTGCCATCAATAGCATATATTTTCTGAACCTTTGACTAAGTACTACACTAACTTGTCGCTTGAGTTTTATGCTTCATACCAAGAAAAACAAGATGCTATAAAGCATCAGCAGAAAGTTGATGAATTTCCTTTTCTTCCTTAAGTTTGGATTAGGGGTGTGGATGTTGATATCACCCTATATTCCATCAATGCATTATTTTGGGCTGATGAGATTGACCCACGAACTGAGTACACTAAAAGAGTGGCCAAATAAAGAAGATCATTTTAGCTGGACTTCTCCAATTAATGCTAGTGGCCAGCCACTATGGGCCTCTATGGGTGGGGAGATTTTGAGGCATGAACTCAAGTTTGAAACAAAACAGTGGCTAGAGTTCGGGTGTTGCCGGATCATGCCATTAGATAATAACCAAAGAGTGAACTTGGAGGCTCCTATCCTCATCACTTGTGTCATGACAGGGGTTCCCATCAACTTTGTGGAGATAGTGTCCAATAAAATGAAAAAAAAGGCAAGGAGGCAAGGAATGTTGATGCCATATGGAGTGCTTATCTCTCAACTACGCCTCAATAAAGTGGTGCCACTCTTTCTTGACGAGTCTCCTAGCTCCACCACTAGTGTGATAAATGTGGAGAGGAAAATGGATGCTAAGGAACCCAATGTGAAGAGAAAAAGATCACAGGCTTTTGAGGCTCTCGTAGGCTCTACCTCTCATGACATATATGAGAACCCTATAGCTCTTGAACTTAATAATCCACACCCCTATACATCGGGTCATGTATCGGGGGAAACACCATTTTTAGGGACATCACCTCCCCTGAAATACTCTCGCCCAAGTGGAATATAGAAGCTGGCCAAAATGGCTGATTCTCATGAGAGCTAGCTGCAAAAGCTAGCCTAAGATCTCCCAGTCCTTATAACCAGAACTGTGAAGCGAGAGTTGAAGAATATGTATGATAGCCTAACCTAACTCTAAGTCCTGAGTGGATGTAGTGAAGGGCGCCGTAACATCTCTTTGGGCTGGAGTGCAGGCAGAAATGAGCACCACTGGAAGACTCGGATTTCAGTGCTCTTGATGCAGATATGGCTGCCCTATCCATAGCCTAGGGTCCCATAGACGATTTGTTTGAGGGCTTAGGCTGGGAGGAGGAGCAATATTTGGGCAGCTCTGGTGATGATAAAGAGGCTGATGATGAGGATGAGGAGTAGCCAATTTAGGGTGTTCCCACCACCCTCTCTATTTTCATGCATACATTGGGGAAAATGTATTATTATAGTTTGGGGTGGGTCAAGCTCGCTTTTTCTCTCTTGTGGTTGTTATTGAGTTTTTGTGCCCTTGTCAGGCTTGTTGTTGATATTTGTGTTGCACTGGCGGAATTTTTGATGTTTTGGATGATTTGTAGTTTTTTATTATGGTAGAATGCCCTTGTCAGGCTGATTCAATTTTTTTGTGATGCTGTGGTTGGTGGTTGTTGCCCTTTTCGGGTATGTGATGAAGGAAAAATGAATGAAAAATTCTTCTTAAATTGTTAGTGCCATTTATTAGGTCTATGTTAAATTGCACAATGTTGTTGACCCATGTTTTTATTATTGACTTATGTTTATAGTACTAGTAAATAAACTCCAATGATTTTCTTCATACCACATTTCTTTCCCAATGAACGATTTTCTTTTCTTTTCTTTTCTTCTCGAACTAGGTGGCATTTCCACATGATGGATTGAGAGGCAACTTTCTTAAGGAAAAATGCCGAGTTTAAATTCCTTTCATTCAATGATTACAATGTCTTCCGAGAGGTACCACAAGAAATTTTTTCTTAAATGGCATGGCTGTTGAAAAGATGAATTTTAAGAAAGAAAGCGACATTTGAATTTGAGAGTTGAGTACTCTTTTGTCATAGGTTATACATTCTTTGTTTATCTTCTTGATTCTCATGTTCTCTTGTTTTATGACTCTTGATATGGTGATGAAAATGGTATGAACCACTTGGAGGATGATACTTTGTGGGAAAGGTTTTAGTTTAATTCTTTTGCATGAACAATTGTCTAGAACTTGGCCCAAGTGTGACTCAAGGCAAAATCCTACATGTAGTTGCACTTTGAAGATGATTTTAGGCTTTCTCTTAGATAGATACTTTACCCATATGACCTCCTTGAGTATGAATCCTTGTTAGCCTACGTTGATCTTTTAAGCCTTTTCCTTGGAAATCATATTACTAGCCCAATACCCCTTTCATAATCTCTCTTTGGAACTCATCCTCCCTAGTGCTAGTTGTGGAAAGAAATGCAAAAATGATGCTCGAAGTCCCAAAAGTGTGGGAATAGAAAAGAGAAAGATGAGCCAAAAGTGTAAGTTTGGGGGTTGCAAAAAGAAGGAAAATGGGAAAAATGATATGAACTTCAATGTGAGGTAGCACTACATTATTAAGAGAATGAATGAATTGTTTGGGTGTAAAGAACTGAATTGTATAAAGGTGTTGCCTCTTGCTCAAATAAGATGAAAATTAGTTACTAAGGAGAGATAAGGACAGGTCTCGTTTCAAAAGTGGAAATGTTATTCAATGAGAGATAAGGTAAGGGTAACCTTAAAAGAAAATGGAATATGCACTAAGATTCACAAAAAGGGCATTAGGGAGGTTCTGCTCACTAGCACTTAAAAGTGATCCTACTCATACCCTAGCCTACACCATGACCCCCAAGTCCTAATTGATTCCAAGTGTAGAAACTCTACATTAGTGGTGAGTTACACGAAGGGCAAGCCATGGGTCAAGTTATGTGCATGATAATTTCTTTGTAAGAGTGAGCTTATTTGTTTCATTCAATAATCTCTTGAGTATGAATTTTTTGATAACTAAATTGGATTCTCTCTTGTTGTGAGTAGCATCACTTCCTTAGGGAACATGCTTGCACATGCCAAAAGATGTGATTGAGACAAGATTGTAGTGAGCTTGAAGGAAAACTTTGAATGTCAATTTGTAATGAATTAAGATGCTATATAAGCTTTTTGTGACCAAAAATGCCCCTTGTTTTGAATGAAGGAATCAAATGTTAATCATGCCAAGTGATTGTGGTCATATCTTGAAGCATTTGTATAAAGTGTATAGTCTCCTCTTTCTTTTGTATTGGTTAGCAATCTTTGCGTTGTCTAGGTAATAGTGGTCTCTTGTGCATAATCTCATGTAGAATGACATGCTTAGTCCTACAATTCAGCTATAATGAATTTCATTGCTTGAGGATAAGTAATGGTTTAAGTTTGGGGGTTTGATGAGTTGGTGATTTACCAAATCATTAGGCTTTTAAACATGAGTTTTTTTTCTTAGTTTTTGAGTCATTTGAGAGGATTTTATGTTCTTTATCATTAGTTATTGCAGGACTGAAGCTTTACCGTATGGGACCGGAGCTCCAATAGATAGAGCCAGAAAAATGTTGGCTGTAACGTAGGAGCAAACTGGATGTGAGTGAAAGGTGCTCCGGCGGAGCACGGGTCAGCACCTGTGAACCACCAACACCAATACCGGCTAGACCCAGAGTCACTGCCCCCCCCCCTCCCTCATCTGCGATGCAGCATCGTTCCGTGAATGGACATCGGTGGAACGCCGGTTACTCGCAAGTGAAGCCACCTTCAAGAGGGAAAAATCGTCCAGCACGGAATTTGAGGAGCATTTTTAAACCTATTTATGTATATTCTCTAGAAAGTACCAATTATTCCATTCAAGATTGTAGCGAGTTAGAGAGAGAAATATTGAGTAGCTTTTTCTTCTTCTTCTTCTTCTTCTTCAAGGTAAAAGCCTCCATTGATGACAATTGGGAGCTTGAAATTAGATCTTGATGATGAATATTATGATTTTAATTGTTAATATAATTTTGTATTTTCATCAATCAGTAGCTAAATCTATTTGCTAGGGGTGTGTGCATGATTAGGGTTAAATTGGATTAGGTGTTGCTAGATTAATCTTAGAGTTACTTATTTAATATAAATCTATTGATTTCTCCCAATTTATAATTCAATTACTAATAGTTGCAAATGTGGGTTATGTCTACTTACTCTATTTTTTGCTTGAAAAATGAAAATTGAGTGTGGGTGAGAAACCAATGATGGGTTATTCGGTATTGATTGTGTGGGGTTAGGCTAGAGATAGCTAAAACACAAAATCATTCACCCATGAGAGTTTTGAGGCTATAAATAGCTCAAATCTGACCAAAGTCTTTATAGATATATTGTTTGCGACCTTGGGGTTTGAGAAAATCTGACGCAAAAGGCACCCAAGTGGTTGAAAAACATCAGGTGCCACCTCGGCCATGATTATTTATATTTATGAGTAATAATTTTATTTCATAGACAATTCCAATCAAATTGAAATGTCATTCAAAAGCATACCCCTAGCTCTTGCTCACATTTGTAATTCACGTTGGTTATCTTGTTTATTGATCAATAATTGTTGTTACATTTAAAGTATAATCCTTTGAAACCCCAAATTTTTACTTGTTTATTTTCAATAAAATGATGCTTCTTAGTTTGACTTGATAGACAACTTTTGTGCCATCTAAGTACTATTCCCTGTGAGATTCGACCCCGAAACTCATCGGGTATATATGTTTTTCCAACAATCTTTTACACTCTCTCTTTACGAGGAGTGAATTTCGACGTTATTAGCTTATCACCCTGATCTGTAGACGGGCAGTCCATCATCATGTGACCCTGCTTTCCACAGGAATATCAAGTATTGGAACCATATCTACACCTCCCACAATACCTCCTACCACATATAGCACAACGCGACAGGGCTGGGCTTGTTTGGTCGGAGCCTCTATGCTACTGTGAGCCTAATACTTGTGAACTCTCTCCTAGACCAAACTACCTATGATGATCTGATCTGTTGATGTGCTTCTGTTGGGGTGAAGCCCTTGGTGTCGTGTCTGAGAATTGGGGTCTGGGTCCACCCTTGGGATCTATATACAAATCAGCTGGTCTGGCCGTTCTGTGCTTCCCCCTATCTCCCCTCTCAGCCATACACTATCGTTATCTGACCTCTTTAATATTCTAAGCAAAGGCCTAAATCCATGATATATACATATCCTCTCAAAATGCAACAGTAGTACAAGGCTCAACATACTCTTGATCAAGCCCTACTATGAATGGATGTACCCTGGAAGGCGTTGTAGCGACAAAGATTGGTGCATATCTAGCCAAGGAGTCAAATATTAGTGCATACTCTCGGACACTCATCCTTCCCTACTCCAGATCTATAAAATGTTCTACTTTGTCCTATCAAATCTATTAAGGCATGTAATGATCTATGAAAGCCTCAAAGAAATTGGGTCAGGTAGGTGGAGGTGCATCCCCACCTCTGGACCTCTCCGAACTCTCGTATCACAAAACTGCTATATTTTGTAGCCGAAATACCGCTAGCTTAGCTTACTCTATGGATGAGGAATGCATAACCATGAATATCTGCGGCAACTAACCTAAAAAGTGTTGAGGGTCCTCTCTGCAGTCTGTCCCCGTAAAATGTGAAGGACTCAAAGCAAGAAACTCACGAACCCTCAAACTTCCGAGTCCCTCAATGGTCCTGACAAAAACTTTTTCCATTGGATGACGCTGAGCAGACATCATCTAAGCCAACTGATATACTGCAATCCTGACTTCCTGGTTTGAGGGTGTAGGATATACGAGAATTTCATGAACTGAACATAGGCTTGGATCGAGACACCAGAGAAAGAACCCCGAGAGGCTCTAAGCCGACCCATGGAATGAACATGACATCTAAACAAAAGACAATAATGCGGAAGTCTAACATATATAAAATAGCGAAAGTCTGAAAATCTGATAACATCGAATATCTGAATACATAGCAACAATCTGAAACAGAAACATACTATGTCTGATAAGCCTCCACATACTGATGAGTTGATAGGACAAGACACCAACTAACTCACTAAGGACTGAAACTGAAATTACTGAAAACAACTGATAAAAGGGTCCTCAAAGGATGAGGACTCACCAACTCTAGCTGAGAGATGCTAACTTTGAGGATCTGGCTAACGGAGGGTCTGAACCTGAATATCTAAGCCTTTATCATGAAATGATATAGCATAGAGTATGTGGTCAGTACGTGGAATGTACTGAGTATGCAATGTAAGTAAAACCGCTAAGTAAAAATAGAAATCATGCATATCATAAATTATTTCATCATAAGAGTCTGAGAATAGAGATTGCATGCTATTATCTGAAAACATGATTTTTAATGATTACTGAATATCATAACTAAATTGAATGAACCAAAGCTGAAACAGATTATCCAAAAGTAAAACTATACATTAGGTCAAACCTGCTGAAAATATAATATCATGAATGATAAACATGCATAACTAAAATTGAGTGGAACAACGGGAGACTCGTTATATAACCGACATTACTACGATAGGGCTTATGTGGTCCTGACTATTACAATCAAGTGGGAAGAGACGTCCAAACCCTTGCTAGGGATGAGGACGCTACCATGATATCGGTAACAAGCTGAAGGCCCCCCAGGGGAAGCTCACTAGGGAGGTCCCAAATGATCTAATCATACCTACGTTAGCATGTAGTTCTGAGGCACTGGGTTTTCTGACCCTTATCCTACTCGGTGCTAGATAGTACTCCCAAAAACATGCAATGCTTTCCATCATTTATCAACGAAGCTGAACCATCGTCTAGTGATGAAGCTGAATCATAATAATACATGTAAAATCTGAAATCATAACATGGGGAGCCTTGGCTCAAACCATACCACAAGCTAAAAAAGTGTGGGAGTCTAGACTCAAAAATCCATGTTGTAAGCTAATAACATGAAATCATGAAACATTCTTGTTCATATGGGCTTGACTAAACTTACACACTTGAAATAGACTTTGATAGTCAAAAACATCAATATAGACATGGTTAATTCTAAATCATACTTTCACCATATACATCTCATCATGCTTGAAAACATATATCATAATGTCAACCTTTCCTGAACTTTCATAATTGGGCATCATAATTTGTAAAACTTTGAAAACATGAATTGGTAATTGAAATTATTATAAAACATGCCCACGAATCATAATTCAACATTTGAAACATTAATAGATTATATCCATGAAAGATACTTAGAGAATTCACAAGCTGGGTTAAAACCCCATATATTCATCAACTAGGATTTTCATGAATTTGAGAACGGATTGGGCATGGGAGTGGATGGATACACCCATTCACAACCCTAGATACCTAGGGATTAGGAATGGGAGTGGATGGATACACCTATTCATAACCCTATGTTCCTGGTTACTTCTGATGTCAACCTTCTTTAATACCCAAAGGAAATTGGAGAAGACTTGATGTATTTCTAACCTTGATCACCCTTAGGAACTTCTAGGCTTGCGCGCATGGGGAGGAGTTGGTCTAGAATGAGCTAAATCCCATTAAAACACACTTATCTAAGCTTAAAACGACGTAGTTTACTTCTTAGGAACTTAAGAATTATGGAAAAGCCCTTACTAAATTTGCAAGAAAAATCATACTGCCAGTCCCAACGAGGGACTGGATACTCGTTGCTCATGACCACAACTCGTGGCCTGCTCCCATTGCCAACACTGGAAACTATGCCTCTGCTGGTCACCACGAGGGACACCACGACTCGCGGTGACTAACCGTTGGGTACACTACCAAACGCTTTAATATCCAAGTCAAACTCCTGATCACGACCAACCTTATGACTCGTGACCCTGACCATGAATCGTGGCTTCACCCGTTGTCAACCCCCAGATAAAAAATCCAACCAAACTGTCACGCCCCGCCTTGGAGGCATGACTGGCACCTGGTGCACTACTAGGACCTGGACTGCTGACTACTGAGCCTAAGCACTTCTGGTGCCAGGCTGGCTCTAATTATGGATTTATGAAAACAATAGGCTATCTAACGGCTGTAAATACAGCCTCCGACCGGCTAGGCCTATAGCCACCTATAAGAATATAATAGCTAACCAGAACAACTAAGCATAAGGGAACATTTGCGGGCCGATAAGGCCACCATGCTGACTAGTTATCAATGAAAAGTATAATCAACTACTGAACTGATCTGTGACCGACAAGGTCACCAAATGACAACTGAACAAGGTCCCACACGGCCACCACATGAAAACTGAAATATACTTACGGCCCCACATGACCGGTAAAACTAACAACAGGGAATATACAATCCTCAATCCTCTAAGAATAATAAGATGGTCGGGACAGGGCCTCGGCCTACCCATACTGTACAAACAAAAAGGGAAGTAAACCTTTAGCTGTCAAGCTACGGATGAAAGGAGCTGAAGACTCTGTACGCTGGCTGGAACTTTGAGGGATCTGCTCCTCGTCTATGGGTACCTGCAGGTAAGTAATGCAGCACCCCAAAACGGGCGTCAGTACCACTGGTACTGAGTATGCAAGCAATAACTGAAAATAACTGAAAGCAAACAATAATACGGATAGATACTGAAGTAATAGGAGACGGGCAGAGACTGACTCAAAAGAGCGTAACTTTACTGAAGAGAGTAAGAGTCATACCTGATAACATGGCGGTCTACTTTCTATCTATTAATAACTAACATAATATAGCATACAAGAACCTTACCAGCCCCCATAAGCCTTAAGGTACCAACAAGCACACAATCTATATACCTCTACCCAGGTCATACCATCCACCTAGAACTATGAGCGTCCAGTCAGCCCCCTGGGTATGCAACTTGGGCACGCTGGGCCCCTGACTATAGCTGTATCTGAGTCCCCCGGAGGACTCGTAAAATCTGAAATCTGAAATGTGTAATCTGAAAACTGTAATTTGCACCCCGGGCGCAAGCCCTCGACAAGGGGTGTGGTATAGTGCTGATCAGCCTGCTATGGGGGATCTTCATGCCATCTTCATCCGCTGGAGGACGGCATGCCACTCCATAGATCGATGTATCCTCACCCTCCGGCAGGCGAGTCGACACAGGTATTAACCCTGGGGCGGTCAAGGAAGATCTAAGGGGGCCTAACACAGAACAATCATGTCTCCACAGATAGCAATAACCGCCTGTAATATATATGTATATATGTATATACTGAATCTGATAGTAATATTTATATTCTTGTATTCTATTCTGAATGTCATACTGACATATACTAAATTTGATACTTAAATATGCTGAATCTGATACGGAAATATGCTAAATCTGATACTGAGATATACTGAGTCTGAAATAATATTTCTGGAATATTCAGCTGGGAATTATATTGTTTTACTTAGTTTCATGCTGAACACTGTATAATAATTCAAACATGCTTACTGAACTCATACTGAATATAATATACGACTTCTGAAACATTCTACTAGATTTTGTACTATTTTTCTATACTGGAACACTAGCTTGCCGAAAGAAACTATCTTTACATACCTCAACTGCCGACTTTCTACGTAGCTCGGCTAGTAATCAACTATTTCTCCCGACTGTATTCATATTCACAAAAGAATAGAATTAATTCTACTATTATTTTGGAAAGAAACCATACTTATGGATATACCTACTGCCTATTCTTCGACTTATCGGAGAACGGCTGAAAACTCGTAATTTCTTAGAAGTCTAGAAGGGAGAAATACTCCTTTAATGCTAGGAGTATATTAACACTAGTTTGGAGAAATTCCACTTACCTTGGCTCGGTGAGACGACAATTCGTTGGCCGAATTTCATGAAGAAAACTTTGTGGGAATGCTCCCTGCAACTTTATACTTTGCTACCCAAAGTTAATTTTAGTTTGGACTACGATTGACGGCGTAAATAGAAGGAAATTTATGTTGAACCTTTGTCCCTCCCCTGTTTCTATTCGTTCTCTGGAAATGAAGAACGAAAATGACCAAAAAAACCGAAGTGGGGCTTTATATACTTGGACCTGAACCCCCTTTAAGTTGCATTTGTCGAATGCGATTTATAAGTCGCATTTGCCTTGCGGCGCTCCGACTTGGCGCTTGTCCGGTCTCTCCCCGGGCCCTTTTCTCGCACGTATGGCATTCTAAAACACTTAACCAACATGCGAATAGGCCAACTAAGTTTCAAGAACTTGCAGGGTGTAACATCTTTCCCCCGTCAAGAACATTCGTCCTCGAATGTGAACTTTTGTTTACAGAAATTTTAACTTGTTCTACTTATTTTGGAAAAATTTCGGCGGAGTTTCCCCTGTCATATGGACTATTTCAAAAATCTTGAAACACAGAAAAGTCCAATATAGGTACTCCATATAATACATAGCATTAATTTCATAATAAAATGAAGTCAACATCTCACTTATACACATGAATATAAAGCAACTCATAAAACAACAATATCAACATACCTCTGGCTAACTATGTCTGAAATAACTGAGGGTATCTAGCTTTCATATCTTCTTCTGCTTCCCAAGTCATTTCCTCTCGGTTCCTATTACGCCATAACACTTTGACAGAAGCAACATCTTTAGTTCTTAATCTGCGGATCTGCCGGTCTAGTATGGCTACTGGAACTTCTTCATAGGCCAGCTTCTCAGGGACAATTCTAGAGGGATCTCCTATGCACTTTCTTAGCATTGATACATGGAAAACTGGGTGGACAGATTCTAACTCTAGAGGTAAGTCTAACTCATATGACACTTGGCCTATTCTTCGCTGAATATGATACGGCCCAACAAACCTCGGGCTGAGCTTGGCTTTCTTGCCAAATCTCATTACACCTTTCATCGGCGAAACTTTCAGAAACACCCAATCACCCACATTAAATTCCAAGTTTCTGTGCCGCACATCAGCATACGATTTCTTGCGGCTCTGAGCAGTCAGTAAATGTTCTCTGATAAGCTTTACTTTTTTCATCTAACTGATGAATGATATCTGGCCTAATCAATGTTGATTCTCCTAGATCAAACCAACCAACTGGAGATCTTCACTTTCGCCCAAATAATGCCTTATAAGGCGCCATCTGAATAGCTGTATGGTACTGTTATTTCTAGGAGAACTCAATGAGTGGTAAATGTTCATCCCAGTTAGCTCTGAAATCCAACACACATGCTCGCAACATATCCTCGAGCATTTGAATGGTGCGTTCTGCCTGCCCATTTGTCTGAGAATGAAAAGCTGTGCTCAGGTTAACCTGCGTCCCCAAGCCTCTCTGAAATGATTTCCAGAATTTAGCTGTAAATTGCACCCCTCTGTCGGAGATAATGGACACTAGAACACTATGCAGCCTGACTATTTCTCTGATATACAGCTCAGCATATTACTCGGTGGAAAAGGTAACCCTTACTAGAAGAAAATGAGCTGGTTTTGTCAGTCTGTCGACAATCACCCAGATCGAATCATATATATGCATGGTTCGGGGTAATCCTGCTACAAAATGCATATTTACTGCTTCCTATTTCCATAAAGGCACAGCTATATCCTGAGTCAGTCCGCCTAGTTTCTGATGTTCAGCTTTTACCTGCTGGCAGTTGGGACACTGAGCTACGAATTCTTCTATCCCCTTCTTCATTCCTGGCCACCCGTAGATTTATTTTATATCGTCGTACATTTTCGTCAAACTTGGGTGGAGAGAATAATAGGCATAATGTACCTCGCCCATAATCTGCTGGCGAAGCCCAGCAACGTCTGGAACACAAAGGCGATCTTTATATCACAATATCCCACCCTCGGTTATCTGAAAATTTGTCACCTCTCCTTGATGAACTCTATTTCTATGCTAAACCAGGCTAGGATCTTCACACTGCTGTTCCTTTACTTCCATGACTAAAGACTACACTGCGGTGTTCTGGATTACCGCTCCGTTGTCCTCTGTTTCTGCTACATGAACGGCTAAACTGGCTAACTGATGCAATTCCCGGTCTAATTCCCGTTGCACAGGCTGTAAGTATGCCAAACTCCCCATAGACTTACGACTAAGGGCGTCTACGACCACATTGGCCCTTCGTGGGAGATACAGAATATTCACATCATAGTCTTTCAACAACTCTAACCAGTGACGCTGCCACAAGTTCAGTTCTTTCTGGGTGAAGATATACTGTAGGCTCTTATGATCAGTGAAAATATCCACATGGACGCCATACAAGTAATGTCTCCATATCTTCAAGGCTTGAATCACTGCATCCAATTCCAGGTCATGGGTAGGATAGATCTTTTCATGTTTCCTCAGTTGTCTGGAAGCATAAGCAATTACTTTACCATGCTGCATCAACACACATCCTAACCCAACACACGAAGTGTCACAATAAACTGCATAACCTTCTGTACCTTTTGCAATGCTAACACTAGAGCTGATGTTAGCCTGTCTTTCAATTCCTGGAAGCTCTGCTCACATGCCTCAGTCCACTAAAATTTTGCTGCCTTCTGCGTCAGTTTAGTCAGAGGTGCTGCTAAGGTGGAAAATCCTTCAACAAACCTCCTGTAGTACCCTGCTAACCCCAGGAAACTACGTACCTCGATCGGAGTGGTAGATCTGGGTCGTGCTTTTACTGCTTCTATTTTCTGGGTATCTACCTGTATACCAGCATCCGACATGATATGACCCATAAAGGCTACTGAATTTAGCCAGAATTCACATTTCGAGAACTTGGCATATAGCTGACGGTCCCTGAGAATCTGGAGCACTATCCGAAAATGATCCTGGTGGTATGCCTCTAAGTCAGAATACACCAGAATATCATCAATGAAAACTATCACAAACAAGTCCATGTATGGTCTGAAAATACTGTTTATCAGGTCCATAAACACGGCTGGAGCATTCGTCAGGCCAAAGGACATGACTAAGAATTCAAAATGATAGAGGACACTCATATCATAATCTTTAAGAAGCTCCAACCACGTTCTTTGACGTAGATTTAGATCCTTCTGGGTAAACACGTACTGTAGGCTTTTGTGGTCTGTAAACACATCCACATGGACCATGTATAGATAGTGTCTCCAAATCATCAAGGCAAACACTACTACTGCCAACTAGAGGTCATGAGTTGGATAGTTCTTCTCATGAACTTTCAGCTGCCTAGAACCATAAGCTATAACTTTACCACGCTACATTAATACAAAATCATGACCGATCCTCGAGGCATCACAATATACCACAAACCCATTGGTACCCTCAGGTAGAGTCAACACTAGAGTTTAGCTGAGTAGAGTCTTCAACTCTTGGAAGCTCTTCACACAATCCTCCGACCATTGAAACTTCACTTTCTTCTAGGTCAACTTAGTCAACAGTGCTGCAATGGATGAAAACCCTTCATTAAACCTTTTGTATTAACCGACTAATCCTAAGAAACTCCTAATATCCGAAGGACTCATTGGTCTGGGCAAATTCTTCATACCTTCTATCTTCTGAGAATCCACCTTTACATCCTCACTTGACACCACATGACTAAAAAATGCTACTGAGTCTAGCAAAACCTCACACTTGCTAAACTTTGCATATAATTGGCGATCCTTAAGATTCTATAGTACTACCCTCAAAAGAGCGGCATGCTCCTCCTCTCTTCGAGAGTATATGAGAATGTCATCGATGAACACAATCATGAATATATAAAAATATGGCTTGAACACCTGTCCATCAAATCCATCAAAGTTGTAGGAGCATTCGTTAGTCCAAAAGACATAACTACAAACTCATAGTGATGACACCGATTCCTGAAGGCTTTCTTCGGGATGTCACTCTCCCTAACTCTAAGCTAATGATACCCGGATCGGAGGTCTATCTTTGTGAAACACTTGGCACCCTGAAATTGGTCAAACAAGTTATCAATTCTAGATAGGATACCTGTTCTTAATGGTGCCCTTGTTTAATTTCCGATAATCAATGACCGAAGGGAACCGTCCTTCTTCCAGACAAACCGAACTAGTGCACCCCACGAGGTTTTCTAGTTCTGATGAAACCCTTGCCTAAGAGATCTTTCAACTATTCCTTCAATTCCTTTAGCTCAGCTGGAGCCATTCTCTGAGGAGGAATAGATATAGGCTGCATATAGGGAAGAAGGTCAATACCAAAATTGATCTCCCTCTCGGGATGAATTCCCCGTAAATCATATAGAAACAATTCAGGATATTTAGACACTATAGGAACTGATTGTATAGTCGGGGTCTCAGAAGTAGAATCCCTAACCCTAACTAGATGGTACACGCAACCTTAGAAATCATCTTCCTAGCCTTAAGGTAGGAAATGCAGTGACCTTAGGTACAATTGAGCTACCCTTCCACTCTAGGACTGGCTCACCCAGAAACTGGAACTCTACCGCTTGGGTTCTACAATTTACTGAGGCATAACATGCATGTAGCCAATCCATGCCAAAGATAATATTAAAATCTGTCATGGCTAGCTCTACTTTATCTGCTGAGGTGACTTTCTGAAAGGATATTCTATATACCCATCAAGCTATAACTGAATCACTGACTGGAGTAGAGACTGAGAAGGATTCTGATAGGATTTTGGGATTGACTCCGAAACTACTAGAAACATAGGGCGTCACAAAAGATAGCGTAGCCCCTGGATCTAACAAAGCATATATATCAAGGTGGAATACTAGTAACATACTAGTGACTACATCTAGAGAGGATTCTGCTCCTAACGAGATGCGAGGGCATAGAATCTATTCTAATGCTGACTACCACCTGCATTTTTGGAGGCTCCCGGATGAATTGAGCATGTTGGTGGGGCTGCTGAACTAGTGGATGGGTCTCGGCCTCTATCATGGCCCTGTCTAGGTTCTGGGCAATCTCTGAGCATATGTCCGGGCTTCCCACACCCTAAACAAGAACCTACACATACTAAGCACTGACCAGTATGTCTCCGGCCACACCCATCACAAGCTGGAATAGTGAGATCCCTAGATCTGCTCCCCTGACATTGTGAGCTTGATGCTCATCCCCTCTGGTCTCGCCTAGATCTAGATGGCACACTTGATGTTGATGGTGCTGGGTCTGATGATCTATGGTGGAACTGCTGACAGTGCCCACCACCAGGTCTCTGCTGGGAGAATCCAAGCTATTAGTCTTGGCCTTCTTGGCCTCTCTCTCTCACTCACTTACCTGCACCGCCTCGATCTGTTGGGCATACAGGACTATCTATGAGAAATCAATGTCCTGATGGAGTATCATGGTCTAGAAATCTTTTACCAAATAATCTGCTATCCCATGCACAAGCCGACTCACTCGAGTCCTCGGGTCTGCCACCTTCCAGGTGCATATTTGGATAGGCGGGTGAACTCTAGAGCATACTCCTGGACCGTCATGTTGTTTTGCATGAAATTCACAAATTCAGCTTCTTTAAGCTCCCTCATCTCACGAGGAAAGAACCGATACAAAAATGCAGTATGGAACTCTGCCCCAACCAATAGGGCCTACTCCAACTGCCCTACCATCCTTCCACTGTCTGATCCAGATATGTGCTACCCCTTTCAGCTGATAAGTGGCTGACTCTGCACACTCCTCATCGGTCACCCCCATGATTTGGTTGATTTTCTGAATCTCATTAATAAACTCGTAGGGGTCCTCATCCACCTTAGACGCAAGGGATTCAGGACGATTCAACCTCAAAAAATCATAGAATCTTGTCGTGTCACGACCCGAACGGAGGCTCGGATCACAACATGGGACAAGGAGCACCGAGAGACCCCAAGTAGACCCATGGAATAAGCATGCATCTAACTCAATTCATGAAACTGAATAATCAACATATAATCATATTGGAAGTCTAACTTAAACATAACATCAGAATATGAAATTCGAAGCTAAAGACATACATATGTCTAAAAAGCCTCTAAACATGATGAGTTGATGGGACAAGACCCCAAATAACTCAACAAAACTAAAACTGAAATACATAAAGGAAATTTGATTAGTCTAGTTTTTGGGAGATGAGGACTCACCAATAACGTACATTGCAATCTCAGAAGGCGGACTATGAACGAGGATGAACTTGAGAACCGAATCCTGTATCATGAAACGATACAGCATAGAGTATGCGGTCAGTACGTGGAATGTACCGAGTATGCAAGGTAAGTAATACCTCTTAAGTAGATAAAATCATTTAAAGATAATGCATTAAGTAACGCATACACATTAAGAATCTGAGAGTAGGGCTTGCATGCATTCTTTCTAAAATCATAATCTCTTCATAACATAACATAACATAACTTCATAACATCATAACTGAATCGATTAACTCAAAGCTAAATTCTGACATTTATAAGTAAAGCCGAACGTTGAGTCAAACCTGCTATAGAACATGCATTTGCAAAAATCTGATTAGTAATGAATATGCATATCTGAAATCATGAGGAATAATCGGAGACTCGTCTTTTAACTGACATACCACGATAGAGCTTATGTGATCCCAACAATTACACTCAATTAGGTAGATCCATCCAAAGACTTGCCAGGGTTAGGGACGATACCATGATATCAATATCAAGCCATGGGCCATTAGGACCAGGGATAGCTCACAAGGGAGGTCGCGAAGTAATATATATAATATAGTATAAACCTACGTTGGTGCGTAGTTCTGAGGCATATGGTGATCAACCCTTAGCCTACTCAGTGCTAAACATTACTCCCAAAAACATGCATAGGCTATACATCATTTTATAATGAAGCTCAACATCGTCTATTGACGAAGCTCAATAAACAAATACATCTCAAATATGAAATCATGCATATGAGAAGCTCTAGCTCAAACATACCACAAGCTGAAAATATAATTGAGAGTCTTCGCTCCAAAACTATATGGTAAGCTCAGTTCAGGAAATCATACTTCATACTTAGACATATGGGACTTGCCCAAGCTTTATCATACTTAGAAATACTCAATTGATATGCAAAAATATAATTGTAAACAGGGGTAGCTTTAAAACATGCTTTTCATCATACATATCACCATCATCATATACTCATCACAAAACTCATCCTTCATGACAATCTCATCAATGGGCTTTTAATTCATAAAAATAGAAACATGATTTTATATTGAAAACATTATAAAAATCACCCATGCTTCATAATTCAATAGTAGGAACATAATTAAATTATACCCATGTATAGAAATAGAAGGTTCATGCATTTGGGTTAAAACCCCATACATTAGACATAGAATTCTCATGATTCAGAGAGGGATTGGGCATGGATGTGAAGGGAATCACCCGTTCATAACCTTGCATACTTGTTTGTAGCAGATTCTTACACTTCTTTAGATGCCTAAAAGGAAATTGAAGAGAAATTGATGAATGCTAGGCTTGATCACCCTCTCTAGTCATCTACCTTACATGAATGAATGATTAAGGCCTAAAATAAACTTAACCCCTTTAAAAGTCACTATTCATAACTCAAAATGACGTCATTTACGCCTTAGGAACTTTGGAATTATGAAAAAGCCCTTACTAAATTCGCAGAAAATAACTGCCATGTGGTCCCAATGAAGGACCTAATGATTCGTTACCCTGGGCCACGACTCGTGGAGTCTTTTGTTAAGTACACTGCTCATATGATCATCTGTGCTCGTCACAGGCAACCTCACGACTCATTACTGGAACCATGACTCGTGTAACCACCCGTTATGTACACTGCCTCCAGGCCAATTATTTTCTCAACCAGCTGACCATGACCCTCCCCATGAATCGTGGGGACTGACCATGACATGTGGGGTCCATCCGTCAAGTCCACTGACCCTCTTCCTTTACCTTTCTCACTCACCCACCCCACGAATGACCTAACGACTCGTGGGGCCTGACTATGAGTCATGGTCACGTCCGTGGGATCCCTTTTTTCCAAATTTCCAAACTCGTCACCTGGCCTCCCAACAAGTCACATCACAACTTGTGGGTTGCACCAACGAGCCACCTCACGACTCATTCTATGCCTGGTGCCAATTTTTAAGCTTTTCCCCATTTCAACTCCCCGGCCTGATCTTTGGGCTTCTGGGGTATAACACGTCGCTGCCGCATTCCCATTCTAAGGGACATGCGCTACCTCATGTTGATTGACTTGGGCCGTCAAAGCCTGAGCTAATATCTAAATGGATGTTGACGTGCCCGATTCGGGCGTCCGCAAGTGTACGGGTCGTGCAAGTAATATAGTGGCTCTTTTTAAGGACCGGATTGTCGAACCGACAGGGCCTGGACCCATTCATCTAACTATCCATTTCTATTGTGATCTTAAATACCTCAAGTGTTGGTTATAGACATTTTCGATTGAGATTAATTAAGTTTAAGTTTGAGTCAACGAAATATTCTGAAATCATTCTAGGAGCAACATAGAGTTAAAACCAATTAATCATGCGATCCTACGATTTGCAATGGGTTAAGCATGGAACTATCAATTGTTATTTCACATAATTAGAATTGCATGTTTATGGTCTTTCGAGCCTCTAAACACGGCAATCTAGCCTCACTGCATCATTGTGAGCGAGGAGTTTAATTTTCTAGTCGCGGGCAATCAATTATGTTGTGGTTTACGGGGAAACGATTAGGGACTTTCGTGCGTCTAACCATTTAACTCACCTTAGCCTCACAACTACTTCTTCGAGTGGTGATGTGACATCCCAAGTTGGTCTTTCATAACCCCCGTGTGTCAACCAAGCACGGTGTTAGGTATATTTCTATCCTGACACAAAAATCTCTCCCGAGATACAAACATGCTCCTTACATTCTCATGTCCTGACCTAGGTAATGCTTTCTCAAGATATTACTCAAGATAACAAATATGCTTTCATGGTGATCAATCATAATAACAACCAACAATCCAGAATGCAAGACGAAAACAACAATCAATAACTTAATTCCAAAACAAATTCATAAAAGCACAATCATAATTCATGGCTTCAACCCTAGAGGAAGGGTTCTTGCCATTCATGTTCGTAAAACTGCAATTAACTAATACTAAACTAACCTACTTACATGAATTTGGTAGATGAGAAGGGAATTTGATAAACCCTAGATGAGTTCTCCCACTTCTCCCTTCACTCCTAGGTGGTTTTTCAGAATAAAATCGTGACTAAATGATTTTAGGAGCTAAGGGTTCAATTAATACTATGCTGAAAAATTGCAAAATTTGGCCTATGGTGGAACAGCAACGTGTCACGGAGCTGAACGCCCTACTTGACCTCCCTGACATGTTGGTAACGCGTACCCTCACTGGAATGTGCCAAAAATGCAATTTTTGGCCAAGTGTTGCCGCGTTGGCAGCGTGCCACGGCCCGTATCGCGCAGGGTGCCAGTTATTGCATGTTTTCTTGTTGACTTTCACGTTTTGCTCTTGATTCCATTCCTCCACTTCACCAAATCATGAATTAGTTCCTCAAATGAATTATTAACCTTCAAAAACAAGGACTAATCATGTTGGTTAGCATATATTCACATTTACATAAAATCACATGAAAATGTATAAAATAACTTAGATAAACAAGACTAAATTAAGGTATAAAGCATCACTCGGGCATGCTATTTTTGCCCACGATCACCTACCCCACACTTAAAGTCTTGTTCGTCCTCGAACAACCTATTACATCTCATGCATATGGAGACTCATTCATAACTCATTTAGCAAGATAATTCAAGTTACGACTATAATGATTACGTAATATAACAAGCTACAAATAGAGCATGCACAATTTGATCATTGAAATGAAGTACAACTATGTTAAGACTTCTTAACCTCAAGAATCGACTCTCAATCTTAGCAAACTCATGCAAATCAAAAGATTAAGAAATCCCACATGAATTATATCCTTCATTCAACATGTGCCCCTGCCGGAAAGATAGTTACCTAATCACACGCAAAAACAATTTTTAAATCACAACATGTGTGGGTACATGAATAGAATTACGCTCACTCTCACAAAGAATTCACATGCATCATGTAATGACCCATAAGCTTGCCCTTAGTGTTTTATTCCACTAATTTAAGGATGTATGAATGTAAGATCAAGTATGACTTAATGGGTTGTAATGTAAGCTAAGGGACGGGTAGGTACTATTCTGGCCAATAATAGTGACTATCTTTCCCAAGCACTTTTAATACATTACGCCCTCATTACGAACTTCCCTTCCCTTACTTTACCTTTTTCTACTTTCATCTTTCTTTTTCCTCTTATGTTCCCCTTTTCTTTAGGCACTTTTAACTTATTAGTAAGGAGTTCTATGAATAATTTTTTCATTAATTTGTTTTCTTGCTCCTTACTAATAATCAACCATTTTCATACAAGTGCACCTTTGTCCTTTCCTCACTTCTACAACTTGCTACTTTTCCTTTCTTTTTATTCTTCTCATTCCCTTACTCCTTCTAGTTTTTTTTTCTCAAGCACTTAGGAGTTTTGGATCAAACACAAGGCTAATGAAAGAAAAAGGATTAAGCTTATGTTGCAGCTGTCAAAGAATAGGCTCAAGGCTCAATGGGGCTAACTAGGATTAATCTTTCCAAGGTAGGTAAAATGAGGGATAAGAATTAGTTCATTCAAAGAAATGCCTACATCATCTCCTACAATTCACATCCTTCATTTCGTTTTATAAACACACCAGGCAAGTTCTAGACAATTCACAATAGCACAAGATACTCAAAAACCTTACACTCATGGCACATGCTCAATTTGAGACACATTCATCAGACTCATACTCAGCTAATCACAAGAATTCAGAATTAAGCTTCAATCATATTGAGTCAAATTCAAGAGCCTAAGCGTCTCACACAAAGTTATACACCTGCATGCTTCACACCGAACATACTTGCATCTTACAATCACGTATAGCACATAAAAAGAACATCAAGCACCAATTAGTTATGGTTTCAACAAAACCAAACACCTACCGACTAATTTTTCCTCAAGACGGTCATCATCCATCCATCGTCGGAAACAGTCCCTAACTATGACTAGAAACACTATATACAGACAAAGGAAAGAAAGAAAAAGAAAATTTTTATTCTTCCGTTCAAATACCCCCTGTCAGAAAAGAACCGAAAAGAACCGAAAAGAAAAACCAACGGGTGATGAAGTCATGCTTACTTCACAAAAATTTTCAAATTTGGTGATGAAGTCATGCTTACTTCACAAAAATTTTCAAATTTTTCAAATTTCTCAAATTTCTCAAGCATTAGCATTATATTCACCACAAACTTGTTAAGCACAAAAATTTTTGAAATTTCCCTTGAAATTTCCTGCACCCCACACTTAAATAAGGCTATGTCCTCATAGCATCAAATTAAAATTTAAAAAGGGTGAGAAATAATCCCTGAGGCCTTTAGCCTAAAAAATAGCATGCTTTTCTTCAGTTTTGCACAAGTGTGTGTCGACCCCACACTTTTTATCGTCCATGCTGTTTAGCTTCCTCCACCACGGGTACTCAGACTTCCCCTCCATCTGTGCTTAACATTCCACCAAAAACAACACAAGATGAGAAATAAATAAAATCAACACAAATGCAAGAAATTAAAATGGTACCTGTGGTACCCTTGGGTTGCCTCCTAAGTAGCGCGTTATTTTACGTCGTGGCCCGACGTGTGATCTTGGGCAGATTTATATGCCCAAGTGATACTCAAACGTATCATTTTTACCTTGTTTGTTGTGCAATGTGTATATAATATCATGTATTTGGTAATAAAATGCGAATTTATACTAACCAACATGATTAGCATTTGTTTTGCAGGATAGTGTGATTTTGAGGAGCTAAAATGCGTGTTGGAACTATGTCGGAGTTGGACTGGGATGCGAGCGTGGAAAAGGCCTTGGATGGCACATTTTACAGTGGCTCCGCGATGGAGCCGTGCCACGCTGCCATCGCGGTAGCACACTGCCTGGGCAGAAATAAAATTGACAATTTCCAGTGTGCCTGCGCGTCAGCTCCGTGGCACGGAGATAGGCCTCCGCGATGGCCTCCGTGCCACGTTGAGGCCAATTATCCGGACCCTGCAATTTCCAGAGAGGGTCCGCGTCAACGCCGTGTCACGGAGGCAGTGCTCCACGTTGGCCTCCGTGACACGTTGCTTGTTATTCCGGGAAAAATTTCCCACTAGTATAAATAGCACACTTAGGTTATTTTTAAAGGGGAGTTTTTTAGTTTTAGTTTTTTTTAGCCTGAGTTCAGAAGTGGAGAGCAGGAACGTGGTTTTGTGGCAGTTGAAGAATAGAAAAGATAAGAGTTTTCTTCTCTTCCCTTCTTCTTTCCTTCAATTGTATGCATGATTAACACTCATTCTAGGATGATTAATCCAAGAATGAGTGGCTAATTCCTTTCTTGCTGAGGTTTTGAACTTGTGTAATGAATGTTGGTAATAATTGATATGGTTTCTTCTTCTTCTTGCATGGTGTTCTATTAATTCTTGTGTTTATTACATTATTGATTGGCCACCATTAATGTATATCTAAAAAGTCCAATTTCACTGGAGAGAGCATGAAATTGGAAAGTTATGAATTAATAGGGTATTGTTCTTAACTTGATTTGGGAAAATTGGGTTTTGATGTGCTTTCTTGATAGAAATATACTTGAAAGCCGTATTAGTCAATTTAGGAACCGGAATTGGAGTGTTAGGTCATAAATTGCATTTGATCACAGAAATGTAGACGGATGGTTTATGATTCTAAAGTGAAATTAAATACGGAAGTTTTAATTTCCAGGCAAACGTTCTTGGCTAGCAATATGAAGAAGAGGATGACCAAATTATCATGATTATCAAGTTCATTACTCGTTCTTAACCTTGGCATGTGCATATCCATTGTCTAAATTCAACGTAAATAGTAGTTATTAATTTCAGTATATAATTAGTTTAGAAACAAAACTCACTCAAATCTTGGTTGGATTGTTGTTAACATAGTTAGAAATAGAATAGAGATATAGTAAACTAGGTAGTTTTGTATATCTGGAGCAGCCTCCTTGGATCGATACTTGGCTACTTAGCCACTTTATTACTTGTTTGACCACGTACACTTGCGTGTCGGTTTTTAATATATACCGAGCAGCGATACGCGCGCAACAAGTTTTTGGCGCCGTTGCCGGGGAGGCTAGGCGATTTGTAAAATTGTGTTTAGTGTAAATTTGCTGTATTTGTATTTTTATTTTCTTAAGTGTTAACAACTTGGTCTTAGCTTGTATTTTGCAGATTTTTATTTTTGTGAACACTGGCAAGGGACAAGGAGCTGGTGGAATCTTACTTAGAGGTAGAACGTGAATTGCACAGTCAACGTAGAGAAGCTCTTCGGAAGAAGCTGCAGTTGCTCAAATAGTCTATAATGGAGCAACCCAATCCACCAGTTGTGCGGGCAGTGTTAGTGCCCGAGGAAGTAGCAGCCAGGCCGGTTCGCGAGGTGGCAATCCCACACGCTAATAATGTACATTCCAGCATCCGCAAACCAGAGCCTGGGGGGAGATTTGAGTTAAAGCAAAATATGGTGCAACTTTTGTACACTAGCGGGCAGTTTACCGGTCTCCCTCACGAAGATCCGCAACAACATCTCCAGAACTTCTTGGAGATAAGTGACACTTACATCCCTGCTGGAGTGTCACCTGATTATGTTCGGCTCACCTTATTTCCATTTTCCTTACTTGGTGAAGCCAATAGGTGGTTAAAAGATGAACCACCCAACTCTATATCAACGTGGGATGATCTTGCAAGGAAGTTTTTGATCAGATTTTTCCCTTCAGGTAAAACAGCTAAACTTAGAAGTCAGATTCTAAGTTTTAAACAGAGGGAAGGAGAAAATCTTTATCAAGCCTGGGAAAGATTCAAGTCCATGTTGCGAGACTGTCCTCATCATCATCAGTCAAACGAGGTGTTGGTACACACTTTTATTGAGGGTTTGGAACCCCACACTAAAATTTTGTTAGACTCAGCAGCTGGAGGGCAAGCGCTGGAGAAGACTTATGAGGAGCTGTACACTTTGCTCAACCGAATTTCACAAGGCAATCCGGAATGGAATGCAGATTCGTCAAGAGGTGGAGCAAGGAAAGCAGCGGGAGTGCTTCAAGTGGATGGATTCACAGCTATCGCTGCACAGATAGCTGCTTTGCAAAATCAGTTAAACACTCACTTCAGCAATATGAATTTGAACCAGCCTTCAGCCTCAGTCAATGCAGTCCAACAGATGTGGTGTGAAGTGTGTGGTAGTAGTGAGCATTCAGCTGAATGCTGTGGTGCAAATCCTGATTCTGTCAACTTTGTGGGCAATGCACAGAGGAATCAACAGCAGTTTGGTGGTGGCTACAACTCGAACTGGAGGAATCATCCAAATTTTTTGTGGGGTAGAAACAATCAACAAGGCCAGGGTTCAGGGCAGGGTATGCACAGAAACCAAGGAGGGCAACAAGGCTATCAGAATCAGTTTAGAAATCACAATGCCCCTCCTCCACCACCATCACCGACTATTGAGGAAATGTTCAAGACCATGATTGCCAAGCAGGCACAATTGCAGGCTGACTATGTCAAATTGGCAGCCGAAGTAAAGAACAATCAATTGGCAACCAAGGCTCTTGAATATCAGTTTGGGCAATTTGCTAGTGCCCAAAATACTAGACCAAGGGGAGGACTACCTAGCGACACGGATCCCAATCCTAAGCAGGTGAATGCAGTGACCACGAGTAGTGGTTTACAATTAAAGGAGGTGGAACCGGAAAGACCGCCTCAGAAGTTAGGAGCAGCAGATGTTGAGGGAGAACAAACCTCAGATACGGGGAAGACCAAAGAAGCTGAACCAGCAAGGCCTCCACCCCCGTTCCCTCAACGACTTAAGAAACACAAGGAGGAGGCGTGTTTCCAGAAATTCATGGAGGTACTTAAACAGGTACATGTTAACTTACCTCTTGTTGATGTCTTGGAGGGTGTGCCAAAATATGCAAAGTATATCAAAGACATCGTGGCCAACAAAAGTCGCTTGACTGAGTATGCCACGGTGGCTTTAACGGAGGAATGCACATCCCGTATTCAGAACAAGTTGCCCACTAAACTGAACGATCCTGGAAGTTTTACTATCCAGCTGACGATTGGGCAAAGTATCCGAGCTCGTGGGTTATGCGACTTGGGGGCAAGTATAAATCTGATGCCATCTTCGGTATTTAGAAAGTTAGGGCTAGGGAGTCCTAGACCTACAACAGTGATCTTGCAGCTAGCAGATAGGTCTTTAGCTAAGCCGGATGACATTGTTGAGGATGTGCTAGTGCAGGTAGGCTCCCTCATTTTTCCGGTAGATTTCATTGTTCTGGATTTTGAACCAGATGCGGAAGTCCCATTTATTTTGGGACGACCCTTTTTGGCAACCGGAAAGGCATTGATCGATGTAGCTGCGGGTCAACTCACAGTGCGAGCACACGACAAGGTTGAGGTGTTCGACGTGTACAAGGCACCTAAGCTCCCGACTTTCTATAAGGAACTCTCGGTGATCAACGTGATTGATCATGGGAATTCAAATGGATTGAGTGATTCCCGAGAGTTACTAGGTAGGCCACCGGACAAGGTTGAGAACTACTGGGGAGATGACCATGATCGGGTCAAATCGTCCATCTCCCTAGTAGACACGTGAGCATAAAGGCTGTCGAGCCGCGACGTTAAACCAGGCGCTGCACGGGAGGCAACCCGTGAAAAATATTTTTTTCTTTCCTAGTGTAAAGTTTTTATTTTATTCTATTTTCTTTTCTTTTTCTTGACTAGGCTTAGATTTGCGTTTTATTTAGTAAATTTTTTTTTTATTTAGTAATTTAGTAAATTTTTTATTTTTTAGTAGGGAATCTATTAATTTAACCAATTCTTCTTTAGTGAGGTGATTTTCAGGTATACTGGAGGAAAAATACTTGGAATCGAGGAAACAAGGCGAGGTATGAAAAATAAAATTTGATGGTGAAACAGAGCACTGGCGCGTTGGCGCCGTGTCACGGAGGCAATGCTCCGCGTTGACCTCCGTCACACGTTGAAGGCAAATCTGAAATTTTTTAAAATTCCAGTAAGCCAACGCGTTGGCTCCGTGTCATGGAGGAGGGGCTCCGCGTTACCCTCCGTGACACGTTGCCCTTATCCCAGTGCCGGGTCACCCCGGGTTTCCGGGTGACCCGCGTGTTTCCTTTAAATAAACCGCTGATTTTCGCCCATTATTTTCCATTCCCTCTACCCTCCACGACAAAAACACCCATTCCCCTACCCCCAAGCAACGTGCCACTTTAATAGGCAAAGAAAACGTCAAGTTTTCATCGATTCTTCAATTTCAAGGTATGTTTTCATCGTCTAACTCAATTTTTTGGCGATTTTTGTCAATTTTGAGCATGTGAAGTGAGATATATCACCCTAGGCAGAAATTAAACATGACGTGAATTATTTTGTGATTGATTATGTTTGGATTGTTGTAGTTGACGTTTGAACTTATCGATTAATTGAATAATTTAATGTTGATTATCGAAGTGAATTCTAGGGCTTGGGGTTGTTGAATTTTAACTTGGGCAACTTGATTGTTTGGTGAATTCAATGTCGGGGGGTGTTTATTATTTGAGATAAGTCATGGTAAATAATGTGTAAATGTTCAAAGACGACTAATTCTCGAATTTTTGTGGGAAATTGCATAATGTGTAAATTGGTTAGATTGTTTAGATTAGCTTGTATACGAAATATTTTTCTAGTTGTTTTTAGTTTGTGGTTATTTTGTTGCTTGTGCGATGGTTGAATTGCTGTCGATAGTAGGATTGGGTTAGCTGTATGAAGTCTGAGTAGTTCGCTAGCCGTTATGCTGTCGAATTTTTGTGAACGCACTAAGCAATATGTTATAGTTGATTGTGTTTGGGGTGTAAATAGAGCTATCCTTGCTAAAATGTTGTAAATATTGTTAAAGACTAAGTGTGGGGTAAATTTTGTTTAACCCGACCTTAGCCGAATCTAACAAGTTTTTAGCTTAACGTTGTGCTTGTCTGTGTAAATTGGCAGGTACAATGGCCAACCGACAAGATAAAGGCAAGGGTGCTTCAACCTCAGGCACCGGCAGAAAGAGAATGAGACTGGGCACTGCTGTCCCAGCTGCACCTGCTGTTCCACGCGGTCAACACCGCCGATACAGGACACGATGGGTCACCGATGAAGGGAAGAAATGGTACGCAAAGCATAAGGAGAACAAGTACTTCCCGGAGGAACATATTGCAAGGGAACCACTTGCACAGGAGTTCCCTCACATTGTACAGAGGATTGAGGCAGCTGGGCTCAGCTTTATTTTTCAGGAGCCCAAGGAGTACAACCTTCACTTGGTCCGGGAATTCTACGCCAACTGGAACCCGTCCATCAGGAGCCATTAAAATCAGAGGGCAGATTGTCACTCTGGAACCCCAGCAGCTGAATGCCATCGTTGGAGCGCGGGACACAGACGCCCACATTCTCCGCCAGCTCAACATCACCCCACCGTACGCCGACATCAGACGTACATTGTGTGGGGCTCGATCCACAGGCCGATGGAGCAGACACAAAGAGAGGGGTTACCATCAGACTCTGCCTTATTCGCAGATGAATAGGGAGGCCAGAATCTTGCTAAAAATTGTATGTTCGTGTCTGATCCCGGGAGTGCATATGACAGACGTGACCCGGGACCGTGTCTGCCTGGTGTATGCCCTTATGAAAGGGCTTGAGATTAATGTGGGGGCGGTCATAATATCTGCCATGAAGAGAGCCAGACTACACCAGGGCCACAGATACGGGTTTGGCGGACTCATCACCACCTTCCTCCGAGGCCTCGACATTGAGGAAGAAGCCTTGGATTACATTCTGCAGTTGGAGCGGAGGGCCCTTGATGTGACAAAGATTAAGGCCCCCGACACTACACACGGACCGGTGCTGACTCTGGGCGAGCGACATGCTCGTGACGACCAGTATATGGCCCGTATGTTCGGCATGCAGATGTTGCAGCTACGAATAGGTGGGAGACCAGCCACCGAGGATGAGTTATGGCAGCTGGAGCTGGACTACCCCTTTGGCGAGAACGCCAGAGCTTTATGCAAGGTGGGGCCAGCCTTTGTGGAGCCGACTGATGACGACGTCCCTACTGATGAGGAGACACGTCGTGAGGACTCTGATGTAGAGTCCGATGACGACGATGGAGCCGATTCGGATATAGGCGACGAGGCCGCAGCACCGGATGAGGAAGTCGAATATTTCGACTGAGCAGGGAGTTCCACCACCCATATGTTGTGCTTTGTATTGTTGTGAACACTAGGGACAGTGTTCGATTTAAGTGTGGGGTGGGGAGTGGTTAGGTGCTGGGTCATAGGCTCTAAACTTGCTGTATAATTGTTCCTTGACGTTTATGTATGTCTGTGCTTTCCCTGTTGTTGTGAACTGATTTTGTGATCTATGTGTATATATTTGTGTTGTGGCTGATGATGTGTGTTTTGAAAGTTATGGTTGCCTTTGTAAATATTTTGTAAATTTTGTAAATATTTTTTTTCTATCGATATGATCAATATTTTTCAAAATTTTTGCGAAAAGATTTTGCATTTATCAACATAGTTTGCAAATATTTTCTATCGAAATGATCGATGTGTTGCAAAAATTTTGAAGTTTTATTTTTGGGTTTCTCGGAGTTTGTTTTCGGTTCTTTTACCGAGAATAGTCCCATTGAACCGATGTCATAGTTAGTGACCGTTCCCTATGATGGATGGATGACGACCGTCTTAAGGGAAATGTAGTCGATAGGAGTAGATGTTTTGTTTTTAGTTTCTTTGGTGGATTGCATCAATAAACTGTAGTTGCTTATGGTTGCTAAAATTTCGTTGCGTGTTGTAATTGATGTTCGAAATGTGAAAATGATTCGGTTGAAAGCATGCAATTGTGTAAATATGTTGAGTTACCTAGGCTATAGAATTTGGTTCATGATGATTGAGGCTTAATCTTGAATTCATGTAACTGACTAATTAAAGAGTCTGTGAATGCATCTTGATTCGAGCATGTGCGTGAAGTGTGAAGTGAGGTTTTGCTATTCCATGTCATTGTGAATTGTCTAGAACTTGCCTGGTGTGTATGCAAAGCGAAATGAAGGAGGTGTAGTGTTGGAAAGGATGTAGGCATTTATTTGTTTTAACCGTTAGTTTCCATTTTTTTCTTGTCAAATTCTACCTTTTTATATGTTGTATGCCCTAGTCAGCCCGTTGAGCCTTTAGCCGATTTCTTTCTTTTGTCCAGAATTGTATAAACTAAGCTTTATTCCTTCTTTTCATTAGACTTAAAGTCTTTAAGAAGCTCTTAAGCGCTTATAAAGAACAGAAAATGTTTCCCAAAGTGTTAAAGAGTGAAAAGAGTGAAAAGAAAAGAAAAGCAAAGTGAGGAAAGAAAAGATGATGTTGAAGAGGCACCCGTTGTAATTAAATGAAATTGAGGGTACAGGAAAACCTTCTATTGTGTGTCAAGTGTGCCTGATGAAATGGGCTGTATGAAAGTAAACCAGCATGAAGGGGAGAAAAAGAGAAAAGAGAGGAACAATGTCCATGAGTCGATGGGAATGAGTTGAAAAGGCACTTAAGGATGCTAGCGACTATTATTGGCTAATCCAATATATATATATACTAGATCCATAGCCCAGTTACAACCCATTAAAAGTCCTATTTAATCCTACATTGCATTTCTTTATATTAGTGGAGTAATACACTAAGGGCAAGCCTATGGGTCATGACATGATGCATGTGAATTCTTTTGGGAGAGAGAGTGAAATTAATTTTTATATGCCCCTACTTGCATGTTTGTGTGCTGCATGAACATAAAAAGGGGAAGTTTCTCTCAAGTTGTGAGGGTACATGCTTGATGAAAGATTGATTTTCGTGTCGGATTTCTTGATTAGTTGATTTGCATGAGTTTGCCGATATCAAGAATCAATTCTTAAAAGTCTAGGAAGCCTCGATGTATTAAGGTCATTGTCTTGTACGACCAAGCATGTTTTCTTGATGATTTGCAAAAATCGAATAATCGGTATGACCGTAACGTAAATGGCTGCACCATAGTGACAAAGGTTGAGATGTGATGTGCATGATTTGTGTATGTGTTGTTCGAGGACGAACAAGGATTTAAGTGTGGGGTAAGTGATCTTGGGCAGATTTATATGCCCAAGTGATACTCAAACGTATCATTTTTACCTTGTTTGTTGTGCAATGTATATATAATATCATGTATTTGGTAATAAAATGCGAATTTATACTAACCAACATGATTAGCATTTGTTTTGCAGGATAGTGTGATTTTGAGGAGCTAAAATGCGTGTTGGAACTATGTCGGAGTTGGACTGGGATGCGAGCGTGGAAAAGGCCTTGGATGGCACATTTTACAGTGGCTCCGCGATGGAGCCGTGCCACGCTGCCATCGCGGTAGCACACTGCCTGGGCAGAAATAAAATTGGCAATTTCCAGTGTGCCTGCGCGTCAGCTCCGTGGCACGGAGATAGGCCTCCGCGATGGCCTCCGTGCCACGTTGAGGCCAATTATCCGGACCCTGCAATTTCAAGAGAGGGTCCGCGTCCACGCCGTGTCACGGAGGCAGTGCTCCGCGTTGGCCTCCGTGACACGTTGCTTGTTATTCCGGGAAAAATTTCCCACTAGTATAAATAGCACACTTAGGTTATTTTTAAAGGGGAGTTTTTTAGTTTTAGTTTTTTTTAGCCTGAGTTCAGAAGTGGAGAGCAGGAACGTGGTTTTGTGGCAGTTGAAGAATAGAAAAGATAAGAGTTTTCTTCTCTTCCCTTCTTCTTTCCATCAATTGTATGCATGATTAACACTCATTCTAGGATGATTAATCCAAGAATGAGTGGCTAATTCCTTTCTTTCTGAGGTTTTGAACTTGTGTAATGAATGTTGCTAATAATTAATATGGTTTCTTCTTCTTCTGGCATGTTGTTCTATTATTTCTTGTGTTATTACATTATTGATTGGCCACCATTACTGTATATCTAAAAAGTCCAATTTCACTCGAGAGAGCATGAAATTGGAAAGTTGTGAATTAATAGGGTATTGTTCTTAACTTGATTTGGGAAAATTGGGTTTTGATGTGCTTTCTTGATAGAAATATACTTGAAAGCCGTATTAGTCAATTTAGGAACCAGAATTGGAGTGTTAGGTCATAAATTGCATTTGATCACAGAAATGTAGATGGATGATTTATGATTCTAAAGTGAAATTAAATACGGAAGTTTTAATTTCTAGGCAAACGTTCTTGGCTAGCAATATGAAGAAGAGGATGACCAAATTATCATGATTATCAAGTTCATTACTCGTTCTTAACCTTGGCATGTGCATATCCATTGTCTAAATTCAACGTAAATAGTAGTTATTAATTTCAGTATATAATTAGTTTAGAAACAAAACTCACTCAAATATTGGTTGGATTGTTGTTAACATAGTTAGAAATAGAATAGAGATATAGTAAACTAGGCAGTTTTGCATATCTAGAGCAGCCTCCTTGGATCGATACTTGGCTACTTAGCCACTTTATTACTTGTTTGACCACGCACACTTGCGTGTCGGTTTTTAATATATACCGAGCAGCGATACGCGCGCAACAACATGGACTATCCTTTTCAGGACATCCTCATACCTGGGTCCTCTTTCGAGAACCATCTCCTTTTCTTTTTCTGTTTAGAGGAAATAGCCTCCACTCTGTTCCTCTCTTTCTCCAACTTCTTCTCAATCTAAAGTCCTCTATCAAACTCGGGCTGAAGACTTGACATTGCCTTTAGCCGTGCAAAGGAACTTCTTAGCCAAGTTATTCCACAAAGTTATGGAGTTCGGTGGCTCAGCCTTCAACCACTTTTTTTTTCCTCTCCCAACAATGAAAATGGGAAGAGGGTAAGTCGGACATAATCTGTGGACACGCCGGTGGGGACAAACGTGTCACTAATCTCTAAAACGCTCTGTAGGTGCTGCTGCGGGTCCTCATTTGCCATCCCAGTGAATTGATCACTAGAATGTAACAACTGCACCATGTTCTGTTTATGCTCAAAGTGCCCTCCAGGCTCCGGTTTACGGATGCTAGAGGTCACATTCGTCTCTAGTGGGATTGCCACTTCGCGAACTGGTCTTGCTGCCATTTCTTCTGATGACAATTGTACTTGTCCCACGGGTGGTTGTTGTTGTACCTTTTCTTGAAGTCACTTAAGCTTTTTCTCTAGAGCTACTCTCCTTCGCAAATGGATTTGACATTCAGGTTCACACAACTATTCCACAAGCTCTCTATTTCTAGCCAGCTCGGCAGGACAACCTGTCACCTGCAAATAAACAGACTAAGACCAAGTTATTCAACACTTTAGGAAATTCAAAAATCACACAAAAAATAGATAAATTATCAAAATCTCGCCTAGTCCCCGGCAACGGCGCAAAAAACTTGACGTGCCCGATTCGCACGTCCGCAAGTGTACGGGTCGTGCAAGTAATATAGTGGCTCTTTTTAAGAACCGGATTGTCGAACCCATAGGGACTGGACCCATTCCTCTAACTATCCATTTCTATTGTGATCTTAAATACCTCAAGTGTTGGTTATAGACATTTTCGATTGAGATTAATTAAGTCTATGTTTGGGTCAACGAAATATTCTGAAATCACTCTAGGAGCAACATAGAGTTAAAACCAATTAATCATGCGATCCTACGATTTGCAATGGGTTAAGCATGGAACTATCAATTGTTATTTCACATAATTAGAATTGCATGTTTATGGTCTTTCGAGCCTCTAAACACGGCAATCTAGCCTCACTGCATCATTGTGAGCGAGGAGTTTAATTTTCTAGTCGCGGGCAATAAATTATGTTGTGGTTTACGGGGAAACGATTAGGGACTTTTGTGCGTCTAACCATTTAACTCAACTTAGCCTCACAACTACTTCTTCAAGTGGTGATGTGACATCCCAAGTTGGTCTTTCATAACCCCGGTGTGTCAACCAAGCACGGTGTTAGGTATATTTCTATCCTGACACAAAAATCTCTCCCGAGATACAAACATGCTCCTTACATTCTCATGTCCTGACCTAGGTAATGCTTTCTCAAGCTATTACTCAAGCTAACAAATATGCTTTCATGGTGATCAATCATAAAAACAACCAACAATCCAGAATGCAAGACGAAAACAACAATCAATAACTTAATTCCAAAACAAATTCATAAAAGCACAATCATAATTAATGGCTTCAACCCTAGAGGAAGGGTTCTTGCCATTCATGTTCGTAAAACTACAATTAACTAATACTAAACTAACATACTTACATGAATTTGGTAGATGAGAAGGGAATTTGATAAACCCTAGATGAGTTCTCCCACTTCTCCCTTCACTCCTAGGTGGTTTTTCAGAATAAAATCGTGACCAAATGATTTTAGGAGCTAAGGGTTCAATTTATACTTTGCTGAAAAATTGCAAAATTTGGCCTATGGTGGAACAACAACGTGTCACGGAGCTGAACGCCCTACTTGACCTCCGTGACACGTTGGTAACGCATACCCTCACTGGAATGTGCCAAAAATGCAATTTTTGGCCAAGTGTTGCCGCGTTGGCAGCGTGCCACGGCCCGCATCGCGTACGGTGCCAGTTATTGCATATTTTCTTGTTGACTTTCACGTTTTGCTCTTGATTCCATTCCTCCACACCAAATTATGAATTAGTTCCTCAAATGCATTATTAACCTTCAAAAACAAGGACTAATCATGTTGGTTAGTATATATTCACATTTACATAAAATCACATGAAAATGTATAAAATAACTTAGATAAACAAGACTAAATTAAGGTATAAAGCATCACTCGGGCATGTTATTTTTGCCCACGATCAGATGCCCTAAACTCTGTATGGGCAACCTGCTCGGGCACATGATCCTTGGGGGCTAGTGGGGCCTTCTGGTGCCCATCCCCATTACCATTCTTACGGCTATTTCCGCTCCTATTTCTTCTTCCAGTAACTCGGTGAGGAAGAATGAATCTGCAAATGCGTATAACATGAGTTAGAAGGATAGAGAGATATTTCATCGCATATCATAAATCATGAAAGAAGGGAACATTTCCTAAAATATTTCATAGCCTCTTCCTCATAAATATGGTGTGCTTAACAACTATGGAAAAGACTCTACTTAACATGGCTTTCAGACACCCTGGGACACTTCCCAGCCTAATGCTCTGATACCAAGTTTGTCACGACCTGAACATAGGCCCGGATCGAGACACGAGACAAAGAACCCTGAGAGGCTCAAAGTCGACGCAGGGCATGAACATGATATCTAAACTCAACTCAATAATGCGGAAGTCTAACATATATAAAATAGTGGAAGTCTGAAAATCTAATAACATCAAATATCTGAATAAAGAACAACAATCTGAAATTGAAACTGTCACGACCCGAACATGAGCTCAGGTAGAGATATGGGACAAGGATCCCTGAAAGGCTCCAAGTCGACCCATGGCATGAACATAACAACTAAGAGCATATGGTAAGCACTTACTGATATAAAAAAAATTTTTTAGTGGAAGTCTGCGTACATATCAATCTAAAAAAGGTCAACAAATGACAAGTTGATTTCTACATAATGTCTGAATAGCCTCTATTACAACATATGAGCTGATGGAAAATCACCCCAACTAGCTCGATAAAAGTCTATAACTGAAAAAACATAACTGCAGATAACCGAATTACCTCGAAGGATGAGGACTTACCAACATTGGCTAGACAGGTTTGAGAGGGAAGCAGGACTGATGATGCGACTGAGACTAATCCCTCGGACCCGTATCATGAGACGATACAACATAGTGTATGCGGTCAGTACTTGGAATGTACCGAGTATGGAAGGTAAGTAAAATGGAAAGTTAAAATACATAAAAGTTCATAAGGACAGGAAAGAATGAGTGTGAAGTAAATATCATGACATAACATAAGGGCTCAAGGTTTTCAAAGCATTCATAATTCATTCGTATTCATAATCAATAAGAGAAACTTTATAAAAACATAACTTGAGCTAACGTAACATAACATGACAATGCATTAATCATGAGGAACAATGGGAGGACTCCTCATAAACTACACCATCATGATAGAGCTTACATGACGCCCAAACTATCTTGCTCAAGTGGGCAGAGCCATCCCAAGCTTGCTAGGCAAGTGACGTGCATTATGTAATATCACGGGAATACATTAACATTTATATATATATATATATATGTATATATAGATACCTATGGTGGAATGTAGTTCTGAGACCATAAGGTTTACCTGAACGTCGGGTCTACTCGGTGCTAGACAAGCTCCCAAAAACATGCACATGAGGCTCATATCATAACAAATCATTCATGAAGTTCATGGCCAGTTACATCATAACATACTTGTTCATGCTTGAAATACATTATTTACCATGAATAAGGGCCCATGAGTTGGCCAAGAGTCATAAATCCATTAATCAAGAAATCCATGTGTACTTGTAGAACATGTATATACTTAATATTCATACATACATGATGAGTACTTGAAGAGAATTCATAACATAAATCATAATGTGGACTTGATAAGATAAAAATCATAATAGAATCATAAGTTAACTTTTCATGAAGCATGCATCATTGGGCATAATACAATTAAAAACTGAAACTATAAATTAATAACTAAAATAGTTATAAAATCTACCCATAGATCATAAAACATGATTTGATACATCAAGGAGATTGACCCATAGATAGATCATACAAAATTTGACAAGAACTGGAATAAACCCCATAGATCATGAAACTTGAATCTAGAATTGAAATCCATGGAATTTGATAACGATTTAGGGCATGAGAATGAAAGGAACTCATATTCGTAGCGTTACATACCTGGGTAAATCAGATTTGCACTTCCTCTTGAAAGCAGAAAGGAAATTGAAAAGAAATTACCCTCAAGTAAGGTCAACACTAGTATTAAGGTAAGTCGATTCTTCAACTTTTGGAAGCTTTTCTCACATGCCTCTAACCATTGAAAATTTTCTTTCTTTTGGCTCAACTTTGTCAAAGGTGCTGCAATAGATGAAAACCATTCAACAAACCTCCAGTAGTAACCAGTTAAACTCAAGAAACTCCTGATATCAAGGACTCACTAGTCTAGGCCAATTCTTCACAGCTTCTATCTTTTGAGAGTCCATTTGTACACCCTAACTAGACACCACATGACCTAAAAATGCTTCGAGTTTAACAAAAACTCACACTTGCTAAACTTAGCATACTCTGATGATCCTTCAAAGTATGTAAAACCACCCTCAAATTAATGGCATGCTCCTCTTCACTCCGAGAGTATATGAAAATATCATTTATGAACACAATCACGACTATATCCAAATATGGCTTGAAAAACCTGTTCATCAAATCAACCAAAGCTACATGAGAATTCGTTACTCCAAAATACATAACTATAAACTCATAGTGACCATACCGAGTCTTGAAGTCTGTCTTCGGAATGACACTCTCTCGAACATTGAGCTGATGGTATCCGGATTTGAGGTCTATCTTTGAGAAACACTTAGCACCCTAAAGCTGGTCAAATAGATCATCAATCCTAGGGAGGTAATTGTTGTTCTTGATGGTAACCTTGTTCAATTGCCGATAGTCAATGCACATCCGAAGGGAACCATCCTTCTTTCGGAGAAAGAGAACTGGTGCACCCCACGGGGATTTGCTAGGTCTGATGAAACCTTTGTATAATAGATATTTCAAATACTCCTTCAACTCCTTTATCTCAGTTGGAGCCATTCTGCAAGGAGGAATAGATAAAAGCTGCGTATCAGAAAGAAGGTTAATACCAAAGTCGATCTCCCGCTCACGAGGAAGTCCCGGTAAATAATTTGGAAACACTTATGGATATTCAGACACTACAAAAACTAACTGGATAGTCAGGGTTTTGAATGTAGCATCCTTAACCTTAACTAGATGGTGCACACAACCCTTAGAAATCATCTTCTAGCATTATGATAGGAAATGAAGCGACCTACAGGTACAACTAAACTGCCCTTCCACTCTTGGACTGGCTCACCCGAATGCCGAAACTCTACCGCACGCGTTCTACAATTTACTGAGGCATAACATGCACGTAGCCAATCCATGCCAAAGGAAATATCAACATTTGTCATGGCTGCTCTACTAAATCTGCTGAGGTGACTATCTGAAGGACTGTGACAGGGCATTTTCTATATATCCATCGAGCTATAACTAAATTACTAACTGGAGTCGAGAGTGAGAAGGGTTCTGATATGATTTTGGGATTGACTCTGAAACTACTAGTAACATAGGGAGTTGTAAAAGATAAAGTAGCCCATGGATCTAAAAATGCATATACATCAAAGTTGAATACTCATAACATATCGGTGATCACATCTGGTAAGGTCTCCTGCTCTTGTCAGGATGCAAGGGCATAAAACCTATTCTGGCACTCGCTACACTAGGTAATGCACCTTGCTGAGTTGGGGCTACTGCAGAACTGGTTCTTGATCACGGCCTCTACTATAACCCTGTCTAGCCAAAGGACACTCTCGGTGCATATGGCCGGATCTACCACACCCAAAACAGATATTTGATCCAATCAAGCACTCATCCATATGGCTCTTGCCACACTTTTCGCAGGCCGAAAAGGTAAGCTCTGTCTGCATGCTTCTCTGGCCCCTCGAACCTAAGGGTCTGCTCCTCTGATCACCTCGCGGTCTAGATAAGGCACTGGTCAATGATGGTACTAGAGCTAATGACCTCGGATGAGACTGCTGGCGATGTCCACGTACCGATCTCTGCTGAAACAACCCATAATTGTCTGTCCTTGCCCTCTAGGCCTCCCTTTCTCTCAGATGCACCGCCTTCATCTGCTAGGCGTACGAAAATAATCAAGGAAATTTAATTTCCTAATGAAGCGTTCTTGTAATCCTTGACCAGGTAGTTCACTACTCCGTGCACAAACCTGCTCACCCGAGTTCTCTAATAGCCCACTAGCTCTGGTGTATATTTGGGCAAACGAGTGAACTCTAAAGAATACTCCTAGACGGTCATATTTCCCAGCCTTAGGTTCACAAACTCACCTGCTTTAATCTCCCTCATCTCACAAGGGAAGAACCGATCCAGAAATGCAGTATGAAACTCCAACAAACCAATGGGGCCCGCTCCAACTGTCCTACTATCCTTGCATTGCTTAAACCAGATATGCGCAACCCCTTTTAGTTGATACGAGGCTAAATATGTGCACTCCTCCCCAGTCAACCCCCATTATCTCGGTGATCTTTAATACTTCATCAATAAACTCATATGGATCCTCACCCGCCTTTGATCCGAGAAACTCCAGAGGGTTCATCCTCTAAAAGTCTCTGACTCTCGCCGCCACCACATTCCCATTCTAAGGTACATTCTCTACCTCCTGTTTGTTGACTTGGATGGTTGAAGCCTGAGCTAGCATCTGAATAACGGTCCTAAACTCTGCATGGGCCACCTGCTCGAGCACATTATCCTCGGAGTGGGTGTGGCTTGCTGGTGCCCATCCCCATTCCCATTCTAGTGACCATTTCCATTTCCATTCCATCTTCTGCTAACTCGGCGAGAAGACATGATTATGCAAATGCTTATAACACAAGTTAGAAGGATACAAAGTCATTTCATGGCACGACATAGATCATGAAAGAAGGAATATTTCCTAAATGTTTCATAGCCTCTTCATCATAAGTATGACGTGCTTCACACCCATGAAAAAAGAATCTACTTAACGCAACATTCAAACACCGTAGGACACTTCAAAACCTAATGCTCTAATACCAGGTTTATCACAACCAAAACATAGGACCCGATAGAGACACGAGGCAAGGAACCTTGAGAGGCTCCAAGTCGACCCATGACACGAACATAACAACTAAGAGTATACGATAAGCAGTTACTGATATAATAATACATGCTTGAATGGAAGTCTGCAGACAAATCAATCTAAAAAAGAGTCAACAATGACAAGCTAATTTCTACATAATATCTGAATAGCCTCTATCATAACTGATGAAATGATGGGATAGCATCCCCAACCAGCTCGACAAAATTCTGTAAATGAAAGAACATAACTATAGATAACTAAATCTCCTTAAAGGATGAGGACTCACGAACACTGGCTAGATAGGTCTGAGAGGGGAGAAGGACTAATGATGTGGCTAAGACTGATCCCTCCGGACCTGTATTATGAAATGATACAGCATAGAGTATGCGGTCAGTACTTGGAATGTACCGAGTATGCAAGGTAAGTAAAAGGGATAGTTAAAATACAGAAGATTTCATAAGGATGGGACAGCGTGAGCATAAAGTAAATATCATAACATAACATGAGCGCTCAAGGTTTTCAAAGTATTCATAATTCATATGTACTCATATCATTAAGAGAAACATTATAAAAACATAGCTTGAGCAAAAGTAACATACCAGGACAATTCATTAATAATGTGGAACAATGTGAGGACTCATCATAACCGACACCATTATGATAGAGCTTACATCATGCCCCAACTATCTCGCTCAAGTGGGCAGAGCCGTCTCAGGCTTGTAGGTGAGGGACGTGCATTATGTGATATCACGGGGATGAATTAACATTTGTGTGTGTGTGTATATATATATATATATATATATATACACCTACGGTAGATTGTAGTTCTAAGACCACAGGGTTTACCTGAACGTCGAGTCTACTCGGTGCAAGACACAGCTCCCAAAAATATGCACATGAGCCTCATATCATAATCATAATCATTCATGAAGCTCATGGTCAATTACATCATAACATACTTGATCATACTTGAAATACATGATTTGCCATGAATAAGGGCCCATGAGTTGGCCAAGAGCCATAAATCCAAAAATCATGAAATTCATGCATACTTGTAAAACATGTATATACTTGACATTCATAAATCCATGATGAGTACTTGAAGATAATTTATAACATAAATCATAAATCATAATATATACTTTATAAGATCAAAATCATAATAGAATTATAACTTGACATTTCATGAAGCATGCATAATTGGGCATAATTCAATTAAAAATTGAAACTATAGATTAATAATTAAAATAGTTATACAATCTGCCCATAGATCATAAAACGTGATTTGATACATAAAGGGGATTGACCCATAGATAGATCATAGAGAATTTCACATGAATTGGAATAAGCCCCATAGATCATGAAACTATTATCTAGAATTGAAATCCATGGAATTTGAGAAGGATTTAGGGCATGAGAGTGAAAGGAACTCTCATTCATAGCCTTATTGGGTAAATCGGATTTGCACTTCCTATTGAAAGCCCAAAGGAAATTGAAAAGAAATTGCAGAAATTCTTCAAGCTTGATCTCCAAGGAAGAGCTCTATGTTGTATGCATGGAGTGGAAATGATTAGAAAAGGTTTAACACCCTTAAAACACTGCTAATTGAGCTTAAAACAACGCTGTTTATGACCTTAGAGTTCAGGAATTACGAAAATACCCTTAATAAGATGTCTGGAATTTATGCACTGCCAGTGAACACGAGTCCTACAACGATTCGTTGTTTGCTCCAATAGGTCGTTACCTTACTCGTGGTTTCACTCCATTTTCCAGACTCGGGTCTGTCTCCACGATTGGACAGGACGAGTTGTTACTAGCCACAATGACTCTTCACTTCCGTCCATCGTCACCATTGCTCACTTCTTTAAAATCCTTCCAACGAAAACATACCACGACTCATTGTCTCATACAACGAGTCGTACAATGACTTGTGTCGGCCACCTTGACAACGACCACCCCCACAATGACCCCCTTACCACGACTCATTTTATCAACCAAGGGGTAATCCTTAGACCCGTTACTCCCAAGTTTACTTCTGCAAATACTCACTATGTGTGCCTTTGGGTCATTAGACCCACAAACGACCTGTGCCGCGAGTCATTCTAAGATAAATCTTATATTCTTCTGTTGTTTTCATTTCAAATCCCGAGTCTAATTTTAGGCACTTCAGGGGTATTACAAAAGCATACTATGTCTAATAAGCCTCTACGTACTAATGAGTTGATAGGGCAAGACCCCAACTAACTGACTAAGGACTGAAAGTGAAAATAATGAATAGAATTGATAAAATGCTGATGAGCTGGTAAATTCACCAACTCATTGGGCTCTTAAGCCTGAGTTTTTCTGAGTTTCTGAGTTGTTTATCTGGATTTTATACCCATTTTGCCTTTGTTGTGTGGAGATGCCTAATGTGAAGAAAAGAGGATGAAATGAAGCAAAAAGAAGGAAGTGGATTGAAATTTGGCGTTCCACCAAAGAGGACCGGCGAAACACCGGTCGAGAGCTGATTCCCACTGCCTCTGGGAAACAACTCACTGGAAAAATGCGGGTTGCCAATGACAACTCACCAATTTATCCACCGAATGACACCTAACTTGCTGAATTGAAGGGAAAAAGATCAGCGGTGCACAAATGGAGATCAGCGAAATGCCTGCGGAGCTGCTGTTGACTACTGGAAGGCATTGAAGTAGCAAATAATGTAGCTGGCTATTCGTGGATTGCAACCAGCGAACCGCCTTTCATCCCACCGATCCCAGAATGCTGCTCAAGGGAAAAATTGTCCAACTCGAAAAAAGAGATAGTGGATACCCTATTTTCTTGGATATAAATTCTAGAGAAAGTACTGTGTACTAAGCATATCATAGCAAAACATATCATATCATCTTTTTCCTTTCTTAGATATAAAACATTCCTTTGGCAGTGAAAAGGAGAATTTTATTTTTGGAAATTGCAAAGTACTATTCTCTTCTTCTTCTTCATCTTAATAGTAAGGTACAACCATTGTTGGAGGCTATTTGTGAACTTGATTTTATTACTCTTGTTATTGAATTCAATGAGTTTATTATTGAATGTGCTTTTGAATTTCTTAATCATGAGTAGCTAAATCATTTACAAGAGGTGTGTGATGATGATTACTTAATTAGAGTAGGTATTGCTAGAGTCATCTCTATATTTTTTAAATAAGTATAAATCTGTTAGATTCTCTTCAAACTGTATTGAGAGATCCATTGATTACAATGTGGGTCTATTTCTTCTTACTTGATTATTTCTTGTAAAAGAATAATTAAGTATTGGAAGAGAATTTAATAGTAGGTATGGATAAGAGATTGTGAAATTAGGCTAGAAATAGCCAAAATTGCATTCTCACTCCTAATTCGTAGCTAATAGCTAGAAATTAGTGCAGCTGCTAATCCAAATCTGATTGGGTTGAGCTAATAATGACTAGAGGTTTGATAACACTATAGCAAGTGGTATTTATAAAGATGAAAAAGCCAAATTACCCATTTCCCCGAGATTATTTACAGTAATTTAACTTATGAGATGACCTAGCATATCCCTACCTAGTTAGTATATTATCTGCACCACATCTCTAGTCTTGCACATTCATGTCAACAACCGTGGTGATTTTCCTATTATAGGCAACCAAATTAGCAATTATAATTTACTACAAATTCCAATCTCCCCCCAATTTATTTGTTTCAAGTTAATTCTACGTGGTGCAAGCTAACTTCAACTTCTCCACCGACACTTGTAATTATCACTCACTAGTTCTTGTGGATTCGATCCTGACACCCATCGGGTTACTTATTTTGATACTTCGACTGTGTATACCCTTACTATGAGGAGTATACTTTGGATGTTATCACAGGGTCCTCGAAGGATGAGGACTAACCAACCCTAGCTAAGAGATGCTAACTCTTAGGATCTGGCTAACGGTGGGACTAAGCCTGAATATCCGAGCTTGTATCATGAAATGATGCAACATAGAGTATGTGGTCAGTACATGGAATGTACCGAGTATGCAAGGTAAGTAAAACTGCTAAGTAAGTAAAAACAAAAATAATGTATATCATAAAACATTTCATCATAAGAGTCTGATAGTAGGGCTTGCTTGCTATTATCCAAAAACATGTTTTTTAAACATAACTGAGTATCATAACTGAATCGAATGACCCAAAACTGAAACTGATTATTCATATGTAAAACTGTACATTTGGTCAAACCTGGTGAAAACATAATATCATGACTGATGAACATGCATAACTAAAATCATGAGGAACAATGGGAGTCTCATTATATAACCGACATTACCATAATAGAGTTACGTGGTCTCGACTATTACACTCAAGTGGGTAGAGCTGTCCAAAGACTTTCCAGGGCTGAGTACACTGTCATGTATCAATATCAAGATGAAGGGCCCTTCGGGGCAGGGGAAGCTCACAAAGAAGGTCCCAAATGATCTGGTCATACCTATGTTGGAATGTAGTTCTGAGGAACAGGATTGACCAACCCTTAGCCTACTCGGTACTAGACATTACTCCAAAAAACATGCATATGCTCTCCATCGCTTCTCAATGAAGCTGAACCATCGTCTAGTGCCAAAGCTGAATTATAATATACATATAAAATCTAAAATCATAATATGAGGAGCCTTGTCTCAAACCATACCACAAGATGAAAAGGAGTGGGAGTCTAGACTTCAAAATCCATGTGGTAAGCTAATAACATGAAATCATGAAACATACTTGTTCATATGGGCTTGCCCAAACTTACACATACTTGAAATAGATTTTGATAGTCAAAAACATGAATATATGCATGGGTAATTCAAAATCATACTTTCACCATATACCTCTCATCATATTTGAAAAAATATATCCTAATCTCAACCTTTCATGAACTTTTATAATTAGGCATCATAATTTGTAAAACTTTGAATAAATTAATTGTAATTGAAAGAATTATAAAACATGCCCATGAACCATAATTCAACATTAGAAACATGAATATATTATACCCATGATGCATACATAGAGAATTCACAAGTTGGGTTAAAACCCCATAGATTCATCAACTAGGATTTCCATAAATTTGAGAAGGGATTGGGCATGGGAGTGGATGGATACACCCATTCATAATCCTACATACCTGGTACTTCTAATTTCTCAACCTTCTTGAATTCCCAAAAGAAATTGGAGAAGACTTGATAACTTTCTAAGCTTGATCACCCTTAGGAACTTCTAGGCTTGCATGCATGGAGAGGGGTAGGTTTAGAATGAGATAAACCCTATTAAAACACACTTATCTGAGATTAAAACGACGTAGTTTAGTACTTAGGAACTTATGAATTACAGAAAATCCATTACTAAATTCGCTGGAAATATCATACTGCCAGTCCCAACAACGGACTGGACGACTCGTTGCCCATGATCATGACTCATGGCCTGCTCCCGTTTCCAGCACTTTAAAACAATACCTCTACTGGTCACCATGAGGGACACCATGAATCGTGGTGTACCGACGACTCGTGTGGACTAACCATTGGGTACACTGCCAAACCCTTCAACATCCAAGTCAAACTCCTAACAACAACCAACCTTATGACTCGTGGCCCTGACCAAGAATTGTGGCTTCACCTATGGTAAAACCCTAGACAAAAAATCCTAACAAACCCTTCCTTCACTCCATGAGTCACCCAACTACTCGTGGTGCACCTCACGGGTCACTAGACGACTCGTCCTGTGACCTAGTGCTGAAATTTCTATTTTCCCTATTTCAACCCTCGAGTCTGATCGTAGGGGTTTTAGGGTATTACAGGGAAGTAGTGCTGGCACATCTGTAGCCCTGGAATGTTCCTGGTATAGTGGGGAATGCTAGGGAGATCGAGAAGATATCGCTCTTTCATTCCCAAGTTGGGCCATCTCCGACTCTGGCCCTCTACTAGTACCCTTTCCTTCCACTATATCCATCTCTCGGCCAGCTGTAGTTTGTATTACATTAAGCATCTCTATAAACAGAAATAACAATATGAACATAGGGACTCAACCCTATACAACTGAACTCTATGGCACGATTTGAGCAGAATAAGGGTAATTTTACTATCATATTTCGTAGCTTCCTATTTATAAAATGTGGTGCACAACATATTTATAAACAAGACTCTACTAGATACGATTTGCAGATTCCGTACGATACGATGTTGCTCTGACACCACTGGTACAACAACCTACTGATTGATATGATTTTGTCATTGCCTGAGCCAGTATCTGAATAATGACTCCAAATTCCGCCTTGGATACTTGGTCATCCTGAGGAGTTGCGGGAGATGGTCGGGCTGGCCAGTTAGCATTTCTGGTCCTCTTTCCATTTCCTATTTTTTACACCCCATAAGTTTCTAGTGTTTATTCGGCCTATTCGCATATTGGTTGAGAGTTTTAGAATGCCATACGTACGAGGAAAGGGCCCGGCGAAAAGCCGAACAAGTACCATGTTGGGATTTCGCAAGAGGAGGCCGAACCAAGCTGCCAAGAGGGGCAAAGTGGCACAGAGAAGAATCAGCGTGTTAGCCAACGTGGCACGGAGCTGAAACAGCACGTTGGCCAACGTGCCACGTTGCCTTGTATCCCGATTCAAGTATATATAGGCCTCACCCTAGACTTTATGTTAATTTTCTTATATAATAGGACCAGCAGAGTTGAGAGACGAAGGAAACATTTAATTTTCATCTGATTACGCCGCTAAACACTGTAAAAATTCAAATTAACTTCGGGTATCAAAGTATAAGGCTGCAGGGAGCATTTCTACGGAGTTAGTTTCGTGAAATTTGCCTGGCGAATCGTCGTCCCGCCGAGCCAAAGTTGTTGGAATTCTCTCCAAACTAGTGTCAATACGATCCTAGGCTCAAAGTAAGCATTTCCCCCTTCTAGATTCTCGAGAAATAACAAGGTTTCGACCGTGTTCCGTAAAATTGGAATATAGTTAATATTTATATATAACGTTTTCCTTCTTACCGAATTTAGTGTTAAAACTAGTCCAATCTTTCCAGTAACACGATTTCAGTTGACAAGGGCAGTTGAACACGAGCAAAAACTCGCCAATTAATTGGTAAACCACGAACGACGTATGTTAAGGCATTTTCTTTCGGCAAATTAGTTTCTTCAACATAGTAATCCAGTATGAATCCCAATAAAATATGTTAGGAGTATGTTACCATGTTTAGTTGTCGTTGTTAGTTGAGGCTTGTAATTGTAATATTTTAGGATGGATTATACCTATATAGCTTCCGTGACTAGTCCAGGGTTAATAGTTTTGTCGACTCACCCGCCAGGAGCGAGGATACGTTGCTCTATGGAGCGGCATGCCATCTGCAAGGGACGAAGATGGGGATCCAAATCCTCATATTTGTTGTGGTTGGCCTTATACACCCCCACCGAGCGCTTATGCCGGGGGTGTAGATATCAGGAGTCCTCCGGACATAGGCACAGATATAGTCAGGGGCCGAGTGGGCCCAGTTGCAGGCCCAGGGGATCGACAGGACGCTTATAGCTGATTAGTTGACTTAGTATGACCTGGATAGGGGCATATAGATTAAGGTGTACTCACTAGGGCTAATGGGGGCCCAAGTGGGTTGTTCTGTGCTGATTGTACCTTCCGGCTTATGGGGACCAGGTAAGGTTTATGTTGCTTTAGTTACAGATAGTTAGACAGTAGGACACCTCGTTGTCAGGTATGACCCCTACGCTCCTTATCGCAGTTATGCTTAGTCCTAATTTCACTACTTCAGTCATTTTCAGTCCTTTCCTTTACTTCAGTTATTGTCAGTTCTATTTCCTTACTTTCAGTTATTTAAAGTTATTTCTTTACATACTCAATACCTGTGGTACTGACGCCCTCTTCCGGGGCGCTACATTATAGGTCAGCTTTATCAGAAAAAATGACATCAAAATAATAATTTTTCCGATCAACTAAACCCACATATAATCTACCTATAAAATAAAGTTTTTATTATTATTATTATTATGTTACAATATTAAACTCATAAGGCAGTTTAATATTTAAAGAAAAATAAGAAGATAATGACATGGAGGATGTGTAAAATAGTGAGAAATATGATATGTGTTGAAGAGAAGAAGCTGAAAAGAAGATGAAATAGAGGGATAGAAAAAGAAGAAGAAAGAGAAAGGGTGAAAATTGAAAAAAAAATTCTAAGATGAAACTAAAAATTAAAGAAAAATATAATTAAGCATAACTAATTGCATCATCCAATTAGATGATGACATATGAATTGTTTTAGACCATATTTAATTTCTTTCCATCTAACGCACTTTCCAAAAATAAAAAAATATTATTTTTGCCACATCAGTTATTAAGGTGGTATGAATTCACTTTTTATTAAATTAGGGGGCTTGGGAGTAAATAAATACCTGTAAAGTTAAAGTACTAAACTAAGTTATATGGACAAAGTGAGGGGTATTTTATGCATTTTCCCTTTAATTTATATATCACATACTCAATATATTCCATTGATCGCATACTCTCTATGCGCTATATCGTTTTATAATTTACGCTAAGATACCTAGTCTCAGCGTTGCAGTTAGGCTTCGTCCGGTGAGATCTAGCAGCGTTCACTGGTGAGTCCTCATCTTCCGGGGACTAAAGCTATTTTCGCTTATTCAGTTGTCTTGTTTTGTTTCAAACTTTGGAGTTAGCTGGGGGACTTATTTAGCAGTTCATCAGTTGTAGTGGCTTTTAGATAGGTGTCTCAGTTTAGGACTTAAAATTTATCTAAACACATTAGATTTTAGTTTATTTTAGCATTTATTTGTGATATGATTTGTAATTCAATTAGCTTATGCTGATTTCTCTATTTACTTAGGATCAGGCTAGTAATATGCGATGCCATGGGTTAGCTTGGGGTTACTTGTGGTTCTAGGCACCGTGTCGTGTCCAGGATGTAGTCTCGCATTGTGAAGAACTTGGTATTAGAGAATTAGGTTTAAAGTGTCCTTACATGTCTGAAAGCCATGTAAATGATAGTCTTGTTTATGGGTGTGAAGCACATCACACTTATGAGGAAGAGGCTACAAGGCTTTTTTAGGAAAATAGCCTTTTCATCATGATTCTTATCGTGCGTAAATTATGAAACTCTAAAATGTCCTTCGAACTCGTGCTCTACAATTTTTAGTAACTGTGCCTCCCAGAAGTAAATAGAAAGAAGAACAATGACACAAACTGCAATCCCTACCAGCTCCAGCAGCCCCTTATAATGATCAGGTGGCGCATGATGAATTCCGGGCTGCTATTCAGATGCTCACCCAAGCTGTGACCAACCAGGTCAACCAGCAAGCTGTCACACTGGTTAACACTAATGGTCCCACAACAGCTTCTAGTGTTTGAGACTTTTTGCGAATGAACCCCCCTCCCACGGATTTCATAGGTCGAAAGTAGAGGAGGACCCATAGGATTTTATCGACAAGGTTCAGAAGATCACCCAAATCATAGGTGTTACCTCCATCGAAAGTGCAAATTTGGCTATTTATTAGCTGAAAGGAGTGGCTTAGATATAGTACAGACAGTGGAAAGAGCGGAGACGGGATGGTGCAGGTCCAATGGAGTGGAATGAGTTTGTGACTATATTTCTGGATAGGTTCTTTCCGCGGGATTTGAGGGAAGGAAAGGCCGCATAGTTTGTCAATTTGAAATAGATAACATGAAGGTGCAAGAGTACGCCTTAAAGTTCACTTAACTATAAAAAATATGCTTTAGAGATGGTTGCGAGCCGAGGGCACGCATAAGCATGTTCGTAAATGGAGTCTTAGACCTGGTGGTTAAGGAGTGCAGGACTTCCTTGTTCATTAGTGACATGGATATCTCCAGGCTTATAATCCATGCACAACAGATAGTGGTGGAGAAATTGAATGAAATAAAAAGGGAGAGTAAGCGGGCGAGGACAAGTCAGTTTGAGTATTCCAGTAGAGATCAGGCGGTGGTAATGGCTCCCAACAGTAGCAACAGAGAGCTCCATCACCCTCTTCAGCTAGTGTTCCTCCTCCTAAACCCCACAATGATCAGAAGGGTAGGGCATCAGGCTCCCAGTCTCAGAGTCATATCTCTAATAGCCACACTATCCCGGTATGTCCTAAGTGTGGTAAGAACCATCCAGGTGAGTGTCGTCTAGGAAAGGAGGGTTGCTTTGGTTGTGGACAAATAGGTCACAGGTTGAGGGACTTCCCGTTAGTTAGATGAGAAAAGGTCCAATCCACTAAATTAGCAGCTCCGACTGTTTGCCCAACCTAATAGGGTACTACTTCAAGTACGGGTGGTGGTCAGCGCTAGAATCACTTCTATGACCTATCATCCCGCCAGGACCAGGAGAACTGGCTTGATGTGGTCACCACTATGTTATGCCTTTTTCACATAAATGTCTATCCATTACTAAATCCAGGAGTTTCGAAACCACAATTAATCAGTCAGTTTCAATCGTCAGTGAGTTTCCAAATGTGTTTCATGAGGATTTTCCTAGAGTCTCTCGCAAGCTAAAAATTGATTTCGACATAGACCTTGTTTCAGATACCCAGCCAATCTAAATTCCTCCTTGCAGAAATTTCTCTAGTTGAGCTTAAATATTTGAAGAAAAAACTAAAGACCTGTTAGACAAAGGTTTCATTAGGCCCAGTATGTCCCTGTTGTTACACCATGGAAAATATTTTTTGGTGATTATTTGGTATTTGAATACTATGATAAGGGAAGTACGGGTTGTATATTATTCGTATATGACAAGGGAAATGTCCACGAATAGAAAAACAAAGAGTATGTGAAGTTCATAAATAATTGTCAAATTTAAATGACCATATATCCCAAAATATAATGAATTAGTAGGACCACAACCTATCAAATTAGAGGTATTTATAGTCTAGTTTTCAGACTCTCATCAATCATAGTACGGAGTAAAAAATTATAGACGTTTTACGGTGGCACTATCGGGCAGTGATGAGGCCACCGCCCTAAAAATGGCCACTGCTCAAATACCTTTATATTTTAAGTCTTGTTCTATGAGATCATTTTCAATTTTTCCAGCTTTGAGGTGCTTGCTTATCCTATGAAATCCTCTCAAATTTCAGCAAACAACTAAGGAAAACACCAAGATAAACTCCATTAAAACTAAAGCCAAGTGAAGGGGATCAATCATATGGTGAAGGTGGTGTGTTGGTGGCTGTTTTGGATGCACTTGAGCATTGTTGCTGTGGTGAATTAACTATGTTATTGAATCTTTTCTAAGATACATATATGTTCACTCTTTGTAGGGATTAAACCCAAGTATAAAAGGTAAGAATTCTACTACTAACCTTGATTGAATTCTTGATTAAAAGACTAGAAGTTGGAGGTGTGTTTGGTGTGTTGGTGAACTATTTTTGCTGTCTTTTGGAAAGAAAGGTTTCTCCGTTTTTAAAAGAAGTTGAGGTCAATTGCTCGTATTTTTAACCAATAACAACCCCCCAGAAAAGGTAAAGAGAAATCTCCCCTTTAAAAATTCTCAAATTGCAAAGCGAAAAGCTGGAAATTGGAAGCCAAGTGAGTTGCCGATGGACTATTCGTGAGATGAGTTTTGCTCATTTTCCTTAGAATTTTTTGCTGTTTATTTTGATGGAATTATACTTTATATTGAGGGGAATAGTTAAAGTAGAACTAAGGTAAAACTTCCTCTTGTTTCTCCCTCAAAAGTTAGTGAAAACTTGTTGAGAAACTGGCTAAATGTTGTTGATGTTGCGATGTGTTGTTGTTGCTATTGTGACTCCCTTTGGTTAGTTATCTTGGGAGGAATTTTTTGCTACAAATTAAGCCTTTTTTTGGCCTATAAAATCACTGGATTTAGGAGGTTCAAGGCTAATCATTGAAATATGAGATCGGCAAAACAAAAGTTCATCGAAGAAAGGTATGTAAAGTGCCCCGTCCATTGTTCTTTTAAGAACAATTCATGCGTTGTGAATTGAATAAGCCAGCAACCTCTTTACAAGTCTTGAGGCAGTATGTTAAGCTTCATTTAAGCTTTAAAGTTTCATCTTTCATTAAGGTTGATTATGCCTAGCCGAAGTGAGGCATCTAAAGTGTGATATTGTGTTGATTGTTGTCGTAGTTGTACATCGAGTTGGAGACCCCTTAGCATGGGCATTGTTAGTTTTTCCTTACTGTATGTTTTATATATGTGTGTGCATGTGTGTGTGTGTAATGTTACATATGTTTAAAGGTCTAGTTGCTAAATGAAATTGGTAAAAGAGCCAAAATGATGATGTGTAAACGATTTTAAGCCAAGTAAAGACGTCGCAAACTATTAAGGGTAAATGATCTTATTGAATTAGGACTGCCTGGTTATGGTTTTCCCTTATCTTATGTATATGTTGTGAAATATTCCAGGACATGTGGAGATTTCATATTCCCTTTCCCTTAAGCGAAGGACAAGCTAGTGAGTCTCCGAGCTCTAATGTCCCTTGAACACAATCTACAAATCTTGTTGAAACTCTTAGGTCATCTGCAGTTCCTTATGATATATAAAGGTTTTGAATACATGCATTTAAGTGCTATTTTCTAACTTTACATGTTATATGTGCTCACTTGCAGTTATGCATTAAGAAGGAGGCCTATGCAGGCCACATATTCAGTATTAATCATTTCTATGCTATACGTGTTAAGTTGGTACAGTATAAGCCATATCAACTCTGTTTATGATTTTTTTAAGATTTATTTATTTTACCCCGGTGTGGTACACCAACTGGAGGTATTTTTATTTTATCCCGGTGTGGTACACGGACTGGACAGATTTTACCCTATTGTGGTACACTAGGTGGATGAATTTTATATGTAATTTATGGTCGGCTGGCCATTGGGATTTTAGTTATAATTTTTGTTGTACATGACATGATTGCATTTACACTTCAATATTGAATTATTGTCGGGTTTTAATTTTTAGGACTCCGGGTTGTTACTATTCGTTATTTCTGTCTTAGTTATCATTGTTATCTTATATTTTTACAGTTTTCAGTCTTACATACCAGTACATTTTATTCGTACTGACGTCCCTTCATCTAAGGACCCTTCTTGCAATTGTGATGTAGGTACATGTCGAGGCTGAGATCATCAGACGTATTAGGAGCCAACTTTCTGAGGAATAGTGGTATGCTCCTCTCTTCCAGGAGCCATGTCCTAGTTTTATCTATTTTGAGTTTTGTGTAAAACATGGTTAGGTCAGGGCCCTGTCCTGTGAATTTTATTTTATTTACTTTGTAGAGGATGATTTGGACTAGTTTGTGTAGTATTTTTGGTTGTGTAGTCGTGTTGCTTTTCCATTGCTCTTGTTAGCTTTATTGTAGCCTTGTTAGCTTTCTAGGTTGCATATTCATTATTATCGACACATTATGGGTCCAGTATTTATCTTGGTTGGTTGAAAGGTGGTTGGTCAGCCTTAGTGTTACATTTGTAGATGTTATAGCCGACTTCTCGATCAATCATGAATTGAGTGCCAGTTGCGCCCTACCCTAGTTTTGGGGCGGGAAAGACTTGGTATCAGAGTGAAGTCGTATCCTAGGGAGTCCAAAAAGTCGTGTCCAGTAGAGTCTTATTTATGGGTATGCTATGCACCATACTTATAATCAGGATGCTACAGGACATCTAGCAATTGTTTCACATCTTTTACTAATAGTTCATGCTATAGGGTGAGGTCATAATTATTGTGATATCTAAATGGTGTTATTGTTTCAGAGTATTCCTGTGACAAGGATGATGACTACGAGGTTTATTGGCATAACCGTTAGAGAGGGTACTAGTCGCCTTCTAGTCGATTAAGGAGGTGGGTCAGAGGCTGAGGGTGAGTCTCCTGCCCCAGGTATTATAGTTCCTCCAGCATCGGTTAGAGCAATGGCAGATAGACCTCCAGCTCCTCCCCCACCAGCAGTACTTGAGGGTAGTAGAATGGTAGACCCTCCCACAACTGTGGTACCTCCAGTTGTTCTGGAAGAACAGGGTCTTGAGGGATCTATTCAGTTGATCGCTCATATAGTCACAGGTCAGGCGCGACGATTGGAGGTGATACAGAGGTATAGAGGCTAGACAACTGAGAGTTTTAGGGCCCGCAAGTTCTTGAGATTGCGCCCTCCTATATTCATCAGATCAGACTCGAGCGAGGATCCTCAGGACTTTATTGATCAAACTTATAGAATGTTGAAGGTGATGTGAGCTACAGACTGAGGAAGTAGAGTTGGGGGCCTTCAGACTACATGATGTGGCTATATTATGGTATGAGGCTTGGGCTCGTTCCAGAGGAGCTGATGCACCGCCAGCTGAGTGGAGAGAGTTCTCCGAGGCCTTTATGCAGCACTATCTACCCCGGGATCTTTGACAGGCTCAAGCTAAGAAGTTTTTGCACCTAGAGTAGGGAAGTATGAATGAGCATGATTATTGTCTTTGGTTTAATTCTCTTGCCACGTATGCTCCGCGCATGGTTCGAATGATGGAGGATAGAATTCATCGGTTCATGTTAGGGTTGGGGCTTCATATAGCTTGAGATTGTTTAGGGGTCTCAACTCAGGAGCACATGGGCATTACACGAATTCAGGCTTTCACCAGAGGGTGGAGGATTTAGTTCATCATTTATAGGATACTCAGAGATAGCAGGAGCAACGAAAGAGAGCTAGGACTATGGATGCTTACAAAGGGTGGCAGGGTGACCCAGGGGCTCAGTCATCCAGGAAGTCAGTTAGGCCTCTAGGGAGTGACGCACATCAGTTTCAGGGACAGATAAGAGACTAAGGCCCAGCTCCGTCTAGCTCTCGATGGAAAGAGTAGGCGGGGCAGAGGCAACCACCATTGACACCATGTCCTCAGTATGGGAAATCTCATTCTGGTTACTGCCGTCAGCGGCAGAATGTATGTTACCGTTTTTGGCAGCTAGGGCACTTTATGAGGGATTATTCAGAGAGGGTCGAGGAAGATTTGGAGGGATCAATGCTTGCCACGTCATCCTCCATTCGACCTCCCAGTCCTGATCGTTATTTGGCAGTAGGCCATGGAATAGGCAGAGGGAGGAAGTCTTCTAGTTCTGGAGCAACCCATAATCGATTTTATGCTTTGGGTAGTCGACAGGACTAGGAGGCCTCACCACATGTTGTTTCAAGTACTTTGATTATTTATTATCGTGTAGTATATTTCTTGCTTGATCCTGGTACTACACTCTCTTATGTTACACCATTGGTTGTAAATCAGTTTGAGAAAGTCCCTGAGTTATTACCTATACCATTTGTTGTTTCTACACTAATTGGCGAATCTGTGTTAGCTAGATGAGTTTACCGGATGTGTGTAGTATTGTATGTGACAGATCAACCTTAGCTGATCTAGTTGAGCTTGAAATGGTTTATTTTGATGTCATTATGGGTATGGATTGGTTGGCGTAATGTTATGCTAATGTTGATTGTAGAGACAAGGTTGTCAGATTCCATTTTCCCGGCGAGTCAGTCCGGGAATGGCAAGGTAATGCTGCTACACCTAAAGGTAGTTTTATTTCACACCGTAAGGATCAGAAGTTGATATCCAAAGGTTGTATTTCTCACTTGGTTTCAGTAAAAAACTTTTACTGTGAGCCTATGACTCTCTAATCAATATCTGTTGCAAATGAGTTCCCAAGGTTTTTCTGGAGACTTGCCTGGAATTCCTCCTAAAAGGGAGATAGATTTTTCTATTGATTTACTTCCAAGCACTCAGCCGATATCCATACCCCCAAGCAGAATGGCCCCATCAGAACTAAAAGAATTAAAGGAGCAGTTGACATATTTGCTCGAGAAGGGTTTTATCCGGCCTAGTGTGTCATCATAGGGTGCACCGGTGTTGTTTATGCGAAAGAAAGATGGGTCATTAAGAATGTGTATTGACTTCTATCAGCTGAATAAGGTTACGATTAAGAACAAATACCCACTTCCTAAGATTGATGACCTGTTTGATCAGTTACAAGGTTCAAGATGATTCTCAAAGATTGATTTGAGATCCGAGTACCATTAGTTATATATTAGGGGTATGATATCTCTAAGACAACCTTCAAAACCAGAGATGGTTATTCTGAGTTCTTAGAGATGTCATTTGGGCGCACTAATGCCCTAACAACTTTTATGTATTTGATGAATAGGGAGCTTAGGCCCTTCCTTGATGTATTCATGATTGTCTTTATCGATGATATCCTGATTTATTCACTATCAGAGGATGACCATGCAGATCACCTGACAATTGTGTTAGTGACTCTCCAAGTGCACAAGTTGTATGCTAAATTTTCAAAGTGTGAATTTTTTCTAACATCTATGGATTTCCTTTGTCATGTAATTATAATTGAAGGTATCAGAGTGGATAGTCAAAAGATAGAGGCAGTAAAGAGTTGGCCCAGACCCTTGAATCCTATAGAGATTAGTAGATTTCTAGGGTTAGTAGGTTATTATTGCTGATTTGTGGAAGGTTTCTCTATGATCTCTACACCATTGACTAAGTTGACTCATAAAGAAGCTAATTTTCAGTGGACAGAGGCATGTGAATGATGTTTTCAGGAATTGAAGGATAGGCTGACTTCAACACCTATATTTACCCTTCCAGAGGGTTTTGAGGATTATGTGGTCTATTCTAATGCTTCGAGAATTGGACTAGGTTGTGTTTTCCTGCAACATTAATAGGTTATTGCTTATGCCTGTAGATAGTTAAGGAAGCACGAGCAAAATTATCCTACCCATGATCTTGAGTTGGTTGCAGTGGTTTTTTCTTTGAAGATTTGGCGCCACTACTTATACGGTGTACATGTTAATGTCTTCAAAGATCATAAGAGCCTCCAGTATTTGTTTCAGCAGAAGGAGTTGAGTTTAGTCCAGAAAAGGTGGTTAGAATTGCTGAAAGATGATGATATTAGCATTCGTATCATTCGGGAAAGGAAAATATTGTAGCTGATGTGCTATGTTGCAAGTATATGGGTAGCTTGAGTCATATTGTGTTTGAAAGGATTGAAAGGAAGAAGACTCTACAACATTTGGATGACTTACAGATTTTGTTACTAGATGCCGAAGATGGGGTGTTGTTGTTAAAAAACACAATAGAATCTTTGTAGGATAAGTTAAGAAATGATAATATGATGATGCAGAGTTAGTCTTACGGAAAGACAGTATACCACAAAAAACAGAGCCTATTTGATTGTAGACCCAATGGAGTCCTTAGATACCAGGTCGGTCTTTGTGTACCTAATGTGGGTGAGCTATTGGAACAGGTTATGAATGAAGCTCATTATTATCGATATTCAGTACACCCAGGTGCCACAAAGATGTATCATGACCTGAGGCGGCTATATTAGTGGAATGGCATGAAAAAGGACATCACAGGTCTTATGACTCAGTGTCCCAATTACCAGTAGGTGAAGGTCGAGCACCAGAGGCCTGGAGGTCTCGTGCAGGATATAGAAATTCTAGCCTAGAAATGGCAGGTGATTAATATGGATTTTATTATAGGATTTCCTCGAATAAGCAGGAAGCATGATTCTATCTGGGTAATAGTTGATATATTAACTAAATCAGCACATTTCTTGCTAGTTAAGACCACATATGCTGCAGAGGATTATGCTAGGCTTTATATACGGGAGATAGTTCGCCTACATGGATTCCCCTTTTCCATTATTTCTAATGGAGGTGCTTGCTCAGTTCACAACATACTTTTGGATATCTTTCCAGAAAGGCCTGGGAACTCAGATAAGCCTCAGTACCGTATTTCATCCTCAGACAGACGGATAGGATGAATGCACCATTCAGACACTTGAAGATATTTTATGTGCCTGTGTTCTAGATTTTGGCGAAAGCTGGGATGATCATGTTTCCTTGATTGAGTTTGCCTATGATAACAACTACCAGGTGAGTATTCAGATGGCCCCATATGAAGCCTTATATGTGCGAAAGTGCAGGTCGCCAGTGAGTTGGTTTGAAAACGGTGAGGAAGAGTTATTGGGGCCATACTTAGTGCAACAGGCTATTGACAAGGTGAAACTTATTAGAGATTAACTTCAGACGGCCCAGAGCAAGCAGAAGTCTTATGCAGATGTACGTCGTCGAGCGCTGGAGTTTGTTGTTGTTATACCCCAGAAGCCTAAAGATCAGACTCTAGAGTTGAAATGGAGAAAATTTTAAAAACTGGCACCAGGCACAGAACGAGTCATGAGATGCCCCGTTGGTGCAGCCCATGAGTCCGGGAGTGCACTTCCCGGATCCAAAATAGACTGCCCACAAAGCTAAAAGACACTGGGAGTTTTACTATCCAGCTTACTGTTGGGCAGAGCATCCGAGCTCGTGGATTGTGTGACTTGGGAGTGAGCATAAATTTGATGCCTTCATCGGTATTCAGAAAGTTGGGTCTAGGTAGTCCTAGACCCACAACGGTAATCTTGCAGTTGGCGGATCAATCCTTAGCTAGGCCGGATGGCATTCTTGAGGACGTTCTGGTGCAAGTTGGCTCCCTAATTTTCCCGGTAGATTTTGTCGTGCTGGATTTTGAACCAGACGTGGAAGTCCCATTTATTTTGGGACGTCCATTCTTGGCAACCGGGAAAGCACTAATCGACGTAGCTGCGGGGCAACTCACAATGCAAGAACATGACAAGGTAGAGGTGTTCGATGTGTATAAAGCACCCAAGCTCCCGACGGTTCATAAAGAACTCTCGGTGATCAATGTGATTGATCATGGTGATGACAAACAGATGAAGGATTCCCGAGAGTTAATGGGAAAACCACCGGAAAGGGGTAAGCACTACTGGGGGTTGGACGGTGATCGAGAGAAATCGTCCATCACCCTAGCGGACAATTGAGCTTAAACGACGTCTAGCCGCGACGGTAAACCAGGCGCTGCATGGGAGGCAACCCGTGAAATTTTTTTCGTTCATTTTGTAAAATGTAAATAGATTTTTCTTTTTTTTTTCTTTTTCTTGATTTACTACAAAATTTTTCGTTTTATTTATTGTTTTTATTTTTAGTTAGGTGAAACCTATAATTCTAACCAATTTTGTATAGTGCGATGATTTTCAGGTCAAATGGAGGAAAATGTGCACGGAATCTAGAAGGAAAAGTCGAGGTATGAAAAATTAATAAAAACTGGAAAACAGTGAGCTGGGGCGTTAGCTCCGTGTCACGGAGGAGGACCTCCGCGTTACCCTCCGTGACACGTTGAGGTATAACACGAAAATTTTAAAATTTCCAGAACAGCCTCGCGATGGCTCCGTGTCACGGAGGCAGTGCACCACGATGCACTCCGTGACACGTTGCCGTGTATATCGCGACGGGTCATACCGGGTCGCCGGGTGACCCACGCGATTTTCTTCCTTTTTAACCCCGAAACCCTCCCTATTTCCCTCATTTTCTACTCCCTCCGCGACCAAACCCCCCAAAAACCATCCCCCATCAACGTGCCACGGCGTAAGGCAACAAATTCACCGAGTTTTCTTCGATTCTTCAACTTCAACGTATGTTTCCCGATTCCCTCTCAATTTCTTGTCGATTTTATTCGAAATTGAGCATGGGAGGTGAGCTAAATCGCCTTATGTAGTAATTAAGTATGAATTCGAGTTATTTGTTATTGATGAATGTTCGAAATGCCGTATAATTGCTTGAACTGTCGATTGCATAAATTATTCGAATTTGATTGATAAAATCAATTCTAGGGCTTGTTGTTGAATTTGAAGTTGGGAATGTGTTGAAATCGTGAATTCTATGTTGGGTTGTACGTGTTGAATGAGATGAGTCGATGTACAAATTGTTAGGATGTTAATAGACGACGGATTCTCGGGTTGGGGGAAATGTTGAAATTTGTAGAAATTGGTTGGTTGGATAGGTTCATGTGTATAAGTTTTTGTTGTTATTTTAGTTTCTTTGTTTTTCTTGGCTAAGTGCGATGGTTAAAATGGAGTGATGGTAGTGATTGTGATTGTTGTACGAAGTCTGAGTAGTATGCAGAAGTTATACCGTCGAATTTTTCGAACGCACTAAGCATGATTGTATAGTTGGTTGTTTTGTGTAAATAAAGATATTCTTGCCGTATTGTTGTAACCGTAGCTAAGGACTAAGTGTGGGGTAACCTAGCGTAACCCGACCTTAGCCGAAGTTAATATCCCTTATCTTAACATTGATCTTGTTTACTTGGGTTGACAGGTGAAATGGCAAGCCGGCAAGATAAAGGAAAAGGCGCGTCAACTTTAGGCGCCAGAAGAAAACGGATCAGACTGGGCACAGCAGTCCCAGCTGCACTAGCAGTTCCACGCGGCCAACACCGTCAGTACGTAACAAGATGGGTGACCGATGAGGGGAAAAAGTGTTACGTGAAGCATAATGAAAATAAATATTTCCCCGAGGAGCATATAGCACGGGAACCACTGGCATAGGAGTTCCCCAGAATGGTTCACCGGATTGAGGTAGCTGGGCTCAAGTTCATCTTTGAGGAGCCCAAAGAATGCAATCTACACTTGGTTCAGGAGTTCTATGCCAATTGGAACCCGACGATCAGGAGTCACACCATCAAGATCAGAGGGCAAATAGTCACTCTGGAGCCCCACCACCTCAATGCCATCATAGGAGCGCGGGACACAGACTCCCACATCCTCTTACAGCTGAACATTACCCCACCGTATGCGGACATCAGACACACACTGTGTGGGGCCCGATCAACAACTAGATGGAGCAGGCACAAAGAGAGGGGCTACCATCAGACTCTGCCCTATTCACAGATGAACAGGGAAGCCCGAATCTGGCTGAAGATAGTCTGCTCATGCCTCATCCCGGGGGTACATATGACTGATGTAACCCGGGATCGTGTTTGCCTGGTGTACGCCCTGATGAAACGGTTGGAGATCAATGTAGGGGCGGTTATTATATCCGCCATGAAGAGAGCCCGGTTGCACCAGGGGCACAGGTATGGTTTTGGTGGAATACTGACCACCTTTCTCAGGGGCCTCGATGTTGAGGAGGAGGCCCTCGATTATATCCCACAGTTGGAGCGGCGAGCCTTAGACATTACTAAACCTAAGGCTCCCGACACCACCCACGGGCCAGTGCTTACACTTGGCGAGCGACACGCTCGTGATGACCAGTACATGGCACGGATGTATGGGATGCAGATGCTCCAGCTAAGGATAGGGGGGAGGCCGGCGACAGATGAGGAGCTATGGCAGCTCGGGCTAGACTACCCCTTTGGCGAAAACGCCAGGGCTCTATGCCGAGTAGGGCCAGCATTTGTAGAGTCCATAGATGATAACATCCCCACGGACGAGGAGACGCGTCGGGAGGACTCCGATGTGGAGTCTGATGATGACGACGGAGGCGATTCAGATATGGGAGATGAAGCAGCAGCACCCAACGAAGAAGTGAAATACTTTGACTTATCAGGGAGTTCCACCACCCGAATTTGTGCTATTTTGACTTTTTGTGAACACTGGGGATAGTGTTCGGACTAAGTGTTGGGTGGGAGTAGTTAGGTGCTGGGCTGGGCTGTTTTGTTGTATGCTCTCTTCTGTTAGCATGTATGTTGTGTGTCCCTGTGTTTGTGAATTTTCAAATTGTTCTGTTTCAAATTGTTCTGTGTTTGTAAATATTTGTGAAATTGATGTGTGTTGCTGAATGGTTGTTAGCTGATTCTGATTCTATACATATTTTTGTTATTTTGTTATCGAAATGATCGATTTTTTTTAAAAAAAAATTAAAATTTATAAAATATCTTGTAAATATTTTTTCTATCGAAGTGATCGATATTTTCGACATTTTTTTATTTTGGGTTTCTCGGCGTTTGTTTTCGGTTCTTTTACCAAGAATGGTCCCATTGAACCGACGTCTTAAGTAGTGATTGTTCCCTATGATGGATGGATGACGACCGTCTTAAGGGAAATGTAGTCGTTAGGAGTAGATTTTTTTCAATTATTTTTCAGTTTTTTTTTCTTTGGTGGATTGCATCCCGAAACCTGTAGTTACTATATGGTTGCGAAATTTTGGTTGCGTGTTGTACATGATAATCAAAATGCAAAGGTGATTCGTATGAAAGCATCAAAAATTTGTAAATATGTTGAGATACCTAGGCTGTAAAGTTTGATTCATTGTGATTGAGGCTTAATGTTTGAATTCATGTAATTAGCTGATTGGAGAGTCTGTGAATACATCTTGAATCGAGCATGTGCATAAAGTGTGAAGTGAGGTGTTGACATCCATGCTATTGTGAAGTGTCTAGAACTTGCCTGGTGTGTGTGTTAAACGAAATGAAGGAGGTGTATTGTAGGAAAGGATGTAGGCATTTCTTTGTTTTAACCGAGAGTTTCTATTTTTTTCTTGTCATACCCCCCTTTCTGTGATTGTATACCCTAGTCAGCCCGTTGAGCCTTTAGCCGATTGTTTTCTTTCTTTTGTCCAAAAAGTATAAACCGAGCTTAGTTCCTTCCTTTCATTAGCCGTAAAGTCTATACAAAACTCTTAAGCGCCTAAGAAGAGAAAATCATTTTACCAAAGTGTCAAAGAGTGAGAAAGGTGAAAAGAAAAAGAAACGCAGAGTGGGAAAAGGAAAAGAAAAGGTTGAAGGTGCACTGGTTATAAATAAACGATAATGAAGGTGCATGAATAATCTTTGTTGTTGTGTCAAGTGTGCTTAATGAAATGGGCCATACTAAAGAAAATCATCAAGAATGGGATGATGAAAAAAAAGAAGAGAGAAACAATGTCCATGAGTTGATGGGATGTGTTGAAAAGGCGCTTAAGGATGCTAGTGGCTATTATTGGATAATCCAATATTTATTAGTTCCATAGCTTCCATTACAACCCATTAGAGTCCTACGTGATCTTACATCGCACTTCTTTATATTAGTGGAGTAATACAATAAGGGCAAGCTTATGGGTCATGACATGATGCATGTGAATTCTTTTAGGAGAGAGAGTGAAATTGTGTGTACATGCCCCTGTTTGAATGTTTGTGTGTCATATGAGCAAAAAAGGGGAAGATTCTCTTGAGGTGTGAGAGCACATGCTTGATGAAAGATTCATTTTTGTGTCAGATATCTTGATCAGCTGATTTGCATGAGTTTGCCGATATCGAGAGTTGATTCTTAAAGTCTAGGAGGTCTTAATGTATTGAAGGTCATTGCATTGATAAGACCATGCATGTTTTCTTGATGATTTGTTGTATTGAGTAATCGGTATGACCGTAGCTTGAATTGTCGTACCATAGTAGCGAGGTTGGGATGTAAATTGCATGAATTGTATGTTTGTTGTTCGAGGACGAACAAGGATTTAAGTGTGGGGTAAGTGATCTTGGGCAGATTTATATGCCCAAGTGATACTCAAAAGTATCATTTTCGCCTTGTTTATCTAGCAATGTGTATACATTTTCATGTAATTGGTAATAAAATGTGAATTTATACTAACCAACATGATTAGCATTGTTTTGCAGGTAAAATGTGATCTCGAGAAGCTAAAATGCATGTTGGATGATATTGGAGTTGGACTTGGATGCGAGCAAGGGAAAAGGCATTGGACAACATGAATTAAAGGGGCTCCGCAATGGAGCCGTGTCACGCTGCCATCGTGGAGGCATTCTGCCTGGATGGGAAAATTCACCCAATTTCCAGTGGAGGTCCGCGTTTGCTCTGTGGCACGGAGCCAGTGCTCCGCGATGCACGTCGTGCCACGTTGAGCTTGAATTCCCGGACCCCCAGTTCCAGTGAGGGTCCGCGTTCATGGCGTGTCACGGAGGCAGTGCTCCGCGATGCACTCCGTGACACATTGCTCATCATTCCGGGTAAAATTCCCAGCAGTATAAATAGAACACTTAAGTTCATTTTTCATAATTGAGACTTGGTGGAGCAAGGACGTGGGTTACAGGCAGTTGAGGGACGAATAGTTCAGGGTTTTTTCTCTCTTTCTTTCTTCTTTAATTCAATTTCTTGTATGATTAACACTCGTTTTATGATGATTAATCCACAAATGAGTGGCTAATTCCTCTCCTTGCTGAGGTTATGAACAATTGTGATGAAATTTGATTATTGATTATCTAGTTTTTCATCTTTTCTTCCATGTTGTTCTATTAATTCTTGTTCTTACTGCATTGGTGTGTGGCCTACATTAATGTACATCTAAAAAGTCCGGTTTCACTCGAGAGAGCACGAAATTTGAAAGTTGTGGATTAATAGGATATGTTCTTTACTTGATTTGGGAAAATTGGGTCTTGATTTGCTTTCAGGATAGAAATATACCTGAAAGTCGTATTAGTCAATTTAGGAACCGGAATGGTATGGCTAGGACGTGAATTGCATTTGATCACAGAAATGTAGACGGATAGTTCATGATTCTTAAGTGAGATTAAATACGAGAGTTTTAATCTCTTGGCAATTGTTCTTGGCTAGCAACCGGAAGAAAAGAGTAACCAATTTATGATGATAATCAGTTTCATTACATGTTCGTTTAACCTCAGCAAGCTTTCATCCATAGTTCAGATTCAAAGTAGATAATTGTTCTTAGTTTTAGTATAAAAATTTATAAAACAAACTATTAACTTTTTGGTTACGTTGTTGTCGGCATATTTAGAAGTAAAATATAGTATACTTTAGCAAATTGCACTTAATCCAAGTCTCTGTGGGATCGATACTTGGCTTACTAAAGCCACTTAATACTTGTTCAACCACGTGCACTTGCGTGTCGGTTTTATAACCCACAAAACCGACCGAACAATCATCGGCCTCTTCATCATCTCCGAAGCAGCCCAAATACTACTCCTCCCCGCCTAAGCTCTCAAACAGATCATTGATGGGGCCACGGGCTGTGGATTGGGTATCCATGGCTCCGTCAAGAGCACTAAATTTCGATTTTTTCAATGGTGCTTGTTCCCGCCATTGCCGCACTTCAGCCCAAATAGATGTTACGGTGCCCTCCACTACATCCACTCAGGAGCAGAGTTTGGTTAGGCTGTTATAAATATTCTTCAACTCTCACTTCACAATTCTAGCAATAAGGCCTGGAATATTTTGGGCTAGCTTTTGCAGCTAGCTCTCATGAGAAGCAGTCATTTCGGCTAGATTTTATATGTTGCTTGGATGAGAGGATGTCAGGGGAGGTGAAGGCCCTCCATATGGTGTTTAACCTAATACATGACCTGATATCTTAGGGTGTGGCATATTAAGGTCAGGAGCTATGGGGTTCTCATCTATTTCATGGGAGGTGGAGCCTTTGGGAGCCTCAAAAGCCTGCAACCTATTTTTCTTCACATTGGGTGCCTCATCATTCCTTTTTCTTTTCATATTTATCACACTAGTGGTGGAGCTAGGAGCCTCGTAGAGAAAGAGTGGAACCACTTCATTGACGCATCGTTGAATGATACGCACCACATATGGCATCGACGTTCCCTGCTACCTGGTCTTTCTTATCATTTGATTGGCCATGATCTCCACGAAGTTGATGGGCACCTCTGTAATAATACAGGCAATGAGGATAACAACCTCCAAGTTCACTCTTTGGTCATTATTTAATGACATGATCCGGCCAGACATGATCTCAAGCAATAGTTTTGCTTCAAACTTTAGTTCATGCCTCAAAATCTCCCCATCCATAGAGGCCCACAGTGGTTGACCACTAGCACTAATTGGAGCTATCCAGTTAAACTAATCTTCTTTATTAGCCACTCTTTCAGTGTACTCAGTTCCTGGGTCAATCTCATCAGCCTAAAATAATGCATTGATGGCATGTAGGATGATATCAACGTCCACATCTCTAATTCGGACTTAAGGCAGGCAAGGAAATTCATCAACTTTCTGGTTACGCTTCATAGCCTCTTATCGTGCCTCATATGAAGTGTAAAACGCAGGCACCAAGTTAGTGTAGTACTCCGTACAGGCTCAACAAATATATGCCATTGACGGTGGTTGAATTGGGCAATGATAGTTGGGAAGTCATTTCTCATATCTTCCAGATCAAATATTTTCTCTATTGTCGTAGATCTGCCCTCAGAAATGGAATAGTATGCTTTCGTGTTGGGCACACAAAATATTATTGTGTCCCTAGTGTTGGTGTGGCTTCCTCTGACTTGGCCTTCCTTTTGCTCTTGCTTTTTGATGTGGATGGAGTCTTGACCTTGTCTGATTTCCTTGATGAAGTCATAATTCTGCAAAGCCATGTTAGTGTCGCTGATGTGTTGTGAATTGACAGCACTTTCGACGCTTAAAACTGGAAAACTAGCATGGACTTAGGTGTGTTTATATGGATATGAGGCACTTTTACTTTGTCTTTAGGGAAAATAGATGTTGGAGCTTAATTGTGCAAAAGATGGAGAAAAATGTAGAAAAGTGGCTTATTACGGATCTTAGTACGAGTCGTACCATCCTGGCATGAGTCGTACTGAGAGTCATGGAACAGTCCAAGAGCAAATCATGAGGCAAAGGCAACTTATGACTCATGGTACGATCCATACCATAGCATTCGTAGTAAATTCAAGAAGGTTTTGTACAGGCCAAGTATCTTGGTATGAGTAGCAACAACGAGTCGCCAAACCTATCTAAGACCAGTACCAAGGAATCATGGAAAAGACCAGAAAAAGAGATGACTGGAAAAACTCAAGGTACAAGAAGGAGTCACGCATCGTGGAACTAAGGTATGAGTCATACCAAGCAATCTGTGGAAGTTAATAGAGAATGTCAGCAAGTGCAAGTTCAAGCCACAGGAAGATTTTACAACTCATAGGTTCTTTGTACGACTCATGCTAAAAGTCAACACTTAGATAGATTTAGTAGAAGCCAACCAATGATCAACACATAGCCAGATTTAGCAGAAGTGAACCAATGTAAGAGTCAAGGTACGAATCGTACAATTGTGTTACGGGCCGTATGTGAAGGTGGCGATAGTTTTTGGTAGTTTCTCTGTTTACTTTGGAGAAGGTTCCAGTTTTTTGTAGATACTTTTTAGGTTATTTTCAGTAGGGAGAGGAGATTAGTGAGTCGAACATTGAGTTTTACTTGTTAAGAGAGAAGTTAACTTTAATTCAAGTCTTGGAGAATTTCTTGCTTTGATTTCTTCCTTGTTCTTGAATTATTCAGCATCAATTCTCATAATAATCGAGAAGGTTTTCTTTTTAATCATCTTTGTTAGTATTCAATTATGTGCTTGTCTATGAATGTTAATAATGATATTACGATCATGAGAGGATAAAACCTCCACAAGTAGGATTGTGGGAACCATGGTGAATTAATGAACTAGGATTACACAAAGTGATTTGAAACCAATGCTAAACCCTTGTATTGTATCCTCTTTATCTTTAATGTTTCTTAACGAAGCGCAATGTTAAGACTTGTCCGAATTCTTTACTTTCTTGAACATGAGAAGTGGAAATTAGGAAAGAGAATTACAACAAAGACTTGATCTTTATGGTTCAAATTATGACTTGAGTTGTGGTCACAAGATAGTTAACATGGAAACAATTTATAACGGTTGAATTGAAATCTCTCATGAGACCTAACTTGGTGATTAAGTATAGTCATCCAATAAGGACGAACCAGTTGTTTAGGTGAAACCTAGATACCAGTTCTACAAGTAAGTATTGGAGTAGATCACGAGTATAAACCCGAAGTAGTTATGAACCTATAGAAAACACTTACACTAGTTAATATCAAAGCTTGATAAACAACAACCAATTTCCAATCTTGTTTTACAATTGTATTTATAAACCCCCCCCTTTTGGAGATAACATACCTAAAAGATTAAATACATGTGTTATTCTATATCATGACCATATTCTTTGTGGGATCGACCCCAATATTTGTTGGGTTCTTTATTGACAACGTCCGATTCATGCTTTGATGAGTGTGAGTTTGAGCGTCATAAAAAATTATCACCGTTGCAGTGGAATACAACTTATGATCATATTAATTGCTTGTCTTTAACTTTTAGTTGTTATTACCTCATTTACATTATCTTATTATTTTTTACACCTACAGGTTGTCTCGTGGTGAATGCCAAGTACTCGATGGAGCGGAAATCCCCTCATTCCTCTTGATCTAAAATTAGAATGAACACTAAAAAGAATGTAGAACCCTGAGCAAAGAGAGGTCCATCTTGATGAAGAAGCTTGGCAGGCTAGCTAGCTCGGCAAGCTGCACTTCAGGAATCTGAAGATGCTTTGCATGAAATCGTGAATGTTGGCTGCCATAGAAGGGGCAATAGAGGCCAGAGATATGCTCCTCTGTTCTTTGGTGAGGATGACTCAGATTTTGAGGAAGTCGAGTCAACTGGAGCTACCGTACCACCACCTTTTCCTACTAGGGCATAGTTTGACATCACTAGCACCATGATACAATTTTTGAATATGAAAGGGGTGTTTAGTGGTCATGCAACTAATGATGCCAACCTGCACTTGATGAACTTCACCGGAATATTCAAGGCATACAGGTTGCCTGGTGTAAGTCAGGATGCAATCAAGTTGAGACTCTTCCCCTTCTCTCTTTCTAGAGAGGCCACTCTCTAGTTATCGGAGTTGCCCAATGACTCCATTACCAATTGGAGAGAGTTTAAATAGGATTTACTAGAATGGTTCTTCCCTCCCTCTAGGATGCTACAACTTAATGATGAGATCTATAACTTTCGATATCTAAAAATGGAGGCACTTCAAGAAACCTGGTTGAGATTTAAAAAGAAGATGACCGAGTGCCCAAACCATAAAATTATAGATGTCAACTTGTTGGAGATTATTTATAGGTCTTTGAATAACAGAACAAAAGTTGTTGTAGATACCGTAGCAGGAGGAATAATAATGAGTTACACATGGGATCAAGTTATCATTATTCTTGATAGAATGACTAAGACTAATAGAGCCTGACACACCAAGGAAATGGAAGCAGCTGCAGGTACATATGTTGTTGGTATGACTGCAGATCAATGCAAAAAGGAGGAGGAGCGTGATTAGGAATTATCTTAGATACGGACATCATTAGACCTATTCAAGAAGCATATTATGGCTGCTGGTTCTAGAGAGGCAAATGCAGTGGGAGCTTAGGGACAGAAACCGCGGCAAGATCATTCAGATTCCGAAGAGGAGGAAAATTTATTAGACAACTAGGTGATAGGTTTTTGGGCCAATTCCATAGGGTCGTGATCGAACACTTGGCACCAAGGTTTCAAAAATCAAGGTCAAAACCAGTATCAAGACAGCTACAGCCGAAATGGGTGTAGGTATAGGAGTCGGGTCGTGAGAAAGAGGGAGAATGGAGAAAGAATGATGGTTATCGCAACAACCGCACATGTTTGTATGTTCGTCCTAATGCACGTGAGGGTAAGACTGGACTCTCAAGTTAGGAGAACGTGATGGCTGAGATGCTCAAAAAGGTAAAATCCACTAATGATTAGTTGAGGGACAATCTGTCAGATATAGCGGGTACGAACTAGAAAGTTGAACCGCATGCAACTGTAATCAAATAGATCGAGCAGTAGCTTTGATAGATGTCAGTGTCCCTAAACGAAAGGCAGAAGGGAATGCTTCCTAGAAGCATAATGAAAAATACAATGACTGATAGTCACTGTATGGCTGTGATGACTAGGAGTGGATGGATCACAGTTGACCCCCTCTGCCGGTTGTAGTTGATATGGAAATACAAAAGGAGATTGAACTTTGTGAGGAAGAGGATGTTGCTGAGCATGAGCTCACAGGTGACGCTGAGTTGATTGGGGCTCCAATTGGTGCAAAAGAGTGTGAAGATGATAATGGTATGAAGCAAGGGAGCACGAAAATTTATAAGGCTATCCCTCGACCTCCATAACCATTCCCTCAAAGGATGAAGAAGAATGCGGAAGATGGTAAGTTTCAAAAGTTCCTCTATGCTTAAATAGTTATCGGTGAACATATCATTAGTCAAGGCACTGGAGCAGATTACTAGATATGCCATGTTTATGAAGGAGCTTGTGAGCAAGAAGAGTTCCATGAGCTATGAGCCGGTAGGTAACTTGCATTATTGTATTGCCATAACTTCAGAGGTCCTTTCTCAAATAAAGGAGGATCCAGGTACCTTCACCATTCTATGCACGATGATGCCATTAGCTGTCTTTAAGTAGATGGGCTTGAGATCCCCTACATCAACGTCAATTCGGCTATTGATGACAGATTGTATAGTTAAAAACCCGTGGGGATCATAGTTGATGTTCTTGTTAAGGTGGACCATTTTATCTTCATAGCGGACTTCGTAATCCTTGATTGCAAGGTTGATTTTGAGGTCTCCATTATCATGGGGTGTTCATTTATGGACACTGGGAGATCCTTGGTAGATGTAGAAGCTGCCCTACTAAAGTTCAGGTTAAATAAAGAGGCTACTTTTAACGTATGTCGGCCAATGAAGAAGCCCAATGAATTCAGGATTGTCTTAGTAGTCGATGATGATTTCGAGTTTCTTGATGAATTTTGACTAGTCAAGACACTTGCATTATGCTGCAACGTTAAATCAGGCACTACATGGGAGGCAAATCATGGAAGGTGAAGTCTGAGTAGCCACATGTATGTTCCTTTCCCTTGTTCTTGCATATTTAATACTTCTGGGACGAAGCATGTTTTTCAAAAGGGGTTGCACTTGTATTTTTGAGAATTTTTTATTCGTCCGAGGATTTTTTTTGTCGTGTTTCTTTTCCTCGAGCATGCTATCTAGTAGAATCGGTATGTTTAGGTTGTTTTCGTTTAATTAGAAGTAGCTTAGAATTACTTTGCAGCCAATAAATGCACTAGTTTGATGTTTTTCAAAATATTTACCCTATTTGAAAATTATCTTTTGATGTTAGCTGTGTAGTTAATATGAATTGCATGACATTTATGGATCTTTTGTATGGCATTTAAATTATGAGCATGAGTAGTTGTGGCTTAGCCGTGCATGAATTGGATAGGTAGATTCAATGCAATCCGGTACCATGAGTGAGTGAGGATGTATACCTTGTTCAATACTGCATAGAGAATCTACAACTTGCCCGGTTGGTTTTTGTATAGACTTTAGGATAGTTGGTTGGGAGATTATCATAGGCTATTATTGGTTTTAGCCACTATAGCTAAAATGACCCTACCAAATGATTATGAGTCCCTTGATCCTAATTTTGAGCCTTATATTAGCCATTTTTCTTTTATTATCCTTTAACCATGCCCATTTTTTATAATGAACTTGTTTTGGCCCTGGATCCTTCTTGGACATTGTGAACCTCAACCTAGGCATTTTGCTTATACTAGGGGGTACTTAGATTGTGGAGAGGTTAAAAAGGAAAAGAAAGGAAAAAGACTAAATATGATGTGTCGTTTGAAAAGAAAAGAAAGAAAAAAGAGCTCACAAGGAAAAATGAAAACAAAATACAAGAGAAAAAGGAAAAACAAAATAAAAGAAAACACACCACACCGATATATTGCATGTAAATGGAGAAAGGGAGGAAAAAGTTAAAAAGTGAAAAATGGGGAAAAAAGTGTAAAGTGGAGCCACAAGTATGAAATGCCAAGGAGGGTTTAGTAACTTAATTCTATATTTACTATACCCAGCCCGAAGACTGCATTACAAGCCGAACAAAATCCTATTGTTGTCATAGGTTAACTATGCAAAGAGCTGAAGTAGAGAAAATAAGTGCAAGCCTATGGTATTTGATGTGCAGTATTTAGAACTTCTTTGGTTGAGTAAGAGTCCCAATTTTTTAGTCCCAAGTTCATTATTTTATATATTTGTGAGTGTTGAGGACTTCATTTGTTGTGAGGGTACTTGGTATGTGTTGTATTTTTCTAATTATATGTGTGAATAATATTAGGATTGCTCAATTCTCCGCTAATAGTTGGATGCAGTATATTGATTCTTTTATGTCATTGATTGTGGTTAAATGTGCGCCTAGTTGACCTAGTTCAAACGGAAAAAGGGGTCATTAGTTGATCGTGGTTCATAGGGAAAATTTTGTTGTGTTGGCTATAAGTATTCTAGGTGTAATATCTAGTTAAGCATCATTTTTAGTTTTTGTTTTCTTTGCCTGAGGACATGCAAAAGTATGCAGTTGAGGGTGTCGATGTGTTGTGAGTTGACAACACTTTTGAGGCTTAAAACTGGGAAACTAACGTTGACTTAGGTGTGTTTATATGGATATGAGGAACTTCTATTTTTTCAAAGAAAATAGATGTTGGAGATGAATTGAGCAAAATATGGAGAAAAATACAGAAAAGTGGCTTAGTACGGTTCTTAGTACGAGCGGCACCATCCTGGTACAAGTCGTACTGCGAGTCGTAGAAAGGTCCAGGACCAAATCATAAGGCAAAGGCAACTTATGGCTCATGATACGAGATGTACCATAGTATTCATAGTAGTATCTAGAAGGTTTTGCACAGGCCAAGTGTCCTAGTACGGGTAGCAACCACGAATCGTGGGACCTTCCTAAGACCCGTACCAAAGAACCATGGAAAGGACCAGAAAAAGAGAAGACTGGCAGAACTCAAGGTACGAGAAGGAGTCACGGATCGTGAAATTGAGGTACGAGTCGTACCAAGCTATTCATGGAAGTTAATAGAGAATATAAACAAGTGCAAGTTCAAGCTAGGAAGATTGTACGACTCGTAGGTTTTTGGTACGAATTGTACTAGAAGTCAACACTTAATCGAATTCAGCAGAAGCCAGTCAATGTACGAGTCAAGGTACGACACGTACAATCCTATTATGGGTCGTATGTGAAGGCGGAGACTGTTTTTGATAGTTTCGCTATTTACTTCGGAGAAGGTTTCAATTATTTTTATAATACATTTTAGGTTATTTTCAATAGGAAGAGTAGACCAGAGAGTCTAACGTTGTGTTTTATTTCATTGAGAGACAAGTTGTTGTTAACTTTAATTCAAGTCTTGGTGATTTTCTTGCTTTGATTTCTTCCTTGTTCTTGAATTATTCAACATCAATTCCTTCAATAATCAAGCAAGTTTTCTTTTCAATCATCTTTTTAAGTATTCAGTTATGTGTTTGTCAATGAATGCTAATAACGATGTTACAATCTTGAGAGGCTAAAACCTCTACTACTAGGGTTTTGGGAACCATGGTCAATTAATGAACCAAGGTTACAATAAGTTATTCAAGACCAATGCTAATCACTTGAATTGTATTATCTTCATCTTTAATGTTTCTTAATGAAGCACAATGTTAAGACTTGCCCGAATTCTTTACTTGCTTGAACCTAGAGAAGTAGAGATTAGAAAAAGAGAAGTACAACAAAGCCTTGATCTTTATGGGGTCATTGTATGATTTGAGCAATGGTCACAGGATAGTTAATTTGGAACAAATAGATAATAGTTGAATTGAAATATCTTATGAGACCTAACCTGGTGATTGAGTATAATTATCCAATAGGGATGAACCAGTTGTTTGGATGAACCCTAGTTATCAGTTCTACAAGTAAGCATTTGGAAAGATGATGACTGTAAACCCGAAATAGTTATGAACCCATGGGGAAAACTTGCCCTAGTTAATTGCAAATCTTGATAAACAACAACAAATTTAAATCTTGTTTTTTAATTATCTTTATAAACCCCTTTTTCGGGATAACATACCCAAAAGCTTTAATGTTTGTGTTATTCTATATCTTGACCATATTTCCTGTGGGATCGACCCCAATCTTTGTTGGGCTCCTTATTGAAAATTTCTAGTTCATGCTTTATTAGGAGTGTATGTCTGATCGTTATTAGCCACAACAAAACAATATTTCTTTTTGTATTTTTAATAGTAAAAAAGAGAAATCAAAAGCTATCCTAAGATAAGGAAATAAATTATAATGATTGGATGACCAACAATTTTTAGGATTAAAATCAAGTACTGGTCGTACCAGCGAGAGACCGGTGAAATGCAGGTGGGGACCCATTAATCGCCGCTGAGCCGCCGGTGCTTTATAGGAGACTAGGTGAAAAATTTATCTATTTAGTGCCACACCAGCATATCACCGGTATTGACCTGTGAAGCGTAGGTGAAATGTGAGTCTGGGTAATGGCTTGAAACCTTGCATCTAGACTTATATTTATACCAGCATTTCATCGGGCCTGACTGATGGTTCACGGGCGGACATCTCTAAGTGAATTTTACCCCTAATCTTAGTTAAATAGAAATCCTTCACATTTATACTCACTCACTTCACATTGCAATTTTATTCACTCAAGCAACATAACTAAAGTTAAAATGATGATTTTCCCTTAAGATCAACATAACCTGATCTATCATCGGGAAAATCGTGTCTTTTAGCACATGGTGTTACTCTGACTTCACCCCCAACTTTTATATCAAAAACACACTTCACATCATACTTCCAAAAAAAATAAACACTCACATCAACAATATGCAATTAGTACTCAACCCCAAACATACCATCATAATGAGAAATATTCAACCATGAAAAAGCACAAAAATGGGTAATGGGAACATGAGTTTTGAATATTTCAAATACAACATTATTCACATTCTCAATTGTCAGTAATACTAAAGCAATGTAAGAGCTCATGAACATATGCCAATTTGAGAACTGAGAAGAAGTGAAAAAATTAAAGCTTTGTGCTTCACCAACAACGGTGATCCAAAGACTGAAAGCTTATGTTGCTAAGAGAGAGTTCGAGTGAGTAGAAGTGAGAATAAAAGAATGAGAATGGGGGTTTATATAGGTTGAAGAGAGAATGTGATTAGGTAGTGAAAAGGTGGGTGTTAATGGTAGGTTCTAATGGAGGAAACTTGGGAAGGCGAAAAGGGTTGTTGTTTTGTTAAAAGGTACATATAAAGGGTATTAGAAAGGTAAAAAGGTTGTTTTGACCGACTTGGCTAGTATTCAATGTGTTATTCATCGAGTTAGTTAATGGGTCGGGGAAGATTAAAAAATACACTTACTTACCTCCACCTGCACTAGATCTGTGACAGACGATGAGTACCGGCATTTCGCCAGTTCAAGCACCGGTGACTTCTTGAATGCCCAGTTCACTACTTGCTAACTCTGATCAACTGTCATTTCACAAATCTTCACCAGTGATTTGTAGCTTACCCTTTTATTTTCAACTTGCCTCCAGGTACACTGGTTCACACTTGCGCCAGACTGGCATTTTGCGGAATGATTCTAGCATTCCACCAGTGAGACGCCGACTTCCTCCTCTTTTTTGTCAACTTCTGCTTCTCTTGTGCGACCGGGCGGTAAATCACGCTTGAGAACTACGTTCGCCTATCTAGCACAGTGGCTGCCCTGTTTTCCTTCACCTTGTTTCTCATCCAATCATCCTACAAAACAAAATTAACAAACCATCGAGGCAACTAAACATAAAACACTTGGGTTGCCTCCCAAGAAGTGCCTTATTTAATGTCGTGGCATGAAAAATTCTTCCTCAACTGTCAGTTTTATGGAGGGTCATCCTTTGAATCAACCTCATCAACACAATCTTCTCTTATGCTGCCTCATCTTTCAAGACCCCTATCACCTTTCACTCATCCAGTGGCTTAGTGGTTTGTCAAACCTTGATGGTGACTTTCTCACCTCCAACTCAAAATTTCAACTCAACAAGCTCCACATGCACCAAAGCGCTGCTCGTGGAAAGCAATGGTCTCCACAAGATGATAGGTACTTCAACATCCATATCACAATCAAGCACGACAAAATTAGCTAGAAGGATGAACTTGTCGACCCAAACCAAGACGTCCTCCAACAATTCCACTGGTTTCTTTATGGATTGATTTGCCATCAACAGCCTGATTGAGGTGTGTTTGGGACTCCCTAACCCCAACTTCTTAAAAATAATGAGAGGCATCAAATTTATGCCTGCCCCAAGATCATATAGGACCTTTTCGAACATGCACAACTCAACGGTACAGGGGATAGTAAAGGCTCCCAGATCCTCTCTTTTGGGAGCGAGATAGTTTGTTATCATAGCACTGTGTGGAGTAATGCATACAAATCTTTTATAAACTTGGCATAACCCATCATTTGGAGTAACGCATACATTATAGGTATATTAATGGACAATTTACTTAACATCTCAGCAAATTTTTGAAACTGATTGTCCTCCTCCTTCTTCGCTAACCTCCGAGGATGAGGAGGTGGGATCCTAGACTCTTGGACTATCGATTAAAGACTCTTTGATCGTGTCTTCTTCCACAACATCATTCATGGGAGTTACATAAACATCTCCCTCATCCAATTCTTCTTCATCATTCACAACCTTTGGTGCTTTTGGCACCGCATCCATTACTTCATCACCACTTGTTTTTGGGTCAACAACATCTTTGGGCTTCACACCCCTATCTTCTAACACTTTTCCACTTCTAGTCATAATTGTCATACAATGACCATCCTTCTTTGGGTTGGGTACAGTGTCACTAGAAAGTGTCCCTTTCATTCGGGGATTCATTTGGAAAGACAAATGATTCATTTGTGCTTCCAAGTGCTTAATCAATGTCGAGTGGGAGTTCACTATTTGGGAAATGTTTGAAGCCTTCTCTTTCAATTCCTTAACTCTACTATAGGTGGATTACACTCACTTGAGTACTCTAGATAGCATCTCATAATTCTTGGAGCTTTACACATTGCTCATACCAGGTTGCGATTGGGGATTTTCAGCCTTTGGAGGTGGAAGATATGGGTTCGAGCATTAGTGATAACGTTCTCCATCACGATTTTGATCATGGTTACCCAATCTGTTATTTCTATCATTCCGACCTTGGTTGTCGTGATTTCTCCAATCTTGATTATCTTTCCTTGGGAGGAAGGGCCTTGATTAGAACCTTAGTACCCCAGGTGAGAACCGCCCATTTGATTTTCCATGAATTGGCATTCTTCTTTATACCTAGGTCGTGAGACTTCCCTTTCATATTGTATTCAACCTTGAGTCCACATGGCATTAAAGTTCTTTAACCCAGATCCAATTTTTTCCAAAGTCTCTTCTCTCTCTTCATCCCTCTTTCTCATCTCGGCGGTCACAAAACTTTAACTTGCATCACTTGGAGGTACTTCAGCTTCCCTTTTATGCCAAGCTCGGTTCATTTTACTCATCCGATCCAAAAAAGCTATGGCTATTCCATAGGGTTGGTCCATGAGAGATCCACCCACCAAGTTTTTTGCCACTGATTTGCTAATGGAGTGCATGGAATGATAAAAAATTTGAACGAGCACTCCATCTGAAGCCTGTGGTAGGGGCATAGGGCTATTTTGTTCTTAAACTTTAGTCATGCCGCATGTAAATGTTCCACAAAGTTTTGCCTGAAATTAGTGATATCATCTATTAGTTGCAAAATCCTCGATGGAGGGAAAAACCCATCTAAGAAGGCTTCGGTCAATTCTTACCATGAAGTGATGCACCCTGGTGGTAGCTCCTTGAGCCACATGGCCGCTTCCCCAATCAAGGAGAATTGAAAGAGCCTCAATCTAATTGATTCTTGACTTATATTTGTGATGCTGAAAGGTTGGCATATATTAAGAAAATTTCGAATATGACGATTTTCATCTTCACTTGGCTGACCTCCGAAGAGTCCTTTCATTTGTAACATGTGTAACATTGTGTTGGTCATATGGAACACCACATTCATTACCATGGGTGGTAGGTGAATCGCACCTGCTATGTCTGGCACAATGGGGTCATCATCCTCGTGGTCCATATGACCATCCACAGAACCTTCTTGAGATTGTTGGCCAATATAAGTCAACCTATAAAGGTACCCAAAATCAACAACAGAAGTAAAAACAAAACACAAGATGCTAAATTAATTCAACTCAACAATCAACTAGGGGCTATCTAATCTTATTCCCTGTCAATGGCGCCATTTTGCATAACGTCCAAATTCACTCTTCGTAAAGAGAGTGCAAATGGTAGTTGGAAAAAAATATACCCGACGAGCTTTGAGGAGGAATCCCACAGGGAATAGTACTTAGATGGCACAAAAGTTTTCTATCAAGTCAAACTAAGCTGCATCATTGTACTGAAAACAAACAAGTAAAGATTTTGGTGTTCAAAGGATTACACTTAAAATGTAAAAACAACTATTGATCTATCAACAAGATAACCTACTTGAATTACAAAAGTGAGCAAGAGCTAGGGGTACGCTTTTGAATGAGGCATCAATTGGATTAGAATTGACTAGGAAATTGAATTGTTACTCATAAATATAAATATTCATGAACGAGGTGGCACCCGATGTTTTGCAACCCCTTGGGTGCCTAGCCTCGAGGTCCCAAACAATATATCCATTAAGACTTGGGTCAGATTTGAGCTATTTCTAGCCTCAAATCTCTCATGGGTGAATGATTATGGATTTTAGCTATCTCTAGCCTAACCCCACACAATCAACACCCTATTACCCACCACTGCTTTCTCATCCATACTCAATTTAAATTTTTAAAGTAAAAATAGAGTAAGTAGACATAACCCACATTTGCAACTATGAATAATCGAATTATAAATTTGGAGAAAGAAACAGATTTATATTAAATGAGTAACTCTAAGATCAATCTAGCAACACCTAATCCAATTTAACCCAAATCATGTACACACTTGCACACACCCCTAGTAAAGAGATTTAACTACTCAATAATGAGAAATACAAAATTATATTAAGAATTAAAATTATAAACATTCATCATCAAAAGTTAATTTCAAGCTCATAATTTTCTTCAATGGAGGTTTTTACCTTGAAGAAGAAGAAGAAAAAACTACTCAATATTTTACTCTCTAACTCTCTACGAATCTGGAATGGAATAATTGGTACTTTCTAGAGAATATATATAAATAGGTTAAAAAATTCTCCTCAAATTTCATGCTGGATTATTTTTCCCTCTTCAAGGCGGCCTCACTTGCGAGTCATCGGCATTCGTTGCCCATTTGTAGAGCGCCGTTTCCTGATGGTGGGGGGCAGGTTTGGCCGGCGTTGGCACCAGCGGTTCGCAGGTGCTGACCCACATTCCGTTGGTGCAATTTCCACTCTTGTCCAGTTTGCTCTTGCGTTTTAGCTGGCATTTCGCCAGCATTATCCAATGAAGCATCAGTTCTATCCGATAAAGCTTTAGTGCTCTTCTTTAATTCCATGCTTTTTTCCAAGTTCTTCTTTCCATACATATATTAAATACCTACAAAAACTAAAGATAAAGAGCATAAAATCCTCTCAAATGACTTGAAAACTAAGCAAAAGCTCATGTTTAAAAGTCTAATGAATTGGTAAGTTACCAACTCTTCATAGGGATCAGCAAATTGGATCATCAGCGGGTTCACATTCTTCAGCACCTTCGACAGGGCATGGGGCCCAGAGGTAGAGGCAGAATGGGAGAATCTAGTTCTAGTAGTGGTCAGAACCGTACTTATGCACTAGTAGGGCGACAAAACTTTGAGTCGTCGTTAGATATCGCAACAGGTACACTAAATGTTTGTTGCCACTTGGGTATATTCTTTGATAGATCCAAGCTCCACTCTCTCCTATGTTACTCCACTAGTAGCAGGGAAATTTTTTATAGCTCCATAATTGCTCGAGCGACCATTTTTTGTGTGTACACCTATTGGTGAATGCATTATCGCCAGGTGACTTTATTGAGGTTGTATGGTGGAAATTGTTGACCACCAAACCTCTGTAAACTTGATAGAGCTAGAGATTAATGATTTTTATGTAATTATTGGCATGGATTGGCTAGAATCATGTCATGCCAATGTTAAGTGCCGGATAAAGATTGATAGATTCCATTTCCCTGGAGAAGCAATTCATGAATGGAAGGGAACTGTAGATATGCCTAAAGGTAGGTTCATATCCTATCTCTAGGCGAGGAACCTAATTGCAAAAGGTTGTATCTATCATATTATAAGAGTTTGGGATGTGCAGGCCAAATCCTAGATTCTTCAATCTATTTCGGTGGTTAGTGAATTCCCAGATGTGTTTCTAGATGAGCTCCATGGTATTCCCCCAGAAAGGGAAATCGATTTTGCCATTGATATGCTATTAGATACACAACCTATATCTATTCCTCCATGTAGAATGGCTCCTGCCGAGCTAAAAGAGTTAAAGGATCAACTTCAAGATTTGCTTGATAAAGGTTTTATTAGGCTTGGTGCTTCACCTTCGGGTGCGCTAGTCTTGTTTGTGAGAAAGAAAGACGGCTCCCTATGAATATCTGTAGATGAACGACAGCTGAATTGTTATACCCCAGAATCCCAAAAATCAGACCGGGGGGTTGAAATGGGAAAAAACATAAAACTGGCATCAGGACATAGAATGGGTCATGAGGTGACCCGTGGGAGCATCCCGCGAGTCGTGATGTGACTCGTGGTGAGGCTCAGGAGTTGATTTTGAAATTTGGGAATTTGACTCCCCACGGACATGACCACGAGTCGTGGTCAGGCCTCATGACTCGTTAGGTCAGTTGTGGGAGGTGGTGATTGAGAAAGGAAAAGAAGAAGGTGGTGTACCTAACGGAAGGACCCACAAGTCATGGTCAGTCACCACGATTCGTGGGATGGGTCGTGGTCAGCCAATGAGAGTTATTTCAAATCACTGGCAGTGTACGTGACGAGTGGTGAACACGAGTCGTGGTCACCAGTAACAAATCGTGAAGTCACCCTTGATGATCCTGGATGATGTGATAAGCAGTGTACTTGACAGACGATGCCACAAGTCATAGGCAATGGTGACGAGTCGTTATGTTCCTCGTGGGGACTGACTTGCAGTTATTTTCTACAAATTTAGTAAGGTTTTTTCCGTAATTCCTATGATCCTATGGCCTAAACTACGTCATTTTAAGTTATGAATGATGACTTTTAATAGGTAAGTTCATTTTAGGCCAATAGCATTCATGCATGCAAAGATAGAAGGTTAGAGGGGGTGATCAAGCTTTTTTTTTTCTTCAAGTTCTTTACAATTCCTCTTGGGCAGTCAGAAAAGTGTAAGAACCAGCTGTAATTAGGTATGTAGTGTTATGAGTGGTTGTTTCCATTCCCATGCCCAATTTCTCCTAATTCATGAAGTTTGTCTAAAAATCTTATGGGGTTTCATCCTAGATCTTATGAAATTCTAATGATCTATCCATGGGTTATTACTTCTCACGTTTTACATCATATTTTACGAATCATGGCTAGATTTTACCACTAATTAAATTATAAATTTATTGATTTTGGTTTCTATTAAATAATGCCCAATTATGCATGTTCTATGATGAATCGAGTTGTGATCCTCACCTCTATTGTCGATGTTTATAAACCCATCATGATATGAGTCATGGTATAGATTTATTCCAATACCCATTATGAATTTGTCATTTTAAAGGCATATACCTGGTTTACAAGTATGCATGAACCTCAATATTTACGATTTACAATTTTGGCTGACTCACGGGCCTTACCCTCATGGCTATTTTACGTATTTACAAGCATGCTCATGATTATCATGATTTAAGTAGTCCATGTATCTCATGCATATTAAACTATGAGCACTATATATATTTTGGGAGTAGTATTTAACACCGAGTAGGTTCGGGGCCCAGGTTTTTCCCCAAATCTCAGATCTACAGGCCACCATAAGACATAATGGTACCTCCATTGAGACTTTCCCCTTCGCCCAGTTGGTCCTTTGTTGTGTGATATCGTGCCCTTCACAGTTCTACCCTTGGCAAGGTACGACACCCTCCCCACTAGGGATTTACAAGTCGGGTTCCATGTGTATGTCGGTTATAAGAATCTCCCAATGCTCCACATGTTTTATGCATCATTATGTTATTGATATTTTTGCTCAACTGATGATTTATAAAGTTTCTCTTCTGATTATGGTAATGAATGGATTACGAATGATTTGAAAACCTTTGGCCTTATGTTATCTTGTGATACTTGTGTTACGAGCATGTTATTCCACTGTTATGATCTATTATGAGCTTTATGTATTTTTTAAATGTTCATTTTACTTACCTTGCATACATAGTACATTCCATGTACTGACCGCATACTCTATGGTGTATCATTTCATGATATAGGCCCCAGCTCTCAAACTCAGCCCTGTTCTCTGCCAGCCTTCCAACGTTAGCGTCCTACTTTTGTGGTGAGTCCTTATCTCTTGAGGACCATGTTTTGTCAGATTTCTCGATGCATGTTGAGTTTTCTAGACTTGTCAAGTTAGTTGGGGGTGTTGTCCAATCAACTCATATGTTATGTTAAAGGCTTTCAGACTATGTGTAGTATTCAACTGTTATGTATGAAGTACGCTTCGCCTTCTATGTTATGATGTGTTTATGCTTCCACTAGATAATTATGTTGAGTATTACTCTTTATTGATTAATTTAGATGTAATCTCATGCCATGGGTCATCTTGGAGTCTCTTGGAGCTCCTTGTCCCACATTGCAATCTAGGTATACGTTCGAGTCTTGACAAACATCTTATCAGAGCCATAGGTTTGAAGTTTCCTAGGGAGTCTAAAAGCCACATTGAGTAGAGTCTTTTTCAGGGGTGTGAGGTGCGCCACACTTATGAATAAGAGGGTACGAGACATTTAGGAAATGTTCCCTTCTTTCATGATCTATGTTGTGTGATGAAAAGTCTCCCTATCCTTTTAACACGTGCTATTCGCGATTGCAGAATCATGGCTCCCCACAGAGTAAATGGAAGGAGGGATGGAAATGGAGAAGGCCATGAGGATGGTAATGGAAATGGGCACTAGCAGGCCCCACCAGTTCAGGAGCAAAATGCATCAGAGTCGGCTGCCAATACTGAATTTAGGGCAGCCATACAGATGCTAGCATAGGCTTCGACCGCTTAGGTCCATCAATAGGCGGTGGCGCATTCCTCTCAGAATGGGAATGCAGTGGCAGCACGGGTCAGATTTACTGAGAATGAACCCACTAGAGTTCCTTGGATCAAAAGTATGTGAGGACCTGCATGAATTCATCGATGAGATTCTAAAGATTACCCAGGTCATGTAGGTGACAAATGGGGAGTGCATTAATTTGTCCTGTTATCAGATGAAAGGGGTTGTTCATATTTGGTTTAAATAGTGGAAAAATAGTAGGGTAGTGGGAGAAGGCACAATCGATTGGGAAAAGTTTCATGCAGCCTTGTTGGATCAATTCTTCCCTCATAAGATGCGGGAAATAAAGCGACCGAGTTTGTAAATATGAAGCATGGCGACAAGTCAGTTCAGGAGTACGCTCTAGAGTTCATTTGTTTATCCAAGTATGCACTAGAGTGAGTGGCAGACCAGAGGACTCGGGTGAACCGATTTGTGCATGGAGTGGCGGACTACCTGGATAAGGACTGTAGGATCATCATGCTGCATCGGGACATATATTTTCCCCGCATAGTGTTACATTCCTAGAAAATGGAGACGGTGTATCGGAGGAAGAGAGAGGCAACGAGGGCCAGGACAGATAATTATGGGATTTTTCAGCCTAGATCAGGGGGCGGACAATGCCAGTAGTCCCATCACAGGTCTTTTGCTCCAACACCATCATTCTCTAGTGCACAATCTAGATCACTAGAAGATCGAAGAAGCAGGGCTTCAGATTCAAGGGGCCAGGGTAGCATGCAAGTAGAGCGCACCATCCCATCCTTTGCAAGGTGCGACAAGAATCACCCAGGGAGGTGCCTAGTTGGCTCAGACACTTGTTTCGGGTGTGGAAAACCCGAACACAGACTCAGGGATTTCCCTTCGGCCATATTAGGGGCGGCGGAGCGCATATACCATCCGCTAGTTCAGCCACTATAGTGGCCTGTCCCTCCTAGTAGGGTGCTTGGACTAGTTCAGCTGGCAATCAGCGCCAAAATAGGTTCTATGCCCTTGTGACCCGGTAGGAGTAGGAGACTTCACGATGTGGTTACTGATATGTTACAAGTGTTTCACCTTGATGCTTATGCTTTGTTAGATCCAGGGGCTACCTTGCCTTTTGTGGCACCTTATATTGCAAGTAGATTTGGAGTTAGTCCCAAAGTCTTGTCAAAACCCTTTTCAGTCTCTACTCCAGTAGGTGATTCAGTTGCAGCTTGACGGGTGTATAGAGGTTGCCCTGTCTCATTCCTTTAGAAATTCACCTCAGCAGATTTGATAGAGTTAGCCATGACCGATTTCGATGTTATCCTTGATATGGATTAGCTATTTGCATGTTATGCCTCAGTTAATTGTCGAACCCGAGTAGTAGAGTTCAGATTTTCAGGTGAGCCATTCTTAGAGTAGAAGGGTAGTTTAGTTGTGCCTGTAGGTCATTTCGTTTCCTACCTTAACGCTAGAAAGATGATTTCTAAGGGTTGTGTGTGCCATCAAGTTAGGGTTAAGGATGTTGATCCTGAGACCCCAAATATCCAATCAATTCCAGTAGTATGTGAGTATCCAGAAGTATTCCCTGATGATTTATCGGGTATTCCTCCCGAGAGGGAACTTGATTTTGGTATCGACCTTCTTCCCGACACGCAACCTATATCTATTCCTCTGTACATAATGGCTCCAGCCGAGCTAAAAGAGTGGAAAGAATAGTTGAAGGACCTGTTAGATAAGGGTTTCAATAGACCGAGCAAGTCCCCATGGGGTGCACTAGTTCTCTTTGTCCAAAAGAAAGATGATTCTCTTCGTATGTGTATTGATTATTAGCAATTAAACAAGGTCACAATCAAGAATAAGTATCCTTTACCCAGGATTGATGATTTATTTGACCAGCTTCAGGGTGCCATGTACTTTCCAAAGATAGATCTCCAATTCGGGTACCATCAGCTCAGAGTTCAGGAGAGCAATATGTCGAAGACAGCCTTCAGGACGCGATATGGTCATTAAGAGTTTGTAGTTATGTCTTTTGGACTAACGAATGTTCCTACAACTTTTATGGACTTGATGAACAGGGTGTTCAAGCCATACTTGGATATGTTCATGATTATGTTTATTGATTACATCTTGATATACTCTCAGAATGAGGAGGAGCATGCCGCTCATTTGAGAATAGTGCTTAAGACTCTCAAGGATTACTAATTGTATTACAAATTCAGCAAGTGCAAGTTTTGGTTTAACTCAGTGGCATTTTGGGCCATGTGGTATCAAGTAAGGGTATAAAGGTGGACTCTCAGAAGATAGAAGCGGTGAAGAATTGGCCTAGATCGGTGAATCCTTCGGATATCTAGAGCTTTTGGGTTTAGTTGGCTACTATCGGAGATTTTTTAGAGGCTTGTCATCTATTGCGACACCCCTAACAAAATTGACCCAGAAAAAGTTGAAATTACAATGGTCGGAGGCTTGTGAGAAGAGCTTCCAAGAATTGAAGGATCGACTTACTTCAGCACTAGTATTAACCCTACTCGAGGGTACCGATGGGTTCGTGTTGTAATGTGATGCTTCAAGAATCAGACTTGGGTGTGTATTGATGCAACACAGAAAAGTTATAGCATATGCCTCCAAAGAGCTAAAACTTCGTGAGAATAATTACCCGACCCATGATCTTGAATTGGCCACTGTGGCATTTGCCTTGAAGATATGGTGACATTATTTGTATGGATTCCATGTGGATGTGTTTACGGACCATAAGAGTTTACAATATGTGTTTACCTAGAAGGAACTCAATCTTCGGCAAAGGAGGTGGTTGGAGCTACTCAAAGTCTATGATATGAGTGTGCTTTACCATCCGGGCAAGGACAATGTAGTCGTATTCGCACGTAGTAGACTCTCTATGGAGAGTGTATCTTATGTGGATGAGGGGAAGAAGGAGCTGGTGAAGGATGTGCATTGACTTGCAAGATTGGGAGTTAGGCTGGTTGACTCAATTGATGGCGGTGTTGTTGTTCAGAACGGATCAGAATCATCCTTAGTGACGACCCAATTTTTTTAAAGTGGAAGGAGGTCATTCAAAATAAGAAGGTAGAGGTTTTCTCCAAAGGTGGAGATGGTGTGCTTCGATACCAGGGTCACTTATGTGTTCTGAATGTTTATGATTTGAGGAAATGGATGTTGCACGAGGCTCATGGATCCAGGTATTCTATCCATTCAAGTGCCACCAAGATGTACCCTGACTTACATGAAGTCTATTGGTGGAATGCCATGAAGAAGGATATCGCAGAATTCGTAGCTAAGTGTCCGAACTGTTTATAAGTAAAGGTTTAGCACAAGAGATTGGGAGGCGTGCTTCTGGATATCAGTATTCCTACTTGGAAGTGAGAAGAAATCAATATGGACTTCATCATAGGTTTACCTCACACTCATCGACAATATGAATCCATTTGAGTTGTGGTAGACAGGCTGACCAAGGCTGCTCATTTTCTACCGATTAAAACCACGGATTCAGTGTAGGGTCATGCCAAACTATATATCTGGGAGCTAGTTAGATTTCATGTAATGCCCATATCCATCATTTCAGACAGAGGGACGCAATTTACCTCTTAGTTTTGGAGGTCATTTCAGAAAGGTCTTGATACTCAAGTTAAGCTACGTATAATATTTCACCCGCAAATGGATGGTCAAGCGCAGCGGACAATTCAGACACTCGAGGGCATGTCTAGAGCATGCATAATTGACTTCAAAGGCAGTTGGGATGATCATTTGCCTCTTATCGAGTTTGCATACAATAACAACTACCATTCCAATATTCAGATGGCTCCATTTGAGGCTCTCTATGGGTGGAGATGTAGATCTTCTATTTGTTGGTTCAAAGTTGGGGAGCCTGCGATGATAGGACCAGATTCAGTCCACGAGGCTATGGAAAAGGTTCAACTCATATGGGACAAGTTAAATACAGCTCAAAGATGCTAAAAGTCCTATGCCGATGTGAGAAGGAGAGAACTTGAGTTTGAAGTTGATGATTGGGTGTTTTTGAAGGTGTCGCCCATAAAGGGAATGATGCGGTTTAGAAAGAAAGGGACACTTAGCCCAGTTTATGTTGGCCCCTATCGAATTGTGAAATGGGTTGGAAATGTAGGTAGCATATGAATTGGAGTTACCTTCAGAATTAGCTTTAGTGTATCTTGTATTCCATGTATCACTTTTAAAGAAGTGTTAGGGCGATCCAGCTCTAGTTTTCCCAATGGATAGTGTTGGTGTGAAAGACAACCTTAGTTATGAGGAGGTCCCGGTGGAAATACTAGATCGTCAGGTTTGAAGGCTATGGAATAAGGAAGTAGCTTCAGTGAAAGTCTTATGGAGGAATAAACTTGTTGAGGGAGCTGTATGGGAAGCCGAAGCAGATATGATGGCTAGATAACCACATTTATTCTCTATTAGCTCAGTTCAAGCTTGATGTATCAATTTTTTCCCTAAAACTCTATTTAGTTTTCATGTTCAGTTTATGTGACCAAGTTTCTTTTATGTATATGGATGTATGTATGATTCGTGAATTTAGTTCAGTTATACAATTTAAATCGGAGATAGTCATTCCGTTAATTATCAGCTTAAATGATCAGTATTTGAATATGATGATTGCATTTCTTTGCTTTTCTGTGCGTTTTCAACATTTGAGTATGAATGTTCCCAAGGGGGAGATACTATTATACCCCGAAAGACTAAAGATTAGACCCGGGAGTTGAAACGGAGAAAAACATAAAACTGGCATCAGGACATAGAATGGGTCGTGAGCTTATCCGTGGGAGCATCCTACGAGTCTTGATGGGACTCGTGGTGAGGCTCAGGAGTTGAGTTTGAAATTTTGGAATTTGACTCCCCACGTATATGCCCACGAGTCGTGATCAGGCCCTATGAATCGTTAGGTCAGTCGTGGGAGGTGGTTATTGAGAAAGGAAAAGAAGAAGGAAGTGTACCTAACGGAAGGACCCCATGTGTCGTGGTTAGTTGCCATGATTCGTGGGATGGGTCATGTCAGCCGATGGGAGCTATTTGAAATCACTGGTCGTGTACGTGATGAGTGGTGACCATGAGTCGTGGTCACCAATAACGAATCGTTAAGTCACCCGTGATGAGTCCAGATGACTTGATAAGTAGTGTACTTGATGGACAACGCCACGAGTTTTGGCCAGCAGTGACGAGTCGTCATGTCCCTCGTGGGTACTAACTGGCAGTTATTTTATATGAATTTAGTAAGGACTTTTCCGTAACTCCTATGATCCTAAGGCCTAAACTACATTGTTTTAAGTTATGAATGATGACTTTTAAAAAGTTTAAGTTCATTTTAGGCCATTCTCATTCATGGATGCTAAGATAGAAGGTTAGAGGGGGTGATCAAGTTTATTCTTCTTCAAGTTCTCATCAATTCCTCTTGTGCAATCAGAAAAGCATAAGAACCAGCTGTAATAAGGTATGTAGGGTTATGAGTGGGCGTTTCCATTCACACTCATGTCCAGTCTCTACTAATTCATGAAGTTTGTCTAAAAATCTTATGGGGTTTTATCATAAATCTTATGAAATTCTCATGATCTATCCATGGGTTATTACTTCTCAAGTTTTACATCATATTTTATTAATCATGACTAGGTTTACCACTAATCCAATTATAAATTTATTTATTTTAAAAGGATATACATGATTTACAAGTATGCATAAACCTCATGATTTACGATTTTCAATTTTGGCCGACTCACGGGCCATACCCTCGTGGCTAGTTCACGTATTTACAAGCATGCTTATGATTATAATGATTTAACTAGCCCATGTATCTCACACATATTATACTATGAGCACTATATATGTTTTGGGAGAAGTATTTAACACCGAGTAGGTTCGGGGCCCAGGTTTTGCCCCGAATCTCAAAACTACGTGCCACCATAGGACATGATGGGACCACCCTTGAGACTGTCCACTTTGCCAAAATGGACCTTACATGTGTGATATCACGCCCTTCATGGTTCAACCCTTGGCTAGGTATGAACACCCTCCCGACTAGGGATTTGTAGGTCGGGCTCCATGTGTTCTCATATGGGGTATGTCGGTTATAAGAATCTCCCATTGTTCCGCATGTTTTATGCATCATTATGTTATTGATATTTTTTCTTAAGTGATGATTTATAAAGTTTCTCTTATGATTATGGTAATGAATGGATTATGAATGATTTGAAAACCTTGAGCGTTATGTTATCTTGTGATACTTATGTTACAAGCATGTTATTCAACTCTTATGATCTATTATGAGCTTTATGTATTTTTTAAATATTCATTTTACTTACCTTGCATACTTAGTACATTCCATGTACTGACCGCATACTCTATGGTGTATCGTTTCATGATATAGGCCCCGACACTCAAACTCAGCCTCGTTCTCAATAGCCTTCCAAAGTTAGCATCCTACTTTTGTGGTGAGTCCTCATCTCCCGAGGACCATGCTTATCAATTTTTTCAATGAATGTTAAGTGTTCGGTCTTTTTCGGTTGATATTATATATTATAAACTGACACACAAGTGCACGTGGTCAAACAAGTAATAAAGTGGCTAAGTAAGCCAAGTATCGATCCAAGGAGGCTCAGGATATGTAAAATTTGCCTAAGTATACTATATTCTTATCTTACTTCTAATTATGCTAACAACAACGTAACCAACAGTTAAATGAGTTTTTGTTTATAAAATATATACTAAAACTATTAACAATTATTTCCTGTGAATTTAAACTATGGATATGAGCATGCCAAGGTTAAGAACAAGTAATGAATTCGATTATAATAATAATTCGGTTAATCTCTTCTTCATGTTGCTAGCCAAGAACAGTAGCCTAGAAATTAAAAATCTCGTATTTAATTTAACTTAGGAATCATAAACCATTCGTCTACATTTCTGTGATCAAATGCAATTTACGACCTAGCAATACAATTCCGGTTCCTAAATTGACTAATACGGCTTTCAAGTATATTTCTATCAGGAAAGCACATAAAAACCCAATTTTCCCAAATCAAGTTAAGAACAATACCCTATTAATTCACAACTTTCCAATTTCTTGCTCTCTCGAGTGAAATTGGACTTTTTAGATGTACATTAATATCGGCCAAGCACTAATGCAGTAAGAACAAGAATTAATAGAACAACATGAAAGAAGAAGAAGAAAACCATATCATTTACAATCAAAATTCACTACACATGTTCAAAACCTTAGCAAGGAAGAGAATTAGCCACTCATTTGTGGATTGATCATCCTAAAACAAGTGTAAATCATACATACAATTGATTGAAAGAAGAAAGGAAGAGAAGAAATCCCTTAGCTTTTTCGTCCCTCAACTGCTGCTAACCCACGTCCTTGCTCCACCAAGTCTGAACTAATTAAAATAAACCTAAGTGTGCTATTTATACTAGAGGGAAATTTTTTCCGGAACAACAAGCAACGTGTCACGGAGGTCAACGCGGAGCACTGCCTCCGTGACACGGCGTGGACGCGGACCTTCACTGGAAATCCAGGGTCCGGTAAATAGCCTCAACGTGGCACGGAGGCCAACGCGGAGGCCTATCTCCGTGCCACAGAGCTGTCGCGAGGCCTCACTGGAATTTGCCCTTTAATTACCTCTCCAGGCAGTGTGCCTCCGCGATGGTAGCGTGGCACGGCTCCATCGCGGAGCCCCTATAATTTGTGCCTTCCAATGTCTTTTTCACGCTCGTATCCAAGTCCAACTCCGATATAGTTCCAACATGCATTGTAGCTCCTAAAAATCATATTTTCCTGCAAAACAAATGTTAATCATGTTGGTTAGTATAAATTCACATTTTATTACCAATTACATGAGAATATATACATATTGCACACAAACAAGGCGAAAATAATACGTTTGAGTATCACTTGGGCATATAAATCTGCCCAAGATAACTTACCCCACACTTAAATCCTTGTTCGTCCTCGAACAACACATACACAACTCATGCAAATTACATCCCAACCTTCGTCACTATGGTGCGACCATTTACGCTACGGTCATACCGATTATTCAACTTTTGCAAATCATCACGAAAACATGCTTGGTCTTACAATACAATGACCTTTAATACATCAAGACTTCCTAGACTTTAAGAATTGATTCTTGATATCGGCAAACTCATGCAAATCAGCTAATCAAGAAATCCGACACGAAAATCAATCTTTCATCAAGCATGTGCCCTCACAACTCAAGAGAATCTTCCCCTTTTTGTTCATGCAACACACAAACATGCAAGTAGGGGCATATAAAATTTAATTTCACTCTCTCTCCCAAAAGAATTCACATGCATCATGTCATGACCCATAGGCTTGCCCTTAGTGTATTACTCCACTAATATAAAGAAATGAAATATAGGATCACATAGGACTTTAATGGGTTGTAACGGGGCTATGAATCTAGTATATATATTGGATTAGCCAATAATAGTCGCTAGCATCCTTAAGCGCCTTTTCAACACATCCCATTGACTCATGGACATTGTTCCTCTCTTTTCTCTTTTTCTCCCATTCATGCTGGTTTACTTTCGTACTGCCCATTTCATCAAACACACTTGACACAAAACAAAGGGTTTTCATGTACCCTCAATATCATTTAATTACAACAAGTGCCTCTTCAACATCATCTTTTCTTTCCTCACTTTGCTTTTCTTTTTCTTTTCACTCTTTTCACTCTTTAACACTTTGGGAAACATTTTCTTTTCTTTGTAAGCGCTTAAGAGTTTCGTATAGACTTTAAGGCTAATGAAAAGAAGGAATAAAGCTTAGTTTATACAATTTTGGACAAAAGAAAGAAAGAAATCGGCTAAAGGCTCAACAGGCTGACTAGGGTATACAACATATAAAAAGGTAGAGTTTGACAAGAAAAAAATGGAAACTATCGGTTAAAACAAAGAAATGCCTACATCCTTTCTAACACTATACCTCCATCATTTCGTTTTATATACACACCAGGCAAGTTCTAGACAATTCACAATGGCATGGAATAACAATATCTCACTTCACACTTCATGCACATGCTCGAATCAAGATGCATTCACAGACTCTCTAACTAGCCAATCACATGAATTCAAAATTAAGCCTCAATCATACTGAATCAAATTGTATAGCCTAGGTAACTCAACATATTTACCAAATTGCATGCTTTCGAACGAATCACTTTCACATTTTGAACATCAGTCACACACGCAACGAAATTTTTGCAACCATAAAGCAACTACAGTTCATTGATGCAATCCACCAAAGAAAAATTAAAAACAAACTAAAATCCTACTCCTACCGACTACATTTCCCTTAAGACGGTCATCATCCATCCTTCATAGGGAACGGTCACTAACTATGACATCGGTTCAATCGGACTATTCTCGGTAAAAGAACTGAAAACAAACTCCGAGAAATTCAACAAAATAAAAACCTTTTCGATAGAAAAATATTTACAAAAGATTTTGATAATTACAAAATATTCTCGAAAAAATTTTGAAAAATATCGATCATTTCGATAGACAGAAAAAATAATATTTACAAACTATTTACACTGGCAACCATAACTTTTCATAACACACATCATTAACCACACAAACAAATATATACACATACAACACAAATCAGTTCATAACAGGGAAAGCACAAACATACATACAAACCAAGGAAAAACATACAGCAAATTAGAGCCCAAGTCCCAGCACCTAGCTACTCCCCACCCCACACTTAAATCGAACACTGTCCCCAGTGTTCACAAAAATTACAAAACAAAATTTTGGGTGGTTGAACTCCCTGATCAGTCGAAATATTCGACTTCTTCATCTGGTGCTGCTGCCTCGTCCCCCATATCTGAGTCAGCTCCATCATCGTCATCGGACTCCACATCGGAGTCCTCCTGACGTGTCTCCTCATCAGTAGGGACATCGTCATCAGTCGGCTCCACAAAGGCTGGTCCCACTCGGCATAAGGCTTTGGCATTCTCGCCAAATGGGTAATCCAGCTCTAGCTGCCATAATTCTTCCTCGGTGGCTGGTCTCCCACCAATCCGTAGCTGAAGCATCTGCATGCCGAACATACGTGCCATGTACTGATCGTCACGAGCATGTCGCTCGCCCAAAGTCAGCACTGGCCCGTGTGTGGTGTCGGGGGCCTTAGTTTTTATCACATCGAGGGCCCTCCGCTCCAACTGCGGAATGTAATCCAAGGCTTCTTCCTCGACATCGAGGCCTCGGAGGAAGGTGGTGATGAGTCCGCCAAACCTGTATCTATGGCCCTGGTGTAGTCTGTCTCTCTTCATGGCGGATATAATTACCGCCCCAACATTAATCTCAAGCCCTTTCATAAGGGCATACACCAAGCAGACACGGTCCCGGGTCACATCCGTCATGTGAACTCCCGGGATCAAGCACGAACACACAATCTTCAGCAATATTCTGGCCTCCCTGTTCATCTGCGAATAAGGCAGAGTCTGGTGGTAACCCCTCTCCTTATGTCTACTCCATCGCTGTCGATCGAGCCCCACACAACGTACGTCTGATGTCGGCGTATGGTGGGGTAATGTTTAGCTGGCGGAGAACGTGGGCGTCTGTGTCCCGCGCTCCAACGATGGCATTAAATTGCTGGGGTTCCAGAGTGACAATCTGCCCTCTGATTTTTATTGTGTGGCTTCTGATGGCCAGGTTCCAATTTGCGTAGAACTCTCGGACCAAATGAAGGTTGCACTCCTTGGGCTCCTGAAAGATAAAGCTGAGCCCAGCTGCTTCAATCCTTTGCACAATACGAGGGAACTCCTGTGCTAGTGGTTCCCGTGCAATATGTTCTTCCGGGAAGTACTTGCTCTCCTTATGCTTAGCATACCATTTCTTTCCTTCCTCGGTTACCCACCTTGTTCCGTATTGGCGGCGTTGGCCGCGCGGAACAGCTGGTGCAGCTGGGACTGCGGTGCCCAATCTCATTCTTTTTCTGCCGGTGCCAGAAGTAGAACCACCCTTGCCCTTATCCTCTCTGCTAGCCATTGTACCTGTCAATATACACAAACAAGCACAAAGTTAAGCTATAAACATGTTAACTTCGGCTAAGGTCGGGTTACACAACGTTTACCCCACACTTAGGCCTTAGCTACTTTTACAAAACTACGACAAGGATAACTCTATTTACACCAAAGACAACAAGTATACACTTTATGCTTAGTGCGTTCACAAAAAATTTCGACAGCATAACGGTTAGCGTATTACTCAGACTTCTTACAGCTAATCCCAATCCTACTATCTCTAGCAATTCAACCATCGCACAAGCAATAAGAACAAAAACTAAAAACAACGACAAAAACATTCTATATACAAACGAATCCAAATAATCAATAAAATTATTTTTTCATACCTTGCCTTATTTTTCCCGCTTCCATGCATATTTTTCTCCGTTTGACCTGAAAATCACTTCACTAAACGAAATTGGTTAGATTAATAGATTTCCCTAACTAAAATGAAAAATATTAACTAAAACAAGAATCTAAACCTAATCAAGAAAAGAAAAATAAAAATAAAAATTATTTACACTAAGAAAAGAAAGAAAGAAAATATTTTTCACGGGTTGCCTCCCGTGCAGCGCCTGGTTTACCGTCGCGGCTCGATGTCCATTATGCTCAATTATCTACTAGGGTGAGGGACGATTTTTCACGATCCTTGTCCTCCCCCCAATAGTGCTCAACCTCATCTGGTGGCCTTCCTGTTAACTCTCGGGAATCATTCATTATATTAGCATTCCCATGATCAATCACATTGATCACCGAGAGTTCCTCATTTACAATCGGGAGCTTGGGTGCTTTGTACACGTCAAACACTTCTATCTTTTCATGTGCCCGCATTGTAAGTTGACCCGCAGCTACATCAATTAATGCTTTTCCGGTTGCCAAAAAGGGTCATCCCAAAATAAATGGGACTTCAGCATCTGGTTCAAAGTCTAGAATAATAAAGTCGATCGGAAAAATGAGGGAGCCCACTTGCACTAACACATCCTCAACAATGCCATCCGGCTTAGCTAAGGACCTGTCCACTAGCTGCAAGATTACCGTTGTAGGTCTAGGACTCCCTAGACCTAACTTTCTGAATACCGAAGATGGCATCAGATTTATACTTTCCCCCAAGTCGCATAATCCACGAGCTCGGATACTTTGCCCAATAGTCAGCTGGATAGTAAAACTTCCAGGGTCTTTCAGTTTCATGGGCAGTCTATTCTGAATCCGGGAAGTGCATTCCTCCGTTAAAGCCACCGTGGCATACTCAGTCAAACGACTTTTGTTAGCCACGATGTCTTTAATATATTTTGCATACTTTGGCACTCCCTGCAAGACATCAACAAGAGGTAAGTTAGCATGTACCTGTTTAAGCACCTCCATGAATTTCTTGAAACACGCCTCCTCCTTGTGTTTCTTAAGTCGTTGAAGGAACGAGGGTGGAGGCCTTTCTGATTCTGCTTCTTTAGTCTTCCCCCTATCAGAATTTCTTTCCTCCTCAACATCTGCTGCTCCTGACTTTTGAGGCGGTCTTTCCGGTTCCACCTCCTTCAACTGTAAACCACTCCTCGTGGTCACTGCATTAACCTGCTTCGGATTAGGATCCGTGTCGCTAGGTAGTCCTCCTCTGGGTCTTGTATTTTGGGCACTAGCAAATTGCCCAAACTGATATTCAAGAGCCTTGGTCGCCAACTGATTATTCTTCACTTCGGCTGCCAATTTAACATAGTCAGCCTGCAATTGTGCCTGATTAGCGATCATGGTTTTGAACATCTCCTCAATGGTCGGTGATGGTGGTGGAGGAGGGGCATTGTGATTTCTGAATTGAGCTTGATAGCTTTGTTGCCCTCCTTGATTTCTCTACATACCCTGACCAGAACCTTGGCCTTGTTGGGTGTTGCTACCCCACGAAAAATTTGGATGGTTCCTCCAATTTGAGTTGTAGCCACTACCAAACTGCTGTTGATTTCTCTGTGCATTGCCCACAAAGTTTACAGAATCAGGATTTGCACCACAACATTCAGCTGAATGCTCACTACTACCACACACTTCACACCACATCTACTGGACTACATTGACTGAAGCTGAAGGCTGGTTCAAGTTCATATTGCTGAAGTGGTTATTTAACTGATTTTGCAAGGCAGCTATCTGTGCAGCGATAGCTGTAAATCCATCCACTTCAAGCACTCCTGCTGCTTTCCTTGCTCCACCTCTTGATGAATCGGCATTCCATTCTGGATTGCCCCGTGAAATTCAGTTGAGCAAAGTGTACAGCTCCTCATAGGTCTTTTCCAGCGCTTGCCCTCCAGCTACTGAATCTAACAGAATTTTAGTGTGGGGTTCCAAACCCTCAATAAATGTGTGTACCAACACCTCATTGGACTGATGATGATGAGGACAGTCCCGCAACATGGATTTAAATCTTTCCAAGCCTTGATATAGATTTTCTCCCTCCCTCTGTTTAAAACTTAGAATTTGACTTCTAAGTCTAGCTGTTTTACCAGAAGGGAAAAATCTAATCAAAAACTTCCGTGCAAGATCATCCCACGTTGATATAGAATTGGGTGGTTCAGCTTTTAACCACCTCTTGGCTTCACCAAATAAGGAAAACGGAAATAAGGTGAGCCGAACATAATCAGGTGACACTCCAGCGGGTATATAAGTGTCACTTATCTCCAAAAAGTTTTGGAGATGTTGTTGTGGATCTTCATGAGGGAGACCGGTAAATTGCCCGCTTGTGTGCAAGAGTTGCACCATATTCTGATTTAATTAAAACCTCCATCCAGGCTCTGGTTTGCGGATGCTAGAATGTACATTGTTAGCGTGCGGGATTGCCACCTCGCTAACCGGCCTTGCTGCTGCTTCATCGGGCACTAACACTGCCCTCACAACTGGTGGATTTTGTTGCTCCATAATAGACTGTCGGAACAACTGCAGCTTCTTTTGTAGAGCTTCTCTATGTTGACTATGAAATTCACGTTCAGGCTCTAAGTAAGATTCCACCAGCTCTTTGTCCCTTGCCAGTGTTCACAGAAATCAAGTCTGCAAAATACAGGCTAAGACCAAGTTGTTAACACTTAAGAAAATAAAAATAAAAATACAGTAAATTTACACTAAACACAATTTCACCAATCCCCTAGCCTCCCCGGCAACGGCGCCAAAACTTGTTCTGTCTTTTTCGGTTGATATTATATATTATAAACTGACACGCAAGTGCACGTGGTCAAACAAGTAATAAAGTGGCTAAGTAAGCCAAGTATCGATCCAAGGAGGCTCAGGATATGTAAAATTTGCCTAAGTATACTATATTCTTATCTTACTTCTAATTATGCTAACAACAACATAACCAACAGTTAAATGAGTTTTTGTTTATAAAATATATACTAAAACTATTAATAATTATTTACTGTGAATTTAAACTATGGATATGAGCATGTCAAGGTTAAGAACAAGTAATGAATTCGATTATAATAATAATTCGGTTAATCTCTTCTTCATGTTGCTAGCCAAGAACAGTAGCCTAGAAATTAAAACTCTCATATTTAATTTCACTTAAGAATCATAAACCATTCGTCTATATTTCTGTGATCAAATGCAATTTACGACCTAGCAATACAATTCCGGTTCCTAAATTGACTAATACGGCTTTCAAGTATATTTCTATAAGGAAAGCACATCAAAACCCAATTTACCCAAATCAAGTTAAGAACAATACCCTATTAATTCACAACTTTCCAATTTCTTGCTCTCTCGAGTGAAATTGGACTTTTTAGATGTACATTAATGTCGGCCAAGCACTAATGCAGTAAGAACAAGAATTAATAGAACAACATGAAAGAAGAAGAAGAAAACCATATCATTTACAATCAAAATTCAATACACATGTTCAAAACCTTAGCAAGGAAGAGAATTAGCCACTCATTTGTGGATTGCTCATCCTAAAACAAGTGTAAATCAGACATACAATTGATTGAAAGAAGAAAGAAAGAGAAGAAATCCCTTAGCTTTTTCGTCCCTCAACTGCTGCTAACCCACGTCCTTGCTCCACCAAGTCTGAACTAATTAAAATAAACCTAAGTGTGCTATTTATACTAGAGAGAAATTTTTTCCGGAATAACAAGCAACGTGTCACGGAGGTCAACGCGGAGCACTGCCTCCATGACACGGCGTGGACGCGGACCTTCACTGGAAATCCAGGATCCGGTAAAATAGTCTCAACGTGGCACGGAGGCCAACGCGGAGGCCTATCTCCGTGCCACGGAGCTGTCGCGAGGCCTCACTGGAATTTGCCCTTTAATTGCCTCTCCATGCAGTGTGCCTTCGCGATGGTCGCGTGGCACGGCTCCATCGCGGAGGCCCTATAATTTGTGCCTTCCAATGTCTTTTCCACGCTCGTATCCAAGTCCAACTCTGATATAGTTCCAACATGCATTTTAGCTCCTAAAAATCATATTTTCCTGCAAAACAAATGCTAATCATGTTGGTTAGTATAAATTCACATTTTATTACCAATTACATGAGAATATATACATATTGCACACAAACAAGGCGAAAATAATACATTTGAGTATCACTTGGGCATATAAATCTGCCCAAGATCATTAAGGTTTCTAGACTTGTCGGGTTAGTTGAGGGTGTTGTCCCATCACCCCATCTGTTATGTTAGAGGCTTTCAGACTATGTGTAATATTCAGCTATTATGTATGAAGTATGCTTCGCCTTCTATGCTACGATGTGGTTATGCTTCCGCTAGATGATTACGTTGATTATTGCTCTTTATTGATTGAGTTAGTTGTAAGCTCATGACATGGGCCGACGTGGAGTCTCTCGGGGCTCCATGTCCCGTGTTGCAATTCGGGTCTACGTTCGGGTTGTGACATGAATAGAGTCATTATTAAGAACAAATATCCCCTCTCGGGTATAGATGACGTGTTTGATCAGCTGGAAGGTGCCAAATATTTCTCAAAGATTAATTTTTGATCTCGGTACACTTAGGTATGAGTTCGGGAGAAAGATATTCAAAAAATAGCTTTCAGAACTAGATATGGCTAGTTTTAGTTCTCGGTGAAGTCTTTCGGATTGACGAACGCCCCAACAGTATTTATAGACCTAAAGAATAGTATATTCATGCCATTCGTAGATATGTTGGTGATAGTGTTTATTGATGATATCCTTGTATATTCAGGTTCATAACCTGAGTGTATAGATGATCTACGAGCAGTAATCTAGGTACTTAGAGATTATGAGTAGTATGCCAACTACTCTAAAGCCTAGTTCTGGTTGAACTATGTGGCTATCTTAGGCCACATTGTTTTAGACACATCCATCCAAGTTGACTCGCAGAAAATAGACGTTGTGAAAACTTTGCCTAGACCAATATCTCTAACCGATGTTTGTAGCTTTATGGGATTAAATGGGTAGTACAGAAGATTAATGCAAGGATTCTCTGCCCTATTGGCACCATTGACGAGGCTGATTCAGAAGGCATCTAAGTTCCAGTGGACCAAGGCTTGTAAGCAAAGTTTCTAGGGATTAAAAGACAAACTAACATCTGCACTAGTATTAGCCTTATTAGAAGGCTAATAGGGTTATGTTGTATATTGTGACGCTTCAGGCATTGAGTTAAGGCATGTTCTGATGCATCACCGTAAGGTGATTGCCTATGCTTCAAGGAAATTGTGGAAGCATAAGAAAAATTAACCAACCCATGATGTAGAGTTGGCTACAGTTGGGCATGCAATAATGATCTTGAGACAATATTTATATGGTGTTCATGTCATAATCTTCATAGATTACAAGAGTCTCTAGTACATCTTTAAACAAAAAGAGTTGAACCTGTGACAGCGTCGTTGGCTTAAGTTACTACAAGACTACGACCTAGATATCTTGTATAATCCAGTGAAGGCTATCATTGTAGCTTATGCCCTTAGTCACAGATCTATGGGCAGCTTGTCATATTTGAAGCTAGAAAAGAGAGAATTGGCTCAGGAGCTTCATCAGTTGGCCAATTTAGTGGTACCGAAGCACACCATCTCTCCTTTTTGAGAAGACCTCCACCTTCTGATTCTGAACGGCTTCCTTTAACTTTACCAAAATTTGGTCCTCATCTTGTCTAGACTTTACATCAGTCATCAAGGACGATTATGTTCCGTTCAGAAAAATCACACCGCCATCGGTCGAGTCAACCAACCTAACTCCCAACCTTACAAGTCTATGCACATCCTTCACCAGCTCCTTCTTCCCTTCATCCACATGAGACACTCTCAATAGACAGTCTACTAAGTGCGTCCACTACTACATTAGCCTTGCCTGGATGGTATAGTACACTCTCATCGTAGTCCTTGAGTAGATCCAACCACCTCCCTTGCCGAAGATTGAGATCCTTCTGATTAAACACATATTGTAAGCTCTTATTGTCCATAATTACATCCGCGTGGACCCCGTACAAATAATGCTACCATATCTTCAAGGAGAATACCACCGTGGCCAATTCAAGATCATGGGTCCGGTAATTCTGGACAATTCAAGATCATGGGTCCGGTAATTCTTCTGATGAACCTTCAACTTTCTAGAGGCATATGCTATAACATTCCCGTGCTACATCAACATGCATCCAAGTCTGATCCTTGAAGAATCACAATACACCATGAACCCATCAGTACCCTCCAGTAGAGTTAACACCAGTGTTAAGGTAAGTCGGGTCTTCAACTCTTGGAAGCTCTTCTCACAAGCCTCCGACCATTGGAATTTCACCTTCTTCTGGGTCAATTTGGTCAAGGGTGCTGCAATAGATGAGAAGCCTTCAACAAATCTTCAATAATAGCCAGCTATACCCATAAAGCTATGAATATCCGAAGGATTCACCATTCTAGGCCAATTCTTTACTGCTTCTATTTTTTGAGAATCCACCTTTATGCCATCACTTGATACCACATGAACCAAAAATGCTACGGAGTTCGACCAAAACTTACCCTTGCTTAGATTCACCGGTCAAGGCAAATTCTTTACTGCTTCTATTTCTTGAGAATCCACCTTTATGCCCTCACGTGATAAGACTTCACCCAAAAATGCTACGGAGTTCAACCAAAACTTACCCTTGATGAATTTGACATATAATTGGCGATCTTTGAGAGTCTGTAGCACCACTCTCAAATGAGTGGCATGCTCCTCCTCGCTCCGCGAGTATATCAAGATGTCATCAATAAATACAGTCATGAACATGTCCAAGTATGGCTTGAACACCCTGTTCATCAAGTCCATAAAAAAAGTAGGAGCATTCGTTAGTCCATAAGACATAACTAGAAACTCATAATGACCATACCGCATCCTTAAGGTTATCTTCGGGATGTCACTCTCCCGAACTCTGAGCGGATGATACCTGCATCTGAGATCTATCTTTGAGAAATACTTGGCACTGTGAAGCTGGTCAAATAAATCATGAATCCTGGGTAGAGGGTACCTGTTGTTGACGGTGACCTTGTTCAATTGCCTATAATCAATACACATACGAAGAGAACCATTTTTCTTTTGGACAAATAGAACTGGTGCACCCCATGGGGACTTGCTCTGCTAATGAAACCCTTATCTAACAAGTCCTTCAACTGCTCCTTCAACTCTTTTAGCTCGGCTTGAGCCATTTTGTAGGGAGGAATAGATATAGGCTGCGTGTCGGGAAGAAGGTCAATACCAAAATAAATCTTCCACTTGGGAGGGATTCCCGGTAAATCATCTGGAAAGACCTCTGGATACTCACATACTACTATAATTGTCTGGATAGACGGGGTCTCAGACTCGACATCCTTAACCCTAAATATATGGTACACACAACCCTTAGAAATCATCTATCTGGCCTTAAGGTAGGAAAGGAAATGACCTACAGGCACAACTGAACTACCCTTCCATTTTAAGACTGGCTCACCTAGAAATCTGAAATCTAATACCCGGGTTCTACAATTAACAGAAGCATAACATGAAAATATCCAATCCATGCCGAGGATAACATCAAAATCGGTTATGGCTAACTCTATCAAATTTGCTAAGGTGACCTTCTGAAGGACTGAGACCGGGCAACCTTTATACACCCGTCTAGCTACAATTGAGTCAACTAATGGGGTAGAAACTGAGAAGGGTTTTGACAAGACTTGGGGACTGACTCCGAAAATTCTGTCCACATAAGTTGTCATAAAAGACAAGGTAGCCCCCGGATCTAACAAAGAATAAACATCAAGATGGAAAACTCGTAATATACTAGCGACCACACTAGGGAGACCTCCTACTCCTGGCGGGACACTAAGGCACAAAATCTATTTTGGCGCTGACCACCACATGTACGGGTAGATGCCCCCTAATGTTCTGAGCATGCGGGCGGGGCTGCTAAACTAGAATCTAGGCCTCGGCCCCCATCTAATCTTGTCTTGCTACTGGGCAATCTCCCAGCATGTGTCTGGGCTTCCCACACTTGAAGAAAGCACTTGAACTTTCCAAGAACTGGCCCGTGTGCCCCTGACCATATCTTTGACAAGCTGGGATGCTAGAATCTACGGGTCTACTTCTCTGACCCACGAGCCTAATGCTCGCCCCCTCTGATCGTTCCTTGGTCTGGATGGCACCCTTAATGCTAAACATTACGGGGCTGATGATCTCTGCTGGGTCTGCTGTTGGTGTCCCCACCTGACCTCGACTGTGAGAATCTGTGACTATCAGTCCTAGCTCTCTTGGCCTCCCTCTCTCTTGAATATGCCGCCTACATCTACTGTGCGTACAAAACCACCCGAGGTAAGTCTATGTCCTGGTGGAGCATAGCTGTCCTACAATCCTTGTCCAAATAATTGGCTACTCCATGCATGAAGCTGCTCACCCATGCCCTCTTATCAGCCACTAATTCCAAGGCGTACTTTAATAGGCGAGTGAACTCAAGGGCATACTCTTGCAGCGTCATCCTCCCTTTCTTCAGATTTACAAACTAAGCTACCTTTCGCTCCCTCATCGCACGAGGGAAGAACCTATCTAAGAATGAAACGTGGACCTCTTCCCAAGTGAAAGGACTTGCTCTGAAGGCCCTACTATCTTTCCATTGGCAAAACCAGATGTGTGCCACCCCTTTCAACTATTATGAGGCCAACTCCGGCACACAACTCCATTCACCCCCATGACTTGGGTGATCTTCACAATCTCATCTATGAACTCATGCGGTGCCTCATCTACTTTTGACACAAGGAACTCCGGCGGGTTCATTTTCAAGAACTCTCTAACTCGAGCCGACGCTGCATTTCCATTTTGCAGAACATGCGCAACTACCTGCGGATTGACCTGAGCAGTGAAGGCCCGCACAAGCATCTGAATAGCTGCCCGAAACTCAGCATGGGAAACTGGCTTCGATGCCTGGTGCTCCTGAACTGGTGCGGCCTGCTGGTGCCCATTCCCATTGCCATCCTCGTGTCCTTCACCATTCAATCTTCGGGGAGCCATGATTCTGCAATCGCGAATAGCATGAGTTAGAAGGATAGGGAGACATTTCATCACATGACATAGATCATGAAAGAAGGGAACATTTCCTAAACATCTCGTAGCCTCTTTGTTATAAGTGTGGCGCGCTTCACACCCATGAAAAAGACTCTACTTAATGCGGCTCTCAGACAGCTTAGGTCACTTCAAACTTATTGCTCTAATACAAAGTTTTTCACGATCCGAACGGAGGCCCGGATTGCAACACGGGACCCCAAGAGACCCCAAGTCGACCCATGGCATAAGTATACATCTAACTTGATCAATAAAATAAAAGAATCAACAAGATAATCATAGTGGAAGTTTAGGTTAAACATAACATCCGAATACACAATCTGAAGCTGAATACAATCATATGTCTAAAAAGCCTCTAAACATGACAAGTTGGTGTAACAAGACCCCAGCTAACTCAATAAAGCTAAAACTGAAAGTACATATAGAAAATCTAAATAAGTCTAGCCCTTGAAAAATGAGGAATTACCAAAAATGAAGGTGCTAACTCTGATGTTTGACAATGGACGGGGCTAAGCCTGAGAGTCGAGTCCTATATCATGAAATGATACAACATAGAGTATGCGGTCAGTACGTGGAATGTACTAAGTATGCAATGTAAGTAAAACCGCTTAAGAAAATAAAATCCTTTAAAGACGATGCATAATGTAAAAATAAACATCAAGAATCTGAGAGTAGGGCTTGCATGCATTCTTTCTAAAATCATGACCTCATAACGTAACATAACATGACATCATAACTGAATAGATTGACTCAAATATGAAATCTGATATTTATAAGTGAAATACAACATTGAGTCAAACCTGCTTTAGAACATGTGTAAATGTAAATATCTCAAGAATGATGAACATGCATAACTGAATTCATGAGGAACAATGGGAGACTAGTCTGTTAACCAACATACCACTATAGAGCGTACGTGGTCCCAACTATTAAACTCAAGTAGGTAGAGCCGTCCAAAGCTGTCACGCCCCGCCTAGGGCGGTATGACTGGCACCTGGTGCCCTAGTAGGACCTAGACTGCTATCTGGTGAGCCTGAGCACATCTGGTGCCTGGCTGCCTCTAACTCAGATTCAAGGAATCAACGGGCTATATGACGGCTGTAAATACACCCTCCAGCCGACTTGGCCTATAGCCACCTGTACTATAACGACAGCTAACCAGAATTATATCAACATAAGGAGCCTATGCGGGCAAACAAGGCCACCATGCTGTCTAGTTATTTGTGACTCAACAATGGAATACTGAATAACTACGTGACCGGCAAGGTCACCACTACTGACTGCATAAGGCCTCACACGGCCAACATAAACTGAAATGCTAAACAACTATAACAAACTGCACGGCCTCACACGACCGGCTCATCTGACCACAGGGAAATATATACAGACTGCAACCCTCTAGGAATACTGATAAGATGGTTGGGACAAGGCCCCGACCTACCCGTACTATACAACAACAGAAAATGAAATACACCTCTGAATATTAAGCTTCGGATGACAGGAGCTGATGGCTCTACGCTGGCTAGGATCATGAGGGATCGCCTCCTCGTCTATAAGTACCTGCAGGCAAGTAATGCAGCGCCCCACCGGGCGTCAGTACCGTTGGTACTGAGTATGCAAAGCAACTGAAATAATATAACTGAATATAACAACATAACTAGCAATTCTGAATAGCAGGGAAATACTGAATCTGTAAGTACACATATGAATTGAATCAGACTTCCTGTGTTGTGATAGGGCAGGAGCGTACCTGTGGACGTAGCGGCCTGCTGTCTATTAACTAACATGTAGCACATAAATACATATATACATATATAGCAAACAAGAGCCGATACCAACCCCCATAAGCCGGACGGAGCCAAACAAGCAAACAATCTATATACCCCTACCCGGGTCAAAACCAACCAAAAATAAGTCACTCCACTCATCTACTCACTTCGGAGCTCCTCTACCGGCCCCCTGGGTCTCCTTCTCGGGCCATAGCCTCCGATATAAGCAATCGTGTCTGGGTCCGAAAGACTCCTGTGTAGACAATAACAGATAGGGTTTGGATCCCCGAACACAACTCAACGGGACTATCTGAAACTGGAGCTACACCTGTAATAACTGAATGTACAGACAGTAACAGATAGGGTCTGATTCCCTGGACACAGCTCAACAGGGCTATCTAATACCGGAGCTACACCTGTAATGCTGATCAGACTATTATGGGGAAAGCTTCATCCCATCTTCGTCCACACTGGGGACGGCATGCCACTCCTTGGAGCAACGTAAACCCACCCGCTCAGTGGGCGACACGATTACCAAGCTAGGGGCGGCGAGGACGCTCAATAAGGTGCCCTCACGGCATATCAAGTCTCAACAAACAATAGCACATATAAATAGCAAGCATGTATAACTGAAAAAGACTATCTAAAATCTGATTTCTTATTCTGATCTCTTTTTGTTTATACTGATTCTTTACTGATTATACTGATTCTGAAATCTTTATTTAACTATGTGGCTAATCTATAGCCAGGATACTATATGTCTGAATGGCTAATCTGTAGCCATAACTGTCTGTCTATCTGATCTTTCTTTACTAACTTTTATGTTGAAAATCTGTCTCTTCTTATTCTACAACATGCTTGCTAATCACATAATAAGCTATACTGAATCTGGGATACTAACTCGCCCTTCGGAGCATGCTTTTCTAACTTTCGGACTGAATACGTTATGGCAACATAACTCAGAATCTACTAGACTTTCTTAATTCTCAACATTCAACTCCGAGAGTTACAAATGCGGAGTTTACTATGACTTGCCAAGCTAAGACTTACTAACTTGCCGAAGAACAACTTCACATACCTTAACCTCGAGTTATCCGACTGTCGGATGAGGCTCGGTCAGTACTCCAACTATTTCTCCCAACTGCATTCATATATACGTCAATTAATACTAAATATAGCTTTATTCTGAAGAACGACGTCACTTTCGATATAATTATAGCCTAAACTTAGGCTTATCGAAAGACGGTGGAAAACTCGCTATTTTTCAGAAGTCCAAAAGGGAGAAGTATTCACTTCACAGCTAGGAGCACATAGACACTAGTTTGGAGCAATTCTACTTACCTTTGCCCGGTAGCTCGACGATTCGTCGGCCGTATTTCGCGAAACTAAATCAGTAGGAATGCTCTCTACTGTTAAATACCTCGGTACCTGAGGTTAATTTGAGTTTGGACTACGTTTGGCAGCGTAATCGGAAGGAAATTATCAAGGAACATTCGTCCCTTTCTCTTCTCTGGTTTTCCTCTCTATTTTCACTGGATATTATAAGAATAATCTGATTTTAAACCGAAGTGGGGATTTATATACTTGGGCCTGGACAGGGCCAACGTGTCACGGAGCCAATGCGGAGGCTCCACCTCCGTGACACATTGCCATCGCGGAGGGGCTCTGCCTCAGCTCCTTCCGCGATGGTTCGATAGGTTTCTTCGTCTGGTCTTTTCCCGGGCCTTTCTCTAGCACGTATGGCTTCCAAATATGCTTAACCAACGCTCGAGTAGGCCATCTAGGTGCTGGCAATCTTACGGGGTATAACATTCTCCCCCCCCCCCTTAAGAACATTCATCCTCGAATGTAAACTTCTATCTAGAGGACTTCTCAAGTTACAACTTAGGAAAATATCGGCAGAGTTTCCCCTATAATATGGACTATAGCAAAAACCTAAAACGCAGAAAAGTCCAATGCAGGTACTGCACACAATACTTAAAGATTCACTTACATCAATCTTTCTCATTTATAGATATACAACCATAAGGTACTGAATAAGTAATAATACGGACATACCTGTCGCCTGACTAGGCCTGGAATAAGTGAGGATATCTAGCTTTCATATCTTCTTCAGCCTCCTATGTCATCTCTTCTCGGTTCCTGTTACGCCACAATACCTTGACAGATGCAATATCCTTAGTTCTCAATCTACGAATCTGTCTGTCTAGGATGGCTACTGGAACCTCTTCATAGGCCAGCTCTTCTGTAACCTGGATATCCTGGATTGCGACTACTATGGATGGGTCTCCTATGCGTTTCCTCAGCATAGATACATGAAAGACCGGATCAATGGATTCTAGCTCTGGAGGCAAGTTCAACTCATATGCTACTCGGCCTATCCTTCGACGAATCTTATAGGGCCTAACAAATCTTGGGCTGAGCTTACCCTTCTTGCCGAATCTCATCACCCCTTTCATCGGAGATACTTTCAAAAATACCCAGTCACTCACATTAAATTCCAGGTCTCTGCGCCGCACATCAGCATATGATTTCTAGTGGCTCTGTGAAGTTAGTAGGCGTTCTTTGATAAGCTTTACCTTCTCTTCTGCCTGTTGAATGATGTCTGGCCCAGTCATCATTGATTCCCCTATTTCAAACCAGCCAACCAGCGATCTGCATTTTCGCCCGTATAAAGCCTCGAAAGGCGCCATCTGAGTAGCCGAATGATAGCTATTATTATAAGCAAATTCAATTAATGGCAAGTGCTCATCCCAGCTACCTCCAAATTCTAGCAAACACGCTCGCAGCATATCCTCGAGCGTCTGAATAGTGCGCTCAGCCTGTCCATCTGTTTGAGGGTGGAATGCAGTGCTCAAATTAGACTTCGTTCCCAGACCTTTCTAAAATAACTACCAAAATCTAGCTATAAACTGTGCTCCTCTGTCTGAAATAATGGATACTGGTACTCCGTGCAACCTGACTATTTCTCAGATATACAACTCCGCATAGTCTTCAACTGAGCAAGTAGTTCTCACTAGCAGGAAATGAGCTGATTTTGTCAATCTATCGACTATCACCCATATAGGGTCATGTCTATGTCTGGTACAAGGTAATCTGCTACGAAATCCATATTCATGGCTTCCCATTTCCAGAGTGGCACAGCTATGTCCTGAGTTAACCAGCCCGGTTTCTAGTGTTCCGCTTTTACCTGTTGACAGTTAGGACACTGGGCTACAAATTCAGCAATTTCTCTTTTCATACCTGGCCACCAATAATTCTACTTGATATCATGGTACATTTTCATCGCACCGGGGTGAAAAGAATAACGGGCGTAATGTGCCTCATTCATAATCTGCTGGCGGAGCCCTGAAACATCTGGAACACAGAGGCGGCCTTTACAAAACAACACTTCTTCCTCAGTTATCTGAAAATCTGGTGCTTTCCCCTTTGGAATATGATCTTTAAGCCGGATCAGGTCAGGATTCTCATATTGCCTTTCTTTCACTTCCACCACTAACGATGACACAGCGGTGTTCTGAATTACCGCTCTATTGTTCTCTGCTTCTGCTACACGAACGGCTAGGCTGGCTAATTGATGTATTTCTCTGACCAACTCCTGTTTCTCGGGCAGCAAATGCGCCAAACTTCCCATTGACTTGCGGCTGAGAGCATCTGCTACGACATTAGCTTTTTCCGGGTGGTACAGAATATTCACGTCATAATCTTTCAATAACTCCAACCAGCGACGCTGTCGCAAGTTCAACTCCCTCTGAGTGAAGATATACTGTAGGTTCTTGTGATCTGTGAAAATATCCACATGGACGCCATACAAGAAATGTCTCCACATTTTCAAGGCGTGGATCACTGCGGGTAACTCCAGGTCGTGGGTAGGATAATTCTTTTCGTGTTTCCTCTGCTTTCTGGAAGAATATACAATTACTTTACCATGCTGCATCAACACACAACCCAACCCCACGCCTGATGCGTCGCAATACACTGAATACCCTTCTGTACCTTCCGTCAATGCTAACACTGGGGCGGAGGTTAATTTGTCTTTTAACTCCTGGAAGCTCTGCTCACATGCCTCTGTCCACTGAAACTTCGTTTCTTTCTGCGTTAGTTTGGTCATAGGTGTCGCTATGGTAGAGAATCCCTCAACAAACCTCTTGTAATATCCCACTAATCCCAGAAAACTGCAGACTTCCGTCGGAGTGGTAGGCCTAGGCCATGATTTGACTGCTTCTATCTTCTGCGTGTCAACCTGTATACCAGCATCCGACACGATATGCCCCAAGAAGGCTACTGAGTTCAGCTAGAATTCACATTTGGAAAACTTAGCATATAACTGGCGGTCCCTGAGAATCTGGAGCACTGTCCGTAAATGAGTCTGGTGATCTACCTCGGAGTGAGAATACACCAGAATGTCATTAATAAACACGATCACGAACAGGTCCAGGTACGGTCTGAAAATATTGTACATCAGGTCCATGAATATTACTGGGGCATTCGTTAACCCAAAGGACATAACTAGAAATTCAAAATGTCCATATCGGGTCCTGAACGTCGTTTTGGGAATATCTTTTTCACGAACTCGAACCTGGTGATACTGGACCGCAAGTCAATCTTGGAAAAGTATCTGGCTCACTGCAACTGATCAAATAAGTCATCAATTCTGGGAAGCGGGTACTTGTTCTTTACTGTGACTTTGTTCAACTGCTGATAATCTATGCACATACGGAGTGAGCCATCTTTCTTCCTCACAAATAGAACTAGCGCACCCCGTGGTGAAGTACTCGGCCTGATGAACCCTTTATCTAGCAAATCTATCAACTTCTCCTTCAACTCTCTGAGTTCTGCAAGAGCCATACGATAAGGAGGAATTGATATAGGTTGAGTGCCTAGTAATAAATCAATAGCAAAATCTATTTCCCTTTCTGGGGGAATACCATATAACTCATCTAGAAACACATCAGGGAACTCGTTCACCACCAGAACAAACTGGAGTGTCGGAGATTCTGCCCGGACATCCTGAACTCTGACCACATGGTAAATACATCCCTTAGATATCAATTTCCTCGCCTGAAGGTAGGAAATAAACCTACCTTTTGGAGTAGCAGTGCTTCCTTTCCACTCTCGCACTGCCTCCCCTGGAAAGAGGAATCAGACCGTCTTGGTCCAACATTCTACGTTAGCATAGCATGGCACCAGCCAATCCATACCTATTATGGCATCGAAGTCTATCATTTCTAGCTCTACCAGATCTACTGTAGTCTGGCGGTCAGCCAACCTCTACTGTACACCCTCGGTAGATTCTACTAGCTATAATAGAGTTACCGACGGGCGTGGATACTGCAAAGGGATGCTCTAATAATTATGGTGCAATATTGAACTTTCGTGCCACAAATGGGGTAATATATGACAGAGTGGATCCTGGATCAATCAATATGTAAGCAGCGCATGAACAGATAGTCATCATACCTGTCACTACATCTGGAGACGCTTCTGAATCCTGTCTCCCTGGCAATGCATAAGTACGGCTTGAGCCCGTACCTGAGATGGAAGCTCCTGATCTACCTCGGCCTCTACCAACTGAACCTGAAGGCCCACGCCCCGCTGAAGCTGCTGGGGCTCGTGGCCCTGCGGATCCTCTGTCCTGACTGTCTATACTCCCCTGTCCTCTGGTCGGACAATCTCTCATCCTATGCCCCTCCTGTCCGCAAATATAACACCAAGTGAAGCCATATTTACAAGCTCTGGAGTGTGGTCAATTACAATAGGGGCAGGGTGAGGGTGTAAATCTGCTCTGTTCCCCCCTCCTCTACTGCAGTGAACCTACTGTTCTGTTACTGCCACTAGGCTCTTACTACCCTTTACGAACATATCTACCTCGCTGCTGCTTCTGTGGTGGAGGTGGGGGTCTAGGGGGTCTTTCTAATAATCGAGGCCTGGGTCCTCTCTGAACTTCCCTCTGTATGTCATCTGGTCTATCTCTTCGGTGCTGTTCCCGACTAGTCTATCTACCACTCTGCTGCCGTTGTCTAAGACCCTCTATGGTCTGGGCAAAAGCATGTACTCGGGCAATGTCCATATCCTCTCGCGATGTCGCCGTCATACATGCCTCAGTATACTCCGGATTCAGACCCATGATAAATTTGTGAACTCTCGCTGGCATAGTATCAACAAATGCTGGAGCATAACAGGCTAAGGAGTCAAACTGTAAAGCATACTCACGTACACTCCTTGCCCACTACTCCAAGAACAAAAACTGATCCATCCGGGCCTGCCGGATCTCTCGTGGAAAATAACGGTCCAGGAAGGCCTCTGAGAAGCTGGACTAGGTTGGAGGGGTAACATCTCTCCCTCGGGACCTTTCCCAACTCTCGTACCACAATATAGCTATATCCCGTAACCGGAACACTTCCAGCTTAACAGACTCTAAAGGGATCACATGCATAACTCGAAATATCCTCTACATCTGATCTAGGAAGTCCTTAGGGTCCTCTGCTTGATCTGACCCAGTAAACTGTGGGGGACCTAGTGCTAAAAACTCCCTGACCCTGGAACTACCTGACCCATCTGAAGGCTCTGCTGCTACAGGTGGCACTGACTGGCGTTGTGTGGCTATCATTTGTGCCAACATAACTACAGCGCTACGAACCTCCTGATCTGATGGCGAAGGCACAGGAGCTATCAGGGGAGGTGTAGTGCCCAACGGCTCCTGATGTGAGGGGGACTGCTGAGAGGGCTGTGATGAAGCCTCTATATCGCCCTCAGATCGGGCTGACTCTTACTGAAGCTAAGGCATCCTGCTGGTGCCTTCTCCTGCTGCTGTGTCTAATCTCCTGCCTGTGGTAGGGTGTCGTTGATCTGCCATTCCTATCTGTAGACAAAGAATACGATAAGTTTTAGGGACCCAACCCTATACTGCACCGTTCTATAGCACAACTGAATGAGAAAGAAGAGTAACCATCCTATCATGCCTCACAGCCTCCTGCCTATAGTATGTGGTGCACAACACATCCATAGACAAGACTCTACTTAGCACGGCTTGCAGACTCCCTAGGACACGACCTGCTGTGATACCAAGTTTGTCACGCCCCGCCTTGGGGGGTATGACTGGCACCTGGTGCCCTAGTAGGACCTAGACTACTATCTGGTGAGCCTGAGCACAACTTGTGCCTAGCTGGCTCTAACTCAGATTCAAGGAATCAACGGGCTATATGATGGCTGTAAATACAGCCTTTGGCCGACTGGGCCTATAGCCACCTGTACTATAACGACAGCTAACCAGAATCATATCAACATAAGGAGCCTATGCGGGCCGACAAGGCCACCATGCTGTCTAGTTATCTGTGAATCAACAATGGAATACTGAATAACTACGTGACCGACAAGGTCACCACTACTGACTGGATAAGGCCTCACACGGTCAACATAAACCGAAATGCTAAACAGCTATAACAAATTGTATGGCCTCACATAACCGACTCATCTGACCACAGGGAAATATATACAGACTGCAAGCCTGTAGGAATACTGATAAGATGGTCGGGACAGGGCCCCGACCTACCCGTACTATACAACAACAGAAAATGAAATACACCTCTGAATATCAAGCTCCGGATGACGGGAGCTGATGACTCTGCGCTGGATAGGATCATGAGGGATCGCCTCCTCATCTATGAGTACCTGCAGGCAAGTAATGCAGCACCCCACCGGGCGTCAGTACCGCTGGTACTGAGTATGCAAAGCAACTGAAATAATATAACTGAATATAACAACATAACTAGCATTTCTGAATAGTAGGGAAATCAGACTTCATGTGCTGTGATAGGGCAGGAGCGTACCTGTGGACGCAGCGGCCTGCTACCTATTGACTAACATGTAGCACGTAAATACATATATACATATATAGCAAACAAGCCGATACCAACCCCCATAAGCCGGACGGAGCCAAACAAGCAAACAATCTATATACCCCTACCCGGGTGAAAACCAACCAAAAATAAGTCACTCCACTCATCTACTCACTTCGGAGCTCCTCTACCGGCCCCCTGGGTCTCCGGCTCGGGCCATAGCCTCCGATATAAGCAATCGTGTCTGGGTCCGAAGGACTCCTGTGTAGTTGGATCCCCGGACACAACTCAACGGGACTATCTGAAACTGGAGCTACACCTGTAATAACTGAATGTACAGGCAGTAACAGATAGGGTCTGATTCCCTGGACACAGCTCAACAGGGCTATCTGATACCGGAGCTACACCTGACTGCTATGGGGAAAGCTTCATCCCATCTTCGTCCAAGCTGGGGATGGCATGCCACTCCTTAGAGCGACGTAAACCCACCCGCTCAATGGGCGACACGATTACCAACCCAGGGGCGGCAAGGACGCTCAATAAGGTGCCCTCACGCCATATCAAGTCTCAATAAACAATAGCACATATAAATAGCAAGCATGTATAACTGAAAAAGACTATCTGATATCTGATTTCTTATTCTGATCTCTTTCTGTTTATACTGATTCTTTACTGATTATATTGATTCTGAAATCTTTATTTAACTATGTGGCTAATCTATAGCCAGGATACTATCTGTCTGAATGGGTAATCTGTAGCCATAACTGTCTGTCTATCTGATCTTTCTTTACTAACTTTTATTCTAAAAATCTGTCTCTTTTTATTCTACAACATGCTTGCTAATCATATAATAAGCTATACTGAATCTGGGATGCTAACTCGCCCTTCGGCGCATGCTTTTCTATCTTTCGGACTGAATACGTTATGGCAACACAACTCAGAATGTACTAGACTTTCTTAATTCTCAACATTCAACTCCGAGAGTTAAAAATACGTAGTTTACTATGATTTACCAAGCTAAGGATTACTAACTTGCCGAAGAACAACTTCACATACCTTAACCTTGAGTTATCCGACTGTCGGACGAGGCTCGGTCAGTGCTCCAGCTATTTCTCCCAACTGCATTCATATATACGTCAATTAATACTAAATATAGCTTTATTCTGAAGAACGACGTCACTTTCGATATAATTATAGCCTAAACTTAGGCTTATTGAAAGACGGTCGAAAACTCGCTATTTTTCAGAAGTCCAGAAGGGAGATGTATTCACTTCACAGCTTGGAGCACATAGACACTAGTTTGGAGCAATTCTACTTACCTTAGCCCGGTAGCTCGATGATTCATCGGCCGTATTTCACGAAACTAAATACATAGAAATGCTCTCTGCTGCTAAATACCTCGGTACCTGAGGTTAATTTGAGTTTGGACTACGTTTGGCAGCGTAATCGTAAGGAAATTATCAAGGATCCTTCGTCCCTTTCTCTTCTCTGGTTTTCCTCTCTGTTTTCACTGGAAATTATAAGAATAATCTGATTTTAAACCGAAGTGGGGCATTATATACATGGGCCTGGATAGGGCCCACATTTCATGTAGCCAACGCGGAGGCTCCACCTCCGTGACACGTTGCCATCGCGGAGGGGCTCTGCCTCGGCTCCTTCCGTGATGGTTCGACAGGATTCTTCGTCCGGTCTTTTCCCGGGCCTTTCTCTAGCACGTATGGCTTCCAAATATGCTTAACCAACGCACGAGTAGGCCATCTAGGTGCCGGAAATCTTACGGGGTATAACAAAAGCCTTGCCAGGGCTAGGGATGATACCATGATATTGATATCAAGCTCTTGGGCTAATAGTGCCGGGGATAGCTCACAAGAGAGGTCCCAAAGTAATATATATATATATATATATAAAATAGTATAAACCTAAATTGGCATGTAGTTTTGAGGCATAGGGTGATCGACCTTTAGCCTACTCAGTGCTAGACACTACTCCCAAAAACATGCATATGCTCTACATCGTTTCGTAATGAAGCGCAACATCGTCTATTGATGAAGCTTAATAATCAAATACATTTCAAATATGAAATCATGCATATGAGGATCTTTATCTCAAAACATACCACAAGATGAAAGATAATCGGGGGTCTTCGCTCAAAAACCATGTGGTAAGGTTAATTCGGGAATCATAATTCATACCTGACATGAGTGCATTGCCCAATACTTTATCATGCTTGAAAATACTAAATTGACATAGAAAAAATGATTATAAACATGGGTAGCTTTCAAACATGTTTTTAATCATAATATCTCATCATCATCATACATTCATCACAAATCTCATCTTTCATGAACTTCTTATCAATGCGATTTTTAATTCATAAAACTAGAAACATGATTTTTGATTGAAAATAATTTAAAACTTGCCCATGATTCATAATTCAGTAGTAGGAACATAATTAAATCATACCCATGTAGAAAATTAGGAAATTCATGTATTTGGGTTAAAACCCCATAGATTTGACATAACAATCTCATGATTTAGAGTGGGGTTGGGCATGGGTGTGAAGGAAAACACCCATTTATAACCCAACATACCTGTTGGTAGCTGATTCTTGCACTTCTTTGATATCCCAAGAAGAAATTGAAGAGAAATTGAGGAACACTAGGCTTGATCACCCTCTCACCTTGTACCTTGCTTGCATGAATGTAAATAGCCTAAAATGAACTTAACCCCTTTAAAAGTAATCGTTCATAACTCAAAATGACATAGTTTAGGCCTTAGGATCTTAGAAATTATGAAAAATCCCTTACCAAATTCGCAGAAAATAACTGCCAGATGGTCCCAACGAGGGACCTAACGACTCATCATCAAGGTCCATGACTCGTGGAGTCGTCCATTAGGTACACTTATCTAACAAGTCCTTCAACTACGCCTTCAACTCCTTTAGCTCAACTAGAGCCATTCTTTAAGGAGGAATAGATATAGGATGCATATTGGGAAGAAGGTCAATACCAAAGCTGATCTCCCTCTCGGGCGGGATCCCTGGTAGATCATCTGGAAACACCTCTGTACACTCACGCACTATGGGGACTGACTGGATAGTCGGGGTCTATGATGTAGCATCCTCAACCCTAACTAGATGGTATACACAACCTTTAGAGATCATCTTCCTAGCCTTAAGGTAGGAAATGAAGTGACCTACAGGCACAACTAAACTACCCTTCCACTCTAGGACTGACTCACCCGAAAGTAAAAACTCTACCGCACAGGTTCTACAATTTATTGAGGCATAACATGCATGTAGCCAATCCATGCCAAAGATGATATAAAAATATGCCATGGCTAGCACAACTAAATCTGCTGAGGTGACTTTCTGAAAGACTGTGATAGGGCAATTTCTATATACCCATCGAGTTATTACTGAGTCACCAACTAGAGTGGAGACTGAGAAGGGTTCTGATAGGATTTCGGGACTGGCTTCGAAGCTACTAGCAATATAGGGCATCACAAAAGATAAGGTAGCCCTTGGATCTAACAATGCATATACATCAAGGTGGAATACTCGTAACATATCAGTGACTACATCTAGGGAGACCTCCTACTCTGGTTGAGATGCTAGGGCATAGAATTTGTTCAACGCTGATTACCACCCGCACTAATGGATGCACCCTGCTAAGCTATGCGTGCTGGTGGGGCTATTGAACTATTGGTTGGGCCTCGACCCCTATCATGGCCCCGTCCGGCTATCGAAAAATCTCTTAGCATATGTTTGGGCTTCCCACATCCGAAACAAGCTCTTGTACCTACTAAGCACTGACCCATGTGTCTTCGGCCACACCTACCACACTTGAGGATGCTGACTCTACGGGTCTACTCCCCTGACGTCAAGAGCCTGATGCTCGTCCCTATGGTCGCACCTAGATCTTGATGTCGCACTCATAACTAATGACACAGGGGCTAATGATCCCTGGTATGATCGCTGTCGGTGCCCACCACCAGGTCTCTCCTGGGAGAATCTGAAGCTATCAAACCTAGCCCTCTTGGCCTCTCTCTCCCGCTCACTCACCTATATCGCCTCTATCTACTGGGTAGACAGAACTATTTGGGGAAAGTCAATGTCCTGATGAAGGATCGCAGTCCAGCATTCTTTGACCAAATAGTTTGCTATCCCATGCACGAACCGACTCACTCGGGATCTTTGATCTATCACCATCTCCGTTGCATACTTGGACAAGTGAGTGAACTCCAAAGCATACTCCTGAAGTGTTATATTACCCTGCCTTATGTTCATAAACTCTGCTACTTTAATCTCCCTCATCTCACGAGGGAAGAACCGATCCATAAATATAGTATGGACTTATCCCAGCCAATGGGGCCTGCTCCAACTGTACTGCTATTCTTCCATTACCTGAACCAGATATGTGCAACCCCTTTCAACTGATACAAGGCTAAATCTGCGCACTCCTCCCCGGTCACCCCCATGATTTGGGTGATCTTAAGAATTTCATCAATAAAATCATGTGGATCCTTATACACCTTTGACCCAAGGAACTTCAGAGGGTTCATCCTCAGAAAATCTCTGACTCTTGCTGCTGCCGCATTCTAATTCTGAGGGATATGCACATCTGCCTGCTGATTAACTTTGGCGGTAAAAGCTTGAGCTAGCATCTGTATAGCTGTCCTAAACTCTACGTGGGCAACCTGCACGGATACATGATCCTCGAGGGCTGGTGGGGCCTGTTGTGCCCATCCCCATTGCCATTCTCATAGCCATTTCCATTTCTGTTCTGGCATGATTCTACAAATGCGTATAGCAGGAGTTAGAACGATAGAGAGACATTTCATTGCACAACATAGATTATGAAAGAAGCGAACATTTCCTAAATGTCTTGTAGCCTCTTCATCAGAAGTGTGGTGCGCTTCACACCCACGAAATAGACTCTACTTAATGCAACTTTTAGACACCCTAGGACACTTCAAAAACCTAATGCTCTGATACCAAGTTTGTCACGACATGAACATAGGCCCAGATCGAGACACGGGACTAAGAACCCCAACAAGCTCCAATGTTGACCCATGGCATAAACATAAAATCTAAGCTCAACATTTTAAATGCAAAAATCTGACATATAACATAATGGAAATATGGAAGTATCATAACATCGAATAACTGAAGACATAACACAAGTCTGAAGTTGAATACATACTATATCTAATAAGCCTCTACTACGGACGAGTTGATGCGACAAGACCCCAACTAACTCACTAAAGTCTGAAATTGAAAATAATGAATATAACTAATAAGAAGGGCCCTTGAAAAATGAGGACTCACCAACTCTAACTGAGAGATGCTAACACTGGAGGGCCTGGCTTGCGGCGGGACTGGGCCTGAATGTCTGAGCCTGTATCATAAAATGATACAACATAGAGTATGTAGTTAGTACATGGTATGTACCGAGTATGCAAGGTAAGTAAAACCTCTAAGAAAGTAAAATCAAAGACCATGCATATCATAAACATTTCATCACAAGAGTCTGAGTAGGGCTTGCATGCAATTATCTGAAAACATGATTTATGCATAACTGAATATCATAACTTAATCGAATGACTCAAAGCTGAAAACTGATAATCATAAGTAAAACTGAACATTGGGTAAAACCTGCTGAAAACATAATATATTAGCTGATGAACATGCATAACTGAAATCATGAGGAACAATGGGATACTTTTCATATAACCGACATTACCATGATAGGCTTATGTGGTCCCAACTATTTCACTCAAGTAGGTAGAGCTATCCAACGCTTTGCCAGGGCTAAGGAAACTACTATGATATCAATATCAAAATGAAGCCCTTTTGGGGTAGGGAAGGATTTCAAGGGAGGTCCCAAGTAATCTGAACATACCTACATTGTCATGTAGTTCTAAGGCATAGGGTTGACTTACCCTTAGCCTACTCGATGCTAGACACTACTCCCAAAAACATACATGTGCTCTCCATCATTTTTAAATGAAGCTGACCGTCATCTAGTGAGGAAGCAGAATCATTACATGACGTACATATTCTGAAAACATAACATGAAAAGTCTTGGCTCAAACCATACCACAAGCTGAACAAGAGTAGGAGTCTAGACTCCAAAACCATATAGTATGATAATAACATGAAATTTAGATAAATCATGAAACATACTTGATCATATGGGCTTTCCCAATACTTAATTATGCTTGAAATAGACTTGGATTACTCAAAACATGAACATAGACATGGGTAATTCTAAATCATACTTTCATCATGAACATCTCATCATAACTAGAAGCATAGATCATAATCTCATCTTTTCATGAACTTCCATAGATGGGCATCTTATTTGTAAAATTTTGAAATCATAAGTTGTAAATGAAAACATTATAAAACATGCCCTTAAATCATTATTCGTCATTAGAAACATGCATAGAGATTACCATGATAGATTCTTAGAGAATTCACAAGTTGGTTTAAAACCCCAAAGATTCATAAACTTAGAAATCATATGTAATTGAAGAGGAATTGGGCATGGGAGTTGATGGATACACCCATTCATAACCCTACATACCTGGGAGAATCTGATTTAACAACCCTCTTGACAACCCAAAGGAATTTGGGGAAGAACTTGATGAATCTAAGTTTGATCACCCTTTAGAACTACTAGGCTTGCATGCATGGAGAGGAATAGGCTTAGAATGAACTAAACCCTCTTAAAACACACTTATCTGAGCTTAAAATGATGTAGTATAGGCATTAGGAACTTAGGAATTATGGAAAATCCCTTACTAAATTCGTAGGAAAATACTCACTACTACCCAGCGAGGGACTGGACAATTCGTTGCCAACACCATGGCTCGTGGTCTACATTCATTGCCAACACTAGAAACTTATCTTCTGAGGGTCACCACGAGGGACACCACGACTCGCGGTGACCAAGCCGTGACCTGCACTGCCCAAATTTTCCACTTCAATCCAACCTCTAACCAGGAGTGACCTAACGACTTGTGGTCCTGTGCACGACTCGGGGCCTCAACCTAGGTCAACCCCAAATCCAAAAATCCATCCAAGTCCATCCTTCACTCCATGAGTCACCTAACAACCCGTGGTGCACCTCACGGGTCACAGGATGACTCGTCTTGTGACCTGGTTTAGAAAATCTTATTTTCTCCATTTCAACCCTCGGGTCTAATCTTCGGGATTTTGGGGTATTATAGTGAGTTTAGGCTTAGTTTGACCTTTAAATACTCCCCTAAGGAAACCTAAACATGCTTATTTAGGAGCGAAAAGCATAGAAAGTTACGAATACACCCATAGGAATTCATGCTTAAAAACTGACAGCCTAGTGGTATGATCCATACCACGATTTGTACCACCCTCCTACAACTCAGAAATTTTTTAATGTTATTTAATATTTGTAGGTTGTATCAAGGCTGATACGAAGTTGTGTATTGGCCATAAGTGATGAGGGAAACATGTACAAAGGGAAAAGAAAAGGGTATATGAAGTTCATGAGTAAGGATCAACTTTAAATGATCATATCTGCCGATGTATAATGAGTTAAAAGGCCTACGACCTATCAAATTTAAATGTATTTGAGTCTAATTGTTAGAAAATCAAACCGCTCTTCAATCGGAGTTCAGAGTAAAATGTCATAGGCATTTTACTAGGGCACTTTAAAGCAGTGATATGGCCACGGTCTTAAAAACGTCCACTGCCCCACCTCTTTATATTTTGAATTGTTATGTTATGAATTTTCAAATTTCCCCAAAGTGAGATTCTATATTAAGGACTTCATATTCTCTCTGATTTTCAGCAAATTTAATGGAGGAAACACCAAGTAAAACTCAATCAAATTTCAAAACAAGTTAAGGAGTCACATGCAAGTTGTGCGTTGAGCATTGGTGGCTTTTTTGCTACATTTGAGCAGTATTTCTGGGGTGAGTTTGCTGCATTTTTTAATGAGTACTAAGCTTCATATATAATATGTTATATTAAGGATAGGATACAAATAAAATATAAGAGTTCTACCCTTTAAACTTGTCAAGAATCTTCGGTAAGAAGTAGAAGTTGGAACCCAAGCTAGGCTGTCGTTTTTGGTTTGTTTTTGCTGATATTTCTCATATTTAATGTTTGGTGCAGTTGTATCTTACTTTGAATATACTCATTTTATGGTGGATAATAATCATAGGAAAATCTAGGTAAGTTTCTCCTTTCATTTCTCCTTAAAAATTATGAGAATAGGCTTGCAAAGAGATGTTGAAATATTATTTTGTGTTGATTGATATGGCTGCCTGCTGGGATGACGTTTTGGCTGAGAAAATTGGCTTGGAATAGCCTTATATTATAGTTTTTAATCCCAAGGAATAGAAGAGGTAAGAAAATTGATTGATTGGAGGAAGAATTGACTAGAGAAACTTGTCGGAATAAGATATGTTAAGCCCTTCCCACCCAAGTTTTTCAAGAACGAAAATGCATTGTTAAAGGACCAATATTCCTATGTATTTGTAATCATATTAAGTCATGTATGATTTTTTCCAAAGATTTAGAAATGTTTGGAATCAAGGTTGAATAGATAAAAGTGTTTGGAGCATTAAAATTTGAGGTGAAACTCTCTTGAATTACCTAAAGTTTAAGCCACCTAATGAATGTAAAATTGCTAAAAAGAATTTTGTGATGTGGATGTTTTGTTGTGCGTTTTGGGACATGAATTGAGACTATAAACTCAGAATAAACCAGCCTCCATTTCATGATTTGTAAGCAAGGAGTTGAGCATGTCAAAGTTGCTAGCAAGTGAGAGAAATTGGCTTAAAAGATGGGATGACGCAAGCTATGTAAGGCATACCTATTCTTGCCTTTCAAGCATGAAAACTTGTTGTTTAAAGGACCAATGTCCCTATGTTTTTGAACTCCTGTTGAGGCAGATAGTATTTCGCCCAACATGTTAAAATACTGATAACAAGCTTGAAGAGTTAAAGTTGTTGGAAGTAAACGAATGTAAGATAAAAAGGGCGAATTGTTTACGATTATGGTTGTCATTTTAAATTGAGTCTGAATTCCCCTCAGCGCGGGCACTATGAGCTGGTCCTTTATATTATGTAATACATGTGGGATTGAATGGATTTAAAGTATTGGTTACTAAGTGAAATAGGTAAAAGGACAAGAATACGCTGCATGAACGAACTTAGCTTTATGTCATGACCCGAGTTCACACAATGGACGCAACACGGTACTTAAGGTCACAAATGACCTCAAGAAAAACTTGGTAGAGTATCCTACTAAAAACTGATATGCTGAAAATAATCATAAAGGAGTGGAACTAACATATGAAATTAACTAGTACTGAATAATAAACAACATGAATAAAATATAAAGTCCCAAGATGACACTATAAATCTTTCATTGTCTGAAAGCCTTCTAAAAATAAACTGATGAACTGCTAGGACAAACCCTCAGCTAACTCAAATGTCTGAAATACAAACTGAAATGACTAGTAATGACATTGAAGCCATGATCCTCAGGCGATGAGGACTTACCAAAGAGTACTATGGTGTTGATTCTGAAGGAGAACTAACCACGTTGTTGGGCCTAAGAACCTAAACCTATATCATAAAATGATATAGCATAAAAGTGTGCATCAATACTTTGAATGAACTGAGTATGCGAGAAGGAACTAACCCGTACATAAACTAAGTAATGGAAAGTTACATTGTAATACTATAAAAATGGATAGAAAACTGAAGAGATGAACTAAACTGAAGTCATAACTTACTGGACTGAACTGTACAATGCTATGGTGTGTTATGGCGTGCGGTGGGAAAGACTATAAACCACATGTACACATGACCTGAATGTGGAGTTCGATGTATACCCCCCATCGAAGAAGGCCCACTTAACCTTGATACAGTATAGTAGCTTAACTGGGTGATCACTATTTGAAGCCCATTTGGGCTAATAACCCCGGCTTGGGAACTGTGTTCATTAGACCTCGGCCTTCTTGTTGTTAAGTACTACTGCCACTAAAAATTCTAACTATGTTTAACTATGCTGATAGCTTGAACTGATGTCCTAAGACTTAGGTCATAACTACTTATCTAGAAGTGTTCTGAGAGTCTAAGGACCTAAAAGAAACAATGTTCTAAGACTCGTCAGAGCTGCTTTATCTGAAAGCATCGTAACAGTCTAAAGAACAATTAGCAAACTGATAAACTAATTCTATTGAGTTTATTGAGTTCACAAAAGACTGATAATAGTCAAACTGATCAATTAACATTTTTGGATACTACTAGTATATAGTGTATTTATTGGAACTCTGAGACTGAATATACTAAAAGATTAATTTCTATTCAAGTATCTGTACTAAAAAATCATAATTCGAGTAAAATCTACCATAAAAAATAACATTTCTATCTGAGGCTAAATCATGCAAGGTTTACTCGAATTTATGTGAAAGATTAAAAATAAGAAAGAAATTGAACAATAAATTTAGGGCATGAATTTCAATTAGGAATACCTATATAAACTAAGGAAATTAATCACATTAAGGAGTTCCCTAATAATTGAAAATCCTAGCTTCAACTATTCTATAGGGCTTGAATTTAGAATGTTTTTTGAAATTAAATTGGTACACAAGGTGGAAGGGAAACCCTTGTTGAATTCCCACATACCTATAGAAGAATACCCTACTAAAGCTCTTAGTAAAATGGAAGAGAAATAGAACCCTAGTTCTTACGCTACGAAGCCTGTCTGAACTTTCTTCATACTGACTTTGAAAGGAAAGGTCAGAAATGTGGGAGTAATATCCAGTAACCCTCTAAATCCCTTGAATATTATCCCTAAAATGAAGTAGTTTAGGCATTAAAATATCGAGAAATTAAAAAAATTCCCCTGGAAGAAGGTCTGAGATACTGCATGTCGGGATCCAACGTGTTGCTAGTTGTGACCACAACCCGTTGGGACCAGTCATTGGTCCCGGGTTTTGGAAATTTGGTTTCTGATATTCGACCAACCGGCGGATAGGACTAACCATTAGGTGATACAATGCGTCATTGAATCTTGTCATGGCCAGTAGAAAGGTTTAGGGAAGACTCCGGGCTTCTCACAACTAGTGAATAGAACGACTCATTGTAGGAAACAAAGGGTTATCTAACCTAGTCATTTCCCTTGAGACATGCATAATTTCTGGATCCCATCCAAGGAGCCATACCAATAATTCGTGAGATGATACAATGGCTCATTGTATCCACTCGTGGGGGTTGTTACGCTCTTGCATGGTTTCTAATTCTTACTTAACGATTCAGTAGGACGGATTTTTGTTTCCTCCAATGACTCGTCACTGTGCTCGTTGGTTCTGGGAAAGGGTTGAATATGATTCGGAACCGAGTAAAAATGAGTTGAAGGACGACTTATTACTCCTTACAACGGGTTGTTCCGGAATGACAACTTACAAGGCTGACAACGTCTCAGATAACAGGTCATTGTTTCTAACAACCACTCATAGCCTGAGTTGTTCTGAGACAAAATTTTCTGCTTTCTTTCTGGTTTTTCATGCTAAGTCTAGGTTTGGTCTACGAAACCTTTGGGGTGTTACACCCCAGAAAATGGTTTTAAGCTAAATAAGGGTAAATGAGAATAACAAAAGGGAAATGCGTTATGCTAGTCATCCACTATATTATACACATTTTCTAAGGTATATAAGGCCAATAGGAGATTCCTCGATTCCTATCCCTTTAGCTAACCAGCTAGTAACGAGTTTCCGAACCAACCTATACGTTGAACTAAGAAAATAGAACTCAAATGTGTAAACTATCGATATTTCTTTGGAACCATCTTTATGGTTAGGATATGGAAAGTACCATAATGTTAGCTGGTTACAAAAAAATAAGAATATATGCTTACGTTCAAGTTACATGCTAAGGCAACAAGGATTTGCCTTTTGAACGTCGCTATAAGATTATTAGAGCTCTTGCTCTATCTGGACCTCCTGAGAATTGTTTAAGGCTTTAAGTAGGCATGTTACATCTTCTTTGAAAGTTGTTCTTCTGTAAGGAAGTTATTCCAAGTGTAAAAGTTGAGCTATTAGTAACAAAGGGAAGATAAAGTAAATACTAAACCTTTTAAGATAATAAGTAAATCACGTACTCTATGTCCATAAAGTGTTTCACATACCTTTGTATGATGATTAATATAATCAAGGTACAACAAGGAATAAGGTGGTTAACCAGTTACAAGATCAGTACATATAGAGTTTAATGAATTGGTACGTCTCCGCCCCACACGGTCGTACAAGTAATATAGTAACTCTTTGCGAGCTGGATGTCGAACCCACAAGGACTTGATTATTAGTGAATTTTCAATTTCAACAATTAATTCAAAATTCAAGAGTGCATGTTTTAAAGATTTCAATGTTTTGTTTCTAAATTTAACGATGATCACAAAATTAGTTGAAAAATAGAAATGAGAAGAATGCAGTGTTAAGGTCAAACAATCACGTATAGCTAATATTCATATTGGTTCAAGTATATTTCATAAATTGTTGTTTTTACACCCCAAATTTTTTTAGATGATTATGTGATGGTTATATGTCATATTAAGGGAATTATAGGTTGTATGTTGTCCGTAGGTAAGGAGGGAAACATGTGCAAAGGGAAAAGTGAAGAGTATGTGAAGTTTGTAAATAAGGGTCATCTTTAAATGGACATATCTCCAAATATATAATGACTCAGAAGTCCCGTAACCTATAAAATGAAAGGTATTTGAGTCTAGTTTACAGTGAAAAATACCGCTTGTCAATCGGAGTTTGGACTAAAAAGTTATGATCATTTAAAGACAACACTATTGGCTGTAAAAGCACCCACGCGCGAGCGCTAAGACAGGCAGGCAGCAGGAGCGTGCGAGGACATGCCGCATGGGTGCCACACACGGGCACCGCCCAGGCCAAGGCCAGCTCGCCTATATGAAGTAAAATCTTGCTATAAAGCTCATTTATACTCCGTTTTAGTTGAATTATTTTCAGAATTTAGAGAATTAAAATCCCTATCACATGGTGAAAAGATATCCTAGGTAAGAAACTTCACTCTTGTCTCTTTTGGACTTTGGGGAAGAGAACATTTGAAGAAAGTCATGGCTTGTAGTAGTCTTGTTGTTGATTGTGGTGTTGCTGCATTTTTAGGTGGTTCTAGGCTGAAGATAGAGTAGAAGTCTGCACCTACTTTAGCTAATAACATCTCCAAGAAAGGTAAGTAATTCCCTTTATTATATCTTTGAGTTTATGAGGTTATAACTTGGAGAATGTTGTAGTATTGTGTTGTTGTTTCTTTGTGTGTTCTTGTGGTATGTTGCTGCCTAATTTTTCCAGAACTTTGGTGAAGTGATGTTGTGGCGTATTGTGTTTGTAAATTGTACTTCGAAGGAGCCTTAAGGAGTAAGCTTGAAAGGAAGATTTTCGGCAAAATTAGAGTCGACGTGCCAATGTATGTGAAGGTATCCCTTTCCTTGTTTTTCAAGCACGAAAATTTCATCATTGAAAGGATCAATATTCCTAAGTTTTAATAATAACATTGAGGCATGTATGATTGTGTCCAAAAGGTTGGAAATACTTGGCATAAAGCTTGAATGGTTAAGAATGGTTGAAGAGAACAAATGTGAAGCGAAAGGCGTAATTTTTATACGATTGTTGTCGTAGTCGTAATTCAAGTCTGAAGTCACCTTAACATTGGCACCTTGAGCTGGTACTTTGTTGTATATTGTATATGTGATGTTAAATATATTTTAAGATCTCGTCACTTAGTGAAATTGGTAGGAAATTCTAAGATGACGACATGTAATAAAACTTAAGCTAAGAAGATGATGCTACACCGATTGAGGGTGAACGATATTATTGAAATGAAGTTTTAATAATATGGTTACTCCCTCATGTATATTTATGTTTTAAATTGCTGAAGGTAAAAAGGAGATTTTATTTTTTTCCTCCTTAAAGCTAAGCAAGCAGCACATAGCGAATAAGCTAAGTCGATAGTTGTTAACGGGGAAAGTGTGGCTAAGTTCTTAATCTTTTTGTGACGTTATAAAAAGGGAAGATAAGAGTAAAAGTTATCCCTTTTAACATAATATGTGAGTAATATTCACTCTTCTTTAATTGCTTTCTAGAACCTTTAAACGTCATTAAAATATAAGCAAGACGAGGTTTAACAGATAAAGTTCTCAATTAGGTAAAGAGGTAACTGCGTATAAGAATTGATGGAATAGTGATCACGAGAGTAAAGAATTGAGTGTAGAGTAAATAATGTTTGTCAAAAAAGTTAAGATAAATAAGGAAAGTAGAGATAAATATGTTTAAATTAGACATTACAGGTTACGGTTGTGAACGAGTTAGGCAAACAGCTAGGAAGATTAACCCAGTTCTAAAGACGTTTAGTAAAAGAGTTATAAATTATGTTGTTTATGTTAAGTATGCGTTACATTGATTAGTAGCTAGTAAAGTGTTAACCTTCTACGAAAAATTAGTTGAACGTCTGTAAATAGTAACTTAAGTTGAAAGCTCTCTGCTATACCCCTAAACGGTTATGTTAAGTTATCTATTCTAAGTGTTGAAATTATCTACCATGTCTGAAAAGGGTAATCCTAAGATCTTCTAAGTTGCTTATAATGATGTAAGATTTCTTATGCTCTTCAGATAATTGAAAAAGTTATGTAAGTCGAATCAGCATCGTACAAATTATGGCTATATATCCTTATTTGCCTATAAGGCATCACTCAGAGAGTTTCTCACGAGATCCGAAGTTACAGAGCTCCAAGTCTCAGATCCTTAAGTTATATATTCACGTCCCTAATTTATGTTCAAACGCGCTAGCTAATCTAAGATGTTTTCAAGAGATCATATTTCGAGAATCATGCTAATGTCTCGGTTAAGTATTTGAAGTTTCGTACAATCCTAAGAACTAAAGTCTTTATATGTCTTTCCAGTAAGAAGTCCTAATATATATGATTTTCATGTTATAACATGCAGTTGAATTCTTTCTGTTACATTAATGAAATGCATCTATATGTTTACCTCTTGTTGGAGTTATCATTTGAATTTCCTAAATTCAGAGGAGAGATTCTCCCATGTACCAATGTACCTATGTCTATGTAAGTATAAGAGCCGGCTATGATAATGAGTTAAGCTCAGAACTTTGTATACCAGGAAGTCTCCTAGAGGCCACCCAGTTAACTAAATATGAGTTCTACGTTATATAGAAGTCTCATATGTTTTATGTACGTAGTTCAGCTCTCAGCTCTATGTATACATTAAACGTTATGACAAATAACTCCAAGTTCCTAGTTATAATTTCCATGGTTTCCTGAAAATAAGTCAAATGAATTAAAAAGTATATGTGCTCATCTACATGATAAGTTTGGCAAAGAAATCTCAATGTATGGTTGTCGATATAGGTAAAGGAACCACCTGGTGGGTAGTACGTATTTGTAGTTCCTAGATGTTAAAGAATTTATAGAAATGATATATATGTGATTATATCCAAGAAATATGTAAAATTGGTAGGATTATTTGTAGGACATTGTTTGTAAGCCTACAAAAGTTCTTATGTTTTCTAAACCTCTTTAAGGTCCATCGACTAACTGAGTTGACACACACACACACACACACACATATATATATATATATATATAATTTGATAGCTTTACGTGATATATATGCATATTTTTTAGCTTTACATGATATGTTTGCTCACTTGAATTCATGTGTTACGAAAGAGGCCTATTCCGGCCACAGATTTAACATTTATCATTTATATGCCATACATGTTAAATTGACTCAATATAAGCCATATCGGCCCCATTTGTGAATATGATTGAGAATTATATTTATTTTACCCCGGTATGGCACACTGGCAGGAGATATATTTATTTTACCCCGGTGTGGTACGTTGGCTGGAGATATTTTTTTAACCTTGGTGTGGTACACCGGTTGGAGATATTTTTATTTTACCCCGGTTTGGTACATCGGCTGGAGATATTTTTATTTTACCCCGGTGTGGTACACCGGCTGGAGATATTTTTATTTTACCTCGGTGTGGTACACCGACTGAAGATATTTTTATTTTACCCCGGTGTGGTACACCGGCGGGAGATATTTTTATTTTACCCCGGTGTGGTACATCGACTTGAGATATTTTTATTACTCCCCGGTATGGTACACCGGCTGGATGAATTTTATATATGGATTTATGGTTGGCTGGTCGCTGGTATTGCAGTTATAGTTTCTTTCTTGTGCATTTATTAATTGCACTTTCATCTCATGATAGTGTTATTATCTGGTTTCGGATTCTAGGTTGTTCCTATTTCTTATTCCTGGTCCAGTTATCTTGAGTTCACTTATGTTATTGTAAGTTGCTATAAATTATAGGTTGCAGAGTCCAGGTTATATCTATCCTTTATATGTTTATGTGTTGAGTCAGTTATCACAAGATTGTTATCTCATGTTACAGTTACAGCCTTACATACAAGTATATTTCATTCATATTGACGTCCCTTTGCTTCGGGACATGCGTTAGTGCCACAGGTGCAACTAGAGGTTAGGATTGCTAGTTGAGTAGCGGTTTGTGAGATCAACGAATGTATTGGTATTCTCCTTTCTTCTTGGAGCTAGGGCTTAGTTATTTCATCTTGAGTTTTGAGTTATAGTTACGGGTAGGTCAGAGCCCTGTTCCGACCATCAGTTTAGTTTACTCATTAGAGGCTTTGTGGACTTAGTGTATACAGTGTTATTCAGTTTGTGGCCTTGTCGGCTTTTTGTTGTTTGGTCTAGCATACTCATAGCCTTGTTTTCATTTCAGTTGATTGTGACAGGTGGCCTGGAAGACCTAAGTGTTACAGTTATAGATGTCATATAGCCGGCTTCTCGATCAATCATGAATCGAGTGCCAGTTGCACCCTACCCTAGTTTTGGGGCGTGATAGACTTGGTATCAGAGCGAAGTCATATCCTAGGGAGTCTAGAAGACGTTTCTAGTAGGGTCTTGCTTATGGGTATATTGTGCACCATACTTATAATTAGGAGGCTATAGGGCATTTAGGGGTTGTTTCACTTTGTTCATTAATAGATCGTGCTATAGATCAAACATGTAAGGGCTATTTGAAGTCTAAATCGTGCTTATATTTTAGAATTTACCTAGAGTAAGTAAGATGACTACAAGATTTATCGATACTGATGCTTGAAAGGGTCCTAGTCGCCCTTCTATCAATCCGAGAAATAGATTATATGCTTGAAGTGAGTTCTGTTTTACTCCCCATGTTACAGTTCCTTTGGTTCTAGTCAGAGCTACCGTGGGAAGGGATTCAGACCCTAATGTTGTCCCAGTTTCGATAGACCCAGGAGGAGGTAGAGTTTTTTATCCTCCAGCACCTTCAGTTATATCAAAGGTAAGAGATTTTGAAAAAGCATTTCAGATGTTAACCCGAATAATGACGTTTCAAAAATCAGTTGTTGAAATTAGTGGCATAGTCTAGGGGAATACTTCTGATAGCTTTAGTGCCCGTGGGTTTTGAGCCAAAATACCCTAGCCTTTATGGATCAGTACTTACTATGGGAACTTCAACGGGTTCGTGTATCTAGAGCAAGGCAGCATAAGTATTCATGAATATAGTATCGGGTCTAATTCTTTGTCCTGATATGCTTTAGATAGGTGCAGAATACGAGGGATAGTGTATATTAATTTTGTATTAGGTTTGATGGAGGATCTGATTCACCGTCATCAAGTACTGACACAAAAGTAGAATAGAGTGGGGGAGACCAGGTCAACAGGATTATTTAAGGCCCCTTGTAGTGTTTCAAGGAACTTGGTAGCCAGATATTTAGTTTCTCTTTAAGTCTTAGTCCCTTTTTTCTCCCTACATCATGCTTTAGTTTAAGTTATCAGGACTGCAAATAATGGGTCATGGTAAAAAAAGGGGTAAAAGCGCGACTTCAGATTTATCAATTGATCGTATGTCTTATGTAGTGAATGGAAACTAGTATTGGAGTTAATCATCTACCATGGTAGTGTATAAATTTGCTTACGGTTAGAAGAGTTCATCGATTATGTGGTGTTAGGGAACGTCTGTCTTATGTGAGATAAATAGATTGAGTTGAATAAGTATAGTTTAATATGAAGCAACGAAAGGAAAGGATATGTTTACGAATAAATGGAATGTATGTTAATGGCACAAGTCAAGCAAAAGTTAAGGATTTTATGGATAAACTTACGGCTACCGAGGTATAACCCTCATTCGAGGACGAATGATTTAAAGGGGGGAGGATATTAATCCCCAAATTTTTCTGATGATTATGTGTGGTTATATGTCATATTGAGGGAATTATGGGTTGTATGTTGTCCGTAGGTTAGGAGGGAAACATGTGCAAAGGGAAAAAAGAAGAGTATGTGAAGTTTGTAAATAAGGGTCATCTTTAAATGGACATATCTCCAAATATATAATGATTCAGAAGTCCGGTAACCTATTAAATGAAAGGTATTTGAGTCTAGTTTATAGTGAAAAAAACTTCTTGTCAATTGGAGTTTGGAGTAAAAAGTTATAATTGTTTGAAGACAGCACTATCGGCTGGAAAAGCGCCCATGCGCGCGGACGCCGAGACAAGCAGGCAGCAGGCGCGCGCGCACACGCAAGGGCATGCCGCACGGGCTTCGCACGCGGGCACTGCCCAGGCCTTGGCCAGCTTACCTGTATGAAGTATAATTGAGCTAGAAAGCTCATTTCTACTTCATTTTAGTTGATTTTTTTAGAATTCAGAAAATTCAAAGCCCTATCACGTGGTGAAAACATATCCCAGGTAAGAAACATCACTCCTATCTCTTTTGGGCTTTGGGGAAGAGAAACTTGGAAGAAAGTCATGGCTTGTTGTTGTCTTGTTGTTGATTGTGGTGTTGCTGTGTTTTTAGCTGGTTCTAGGCAGAAGAAAGAGTGGAAGTCTACACCTACTTTAGCCAATAATATCTCCAAGAAAGGGTAAGTAATTCCCTTTTTGATTTCTATGAGTTTATGAGGTTATAACTTGGAGAATGTTGTAGTATTGTGTTGTTGTTTCTTTTTGTGTTCTTGTGGCATGTTGCTTTCCAATTTTTCCAGAACTTTGGTGAAGTGAAGCTGCTTCTTGTTGTGTTTGTAAATTGGACTTGGAAGGAGCCTTCGGGAGTAAGCTTGAAGGGAAGATTTTTGGCAAAATTAGAGTCGATATGCCAAGGTATGTAAAGGCGTCCCTTTCCTTGTTTTTCAAGCACGAAACTACATCATTTAAAGGATCAATGTTCCTATGTTTTTAAAATCACATTGAGACATGTATGATCCTATACAAATGGTTGGAAATACTTGGCATAAAGATTAAATCGTTAAGAATGGTTGAAGCGAACAAATGTGAAGCGAAAGACGTAATTTTTATACGATTGTTGTCGTAGTTGTAATTTAAGTCTGAAGTCCCCTTAACAAGGGCACCTTGAGCTGGTCCTTTGTAGTATATTGCATAAGTGATGTTAAATATATGTTAAGATCTGGTCACTTAGTGAAATTGATAGGAAATGCTAAGACGACGACATGTAATCAAACTTAAGCTAAGAAGATGACCCTAAGCCTATTGAGGGTAAACGAGCTTATTGAAAAGACATTTTAATAATATTGTTACTCCCTCATATATGTTTTTGTTTTAAAGTGCTTAAGGAAAAATGGATATATAGTGTTTTCCCTTCTTAAAGCTAAGCAAGCAGAACGTAGCGAATAAGCTAAGTTGATAGATGTTAACGGGGAAAGCGTGGCTAAGTTGCTAGTCATTTTGTCACGTTATAAAAAGGGAAGACAAGAGTAAATGTTATCCCTTTTAATGTAATATGTGAGTAATATGCACTCTACCAATAATTTCTTTCTAGAACCTTTGAACGACGTTAAAATATAAGCAAGATGAGGTTTAACAAATAATGTTCTCAATTAGGTAAAGAGGTAAGTGCGTGTAAGAATTGATGGAATAGTGAGAACGAGGGTAAAGACATGAGTGTAGAGTGATTAATGTTTGTCAAAGAAGTTAAGATGAATAAGGAAAATAGAGCTAAATGTTGTTAAATTAGACGATATAGGTTACGGTTGTGAACGAGTTAGGCAAACAACTAGGAAGATTAACCCTGTTCTAAAGACGTTTAGTAAAAGAGTTATTAATTAGGTTGTTTATGTTCAGTATGTGTTACATTGATGAATAGCCAGTAAAGTGTTTACCCTCTATGAAATAATTATAGTTCAACGTCTGTAAAATAGTAACTTCAGTTGAGAAGCTCTCTGTTATACCCCTAAATGGTTATGTTAAGTTATCTATTCTAAGTGTTGAAACTATCTACCATGTCTGAAAAGGGTAATCCTAAGATCTTCTAAGTCTCTTATAATGATGTAAGGTTTCTTAAGCTCCTCAAATAATTGAAAAAGTTATGTAAGTCAAACAAGCATCATCTGAATTACGGCTATATATCTTTATTTGCCTATAAGGCATCACTTAGAGAGTTGCTCACGAGTTCCAAAGTTACAGAGCTACAAGTCTCAAATCTTTAAGTTATGTCTTCACATCCCTAATTTATGTTTAAACATGCTAGCTAATCTAAGAAGTTTTCAAGAGATCATATTTCGAGAATCATGCTATTGTCTCGGTCAAGTATTTGATGTTTCGTACAAGCCTAAGAAGTCAAGTCTTTATATGTCTTTCCAGTAAGAAGTCTTAATATATATTATTTTCATGTTATAACATACAGTTGAATTCTTTCAGTTATATTAATATCATGCATCTATATGTTTAGCTCTTGTTGGAGCTATCATTTGATTTTCCTAAGGTCTATGTAAGTATAAGTGCAGGCTATGATAATGAGTTAAGCACAGAACTTTGGATATTAGGAAGTCCCCTGGAGGTCACCCAGTTAACAAAATCTGAGTTATACATTATATAGAAGTCTCATATGTTGTATGTAAGTAGTTCAGCTCTTAGCTCTATGTATATGTTAAGCGTTATGACAAATAACTCCAAGTTCCTAGTTAAAATTTCCATGTTTTCCTGCAAATAAGTCAAATGAATTAAGAAGTATATGTGCTCATCTACATGATAAGTTTGGCAATGAAATTCCAATGTATAGTTGTTGATACAGGTAAAGCAACCACCTGGTGGGCAGTACGTATTTGCAGTTCCTAGATGTTAAAGAATTGTATAGAAATGAGCTCTATGTGTTTATATCCAAGAAATATGTTAAATTGGTAGGGTTATTTGTAGAACATTGTTTGTAAGCTTACAAAAGCTCTTATATTGTCTAAACCTCTTGAAGGTCCATCGAGTAACTGAGTCGACGTGTAAATATATAATTTTGTAGCTTTACGTGATATATATGCATATTTTTTAGCTTTACATGATATGTTTGCTCACTTGAATTCATGTGTTATGAAAGAGGCCTATTATGGCCACAAATTTAACATTTGTCATTTATATGTCATACATGTTTAATTGACTCAATATAAGCCATATCGGCCCCATTTGTGAATATGTTGAGAGTTATTTTTTTTACCCCGGTATGGCACACCGGCTAGAGATATTTATATTTTATCGTTGTGTGGTACATCGGCTGGATATTTTTTTTAACCCCGGTGTGGTAAACCAGCTGGTGATATTTTTATTTTACTCTGGTGTGGTACCTCGGCTGGAGATATTTTTATTTTACCTCAGTGTGGTACACCGGCTGGAGAAATTTTTATTTTACCCCAATGTGGTACATCGGCTGGAGACATTTTAACTTTTCTTCGATGTGGTATACCGACTGAAGATATTTTTATTTTACCCCGATGTGGTACATCGGCTAGAGATATTTTTATTTTCCCCTGTATGGTATCCTGGATGGATGAATTTTATATATGGATTTATGGTTGGCTGGTCGCTGGCATTACAGTTATAGTTTCTTTCTTTTGCATTTCTTAATTGCACTTTCATCACATGATAGAGTTATTATCAAGTTTCGGATTCTAGGTTGTTCCTATTCCTTATTCCTGGTTTAGTTATCTTGAGTTCACTTACGTTATAGTAAGTTGCTATAAATTACAGGTTGCGGAGTTCTAGGTTATATCCATCCTTTATATGTTTATGTGTTGAGTCAGTTATTACAATATTGTTATCTCATGTTTAAAGTTTCAGCCTTACATACCAATACATTTCATTCGTACTGACGTCCCTTTGCTTGGGGACCTGTGTTCTTTCCGCAGTTGTAGGTAGAGGTCAGGATTTCCAGTTGAGTAGAGGTTCGTGAGATCAACGGATGTATTGGTATGCTCCTTTCTTCCTGGAGCTAGGGCTTAGTCATTTCAGCTTGAGTTTTGAGTTACTGTTACGGGTAGGTCGGAGCCCTATTCCGACCATCATTTCAATTTACTCATTAGAGGCTTTGTGGACTTCGTGTGTACAGTGTTATTCAGTTTGTGGCCTTGTCGGCTTTTTGTTGTTTGGTCTAGCATACTCATAGCTTTGTTTGCATTTTAGGTGATTGTGACAGGTGGCCGGGATGGCCTAAGTGTTACAACTACAGATGTCATATAGCCGGCTTCTCGATCAATCATGAATCTAGTGCCAGTTGTGCCCTACCCAGTTTTGGGGTGTGATAGTTTTCTCACAAGATAAATTTCATGTTCATGGTCTTTTGAGCTTCTAAGCATAGCTGAATTAGTCTCACAACTACATCATTGAGCGGTGATGTGACAACCTAATTGATGTGCAATTACCTAGTGGATTGGTTTATAGGGTTAATGCCTTTGGTTATGCACTTTCGAACTTCTAACCATTTAACCTAAACTTGGCTTCACAACTACAACAAATAGCGGTGATGTGACAACTCAAATTCAAGTGTCTAACTTCTTCCCGTTTTATAACCAAGCGAGGGGAATTAGGTAAATTTACATCCTAACCGTGAATCGGCATCAAACACTTGAACTCACTTCTTGCTTTCATAGTTCTATCCTATGGTTTGCTCTTTAAAGTTTGCCTATGAATAACAGTTGCATTTCCATGGTGATCAAGCATTAAAATGATTAAGAACAAGGATGCAACACAAACAATAATGAAGAACTTGATCCAACTGTAAATTAAAAAGATACAATCATGTTATGTGGCCTCAACCCTAGAAGAAGAGTTTTAGCCACTCATGTTAGTACAAAAATTCAGCATTGAGTCTGAATTCATGTATTACAAGAATGTAAAAAAGAAGGAAAATAAAAAGAACCCTAGAATGAATTTTGTATTGCTTCTCCTCCTGCTCCTCATTTGTTCTCAAAAGATTTCATGATATCTAATTGTCACGACTCGAACGGAGGCCTGAATCATAACACAGGTCAAGGAGCCCTTAAAGACCCCAAGTCAGCCGATGGCATAAGCATACATCTAACTCAATCAAGAACTGAATAACCATCAATACCATCATAGCGGAAGTCTAAATTAAATATAACATACAAATATAAAATCTGAAGGTAGATACATACTTATGTCTGAATAGCCTCTAAACATGGCGAGTTGATGGGACAAGATCCCAACTAACTCAACAAGATGAAAACCAAAATACAAAAAGAAATGATAGATAGTCTGGTCCTCAAAAGATGAGGACTCACCAACAAGTGAACGTTAACTTCGATAAGCTATTGAAAAGAGGGGCTTAACCTGAGAACCGGGTCCAGTATCATGAATTGATACAACATAGAAAGTATGCGATCAGTACGTGGAATGTACCAAGTATGCAAGGAAAGTAAAACCACTAAAGTAAGTAAAATAATTTAAATATGCATATTATAAAATATAACTAAAACAAGAATATGAGAGTAGGGCTTTACACGCATTTTCTGAACTCATAATCCAAACATGTCCGAACTGTACATCACAATTAAATGACCCAAAGCTGAAATTTAATAATTGTAAGGAAATCGAACAATTGGGTCAAACCTGCGTTAGAACAAATGGAAATGTATGTATATAAATTCAAGAATGATGAACATGCATAATTGAAATCATGATAAACAATCGGACACTCGTCTTCTAACCGACATACCACGATAGAGCTTATGTTGTCCCAACTATTACACTCAAGTCGGTAGAGACATCCAAAATCTTGCTAGGGCTAGGGACACTACCATAATGTCGATATCAAGATCAGGCCCAATCGGGGCAGGGGATAACTCACAAGGGAGGTACCAAAGTAGTATATATAGTAGTATAAGTCTATGATGGCACGTAGTTCTTGGGCATAGGGTGATCGACCCTTAGCCCGCTCGATGCTAGACTCTCCTCCCAAAAACATACATATGCTCTACATCATTTTACAACAGAGCTCAACATTGTTGATTGACAAAGCTCAATAATGAAATACATCTCAAATATGAAATCATGCATATAAGAAGCTTTAGTTCAAAACATACCACAAGCTGAAAATATAACTGAGAGTCTTCGCTCCAATACAATGTGGTAAGCTTAATTCGGGAAAAGAAATCATTCATGCTCAACATATGGGAATTTCCCAAAGCTTTATCATGTCGATAATACTCAATTTATATAAAAAATAACATTATAAACATGGGTAATTTGAATCATGCTTTTCATCAAAATATCTCATCATCATAATACATACATCACCAATCTCATCTTTCAATGCTTTTCATCTATGGGCTTTTTGATTTATAAAACTAGAACATAATTTTTAATTGAAATCATTATAAAATCAGCCCGTGCTTGACAATTCGATAATAAAATCATAATCAATTCATACCCATGTGACGAAATTGAAGACTCATGCATTTAGGTAAAAACCCATAACTTGATTATAGGAAATTCTCATACTTAGATAGAAATTTGGGCATGGGTGTGGAAGGAGACACCCACTCATAACCCTACATACCTGGAAGGGATGATTCTACAACTTCTCTAACTGCCCAAGATGAGATTCCAATGGAAACCTTCAAAACTTGCTCTAAATCCTCTCTTCAAACTCTCAAGTTTGCATGCATGGAATGAATTAGCTTAGAATTGGTTTTCCCCTTTTAAAATCCTGTAAAACGAGCCTTGAATGACGTAGTATAGCTCTTAGGAAGTTAGAAATTATGAAAAGACCCTTACTGAATTCCTAGGAAAAGACTACCAGGTGTTCCTAATGGACGACCTGACGGATCGTCACTGGGGGGAACAACTCGTCGTGTTGCTCGTTTAGTGCACTGCCTTCCTGGACTCCTGGGCTCGTAACGACTAACTTAATGACTCGTTAGGGGTGAACACAACTCGTGGTCACCAGTCGTCAAGTTCACTGCCTGAATCACATCACATCACATATAGTTCATCCCACGACTCACACCACGACTCATTACCTGACTCAACGAGTCGTGGTCAGCTTCCGTCAAATACACTGGTCTGACCTCTTCTATTTTCCTTCTCCCTTACCCCACGATTGACCTAACAACTTGTGGTGTCTGCCACGCCCGTGGGGACCCTTTTCCTCCAACTTCCTAATTCTCCCCTGGCTTCCCCATGAGTCACCTGACGACTCATGGGTTGTTGTCACAAGTCGTCCATTGACTCGTTCTGTGCCTGCAACACCAGTTTTACATTTTCCACGTTTTGACTCCCGAGTTTGATCCGTGGGTCCTCAGGGTATTACAATATTTGTCCCTTGGGAAAATTCATCCTTGAATGTTAGAAACACATAGAAAACTCAAAAACACACAATAATCATATGCAAATACTGATTATTTATATCGAAAACTGACGGAATGTCTATCTTCGAAAAGAACTGCATAGCTGACCCGAATTCAGACATCACATAAATCTATCATAACATAATACGAACTTGCGCACATGAACTGAACATGGAACTAAATAGAGTCATAGAGAAAAACTGATAGCTAAATTCGGAACTAAGCCGGTAGAGAAAAAGTGTGGGTATTTAGCCATCATATACACTTCGGCTTCTCACGTAGCTCCTTCAACATGCTGATTCCTCCATAATACTTTAACATAAGCTACTTCTTTGTTCCTTAGCCTTTGAACTTGTCGATCCAATATTTTCACCGGAACCTCCTCATAGCTAAGGCTATCCTTTACACCAATGCTGTCCACCGAAACTACTAAAGCTGGATATCCCAAACATTTCTTCAAAAGCGATACATGAAACACGAGATGCACGGAAGAAAACTCTTAGGGCAAGTCCAACTCATACGCTACCTTACCAACTCTCCTCATAATCCAGTAGGGACCAACATAGCGGGGACTGAGTTTTCCTTTCTTCCCAAACTGCATGACTCCCTTCACGGGAGATACCTTCAGAAATACCCAATCATCCACCTCGAACACCAATTCTCTCCTCCTCACATCAGCATATGACTTTTAACGACTCTAAGCGGTTTTCAGCCTGTGCCTTATCAACTGAACCTTCACCAAAGCCTCATGAACCAAATCTGGCCCTATCATAGCTGCCTCACCAACCTCAAACCATCAAATGGGTGATCATCATATCTGCCCATACAGAGCCTTGAACGGTGCGGTTTGAATGCTAGAGTTGTAGTTGTTATTGTAAGCAAACTCGATCAAGGGAAAGTGATCATCCCAACTACCTTTGAAGCCTATCACACTTGTCTCAAAATGTCCTCGAGAGTATGGATTGTTCATTCCACTTGGCCATCAGTCTGCGGGTGGAATGTTGTGCTGAGTTTAACCCATGTCCCAAGCCCTTTTTGAAAAGACCGCTAAAACAGAGAGGTAAGCCGAGTACCTTGGTCTGGAAGGATTGAAAAGGCATTCCATCTAATCAAACCTGATCCCCGGATCTAGCAAAGCATAAACATAAATATGAAAAACACGCAACATACCAATGGCCACATCTGGAATATAGAGGAGACCTTGGTACCGAAGCACACCATCTCCCCCTTGGGAGAAGACTTCCACCTTGTGCCTTCGAATGGCTCCTTCCAGCTTTACAACAACCGAAACTTCATCTTATCTAGCTTTCACATTTGTCACCAAGGACGACGCTGACCTGTTTAGCACAACAGCACTACCATCGGTTGAGTCGACCAAACAAACTCCTACAATTTCTGTCAAGAGTTCTGAGGTGTCCAATCCTTGAGCCTCCATCCTTCATTCTTAAGATCATGAAAATTTTTCAATGCACTCGAATCAACTTGAAATTCGTCCAAACAATCTCCGATCACAATCCAAAGACGCATGCCAACTTTGAGACCTACTCTGGACTGGTTGGAACCATCAAGTTAACCCCATAAGGTTGCTTGACCCCTACTTCACCATGGTTACATCTAGTTTCCCCAAAACATATAAATTCCACCTAAGGTTAAACTCACTCTCGAATCATCTTGTAATCCATGCAAGCTACCCGACTAAATCATAACTCACCATCCGGAACCAACCAAACTTTCAGAATCCAAATTTGAGCTTGAGAACCTAGATTGTTGACTTTGGTCAACCCTCAAAATTTAAACCTTTCAAAATCGAAAGTCTCCCCCAATCCTCATTAAATTATCTCAGAACGAGGTCTTCCATACTCGAAAGACATGACTAGTAGAATAAAGATACGAAAAGGTTCAACCTAGGAAAACACATCAGCAATCACCACATGCCCATGTGGGTTGGTACACTTCAAAGCTTGGCTAATAACCGTGCTTTCTGAACTTTTACATACCCGTCATCTAAAGCTGGGATAGGGAGTTATCCTGAACGTACATATCTTAACCATCATTTCCATCATGGTGAATGCCTATAGGGATTCAGAGAAAGGGAATCATGAGCACAAATCGTTTAGGAAATCTAAGCTGGATGTACACCTGATATATCACTATCTTATGAGATGATCACATACAATATGAGGGTCACAACATAAGGCCGAACGGGTAATATCAGAATTGTTGATAGATGGGGTTTCCTATCATCTTAGGGTTAAACGTTAACATATGTCGAGCGTAGCATCGAGCGATACATAAGGTAAATTTTAAAGGAAAAAGGATGGAATACTCCCAGATACTACTTACAGGACCGCCTTACTAGGAACTCGAGACCTAACTAGGCCCATCATTTACCTTTGTCCTTGCCTCTCATGAAAAGGTTCTCATCTTAAAATAAATACACAACGGAAAAAAATTGTGCCTCTTACAGTAGTTCTGGAACTAACTATCATGGTAAGTTCAAGAGGAAAACTTATAACATACCTGGGACTACATCCAATGCTGACTGCCACTAGCCCTTGATAACCTGAACTGCTGGGGTGGGAGACTTTCTGGAGTTGTTGATCCAGTGATTGGCACAACTGCCCTACCCTTGCCCTACCAAGCCAAAGGGTAATTCATGCACATGTGCCTGGCCTCCTTACACTTGAAGCAAATGTCGGATCCTTCCAAACACTGACATACGTGTGGTATACCACATTTTTGGGATGCTAACTGAATAGATAGAGTTGCTTGAGTGGGATTCATGGCATGGCTTTTCCTGCCATCCTTCTTGGCTGCAAGACATTCCTTTTGCTTATGCCCGGAATGACCACAATAGAAGCATATATCTGAACCCACTAGACACCTTTCTAGGTGGTGCCTCTTGCAACGCCCGCAAAGTGGATATGTGATCTCCCTCACCCAGGGCTGATAGCCTTGAACATGAGTTGGTGACTTCTGACGGGGTTGAGGGCAACTCCCAATACTTGACCCTTGCTGGGAGCTCTACAGGTCCTCGGTCCTGGACATTTTTCTCCTTCTCTTTTCTCCCTTGTGCTCTCCACCCAAAGCCAAATCACCACACATGGGAGGGTTCCTCTTTGCGAGTTTTTGAACCTTAGTATCCACTGCCTCTTCGGTAGGGTTCAATGGTGCAATAGCTTGTTGGCTAGGCTGGGTGATCATTGCCTGAATCAACACTAGGATTGAAGCCTCGAGTTCCGCATCTGTATCTTGTAGGGAGTCCATTGGGGTTGGTGGGGCTAGCTAACTCCCGTTGTTGTCCTGAGAAGACATATTTCTGCACACCCGATTAGCACGAGTTAGGGGAAAGGAGAAAGTCGAACTCATGGCATGAATTTGAATCATAAAAGAAGGGAACATTTCCTAAACATCTCGTAGCCTCTTCGGCATAGATGTGGCACACTTCACACCCATGAAAAATACTTTACTTAACAAGGCATTCGGACATCCTAGGACACTATAAACCTTTGATCTGATATCAAGTTTGTCATGACCCGAACGGAGGCCCGAATCGTAAAACGGGACAAGGAGCCTCGAGAGACCCCAAGTTGACCCATGGCATAAACATACATCTAACTCAATGAAGAACTGAATAACCATCAATACCATCATAGCGGATGTCTAACTTAAATATAACATACGAATATAAAATCCAAAGCTAGATACATACTTATGTCTGAATAGCCTCTAAACATGACGAGTTGATGGGATAAGACAACAACTAACTCAACTAGCTGAAAACTGAAATACATAAAGAAAATATAGATAGTCTGGTCCTCGGAAGATGAGGACTCACCAACAAGCGAACGTTAACTCCGATAAGCTATTGAAGAGAGGGGTTGAACCTGAGAACCGGGTCCTGTATCATGAAATGATACATCATAGAAAGCATGCAGTCAGTACGTAAAATGTACAGAGTATGCAAGGTAAGTAAAACCGCTAAAGTAAAATCATTTAAACATGCATGTTATAAAATATAATCAAAATAAGAATCTGAGAGTTGCATGCATTTTCTGAACTCATAATACATACATGTCCGAACTGTACATCACAATCAAATGACCCAAAGTTGAAATTTAAAAATTGTAAGGAAATCGAACTATTGGGTCAAACCTATTTTAGAACGTAATAAAATATATGCATATATATTTAAGAATGATGAACATGCATAATTGTAATCATGAGGAATAATGGGAGACTCGTCTTCTAACCGACATACTATGATAGAGCTTAGATGGTCCCAACTATTACACTCAAGAAGGTAGAGTCGTCCAAAATCTTTCCAAGCCTAGGGACGCTACCGTGATATCGATATTAAGATTAGGCTCAATCGGGGCAGGGGATAGCTCATAGGGGAGGTCCCAAAGGAGTATATATAGTAGTATAAACCTATGTTGATGCGATGAGTAGTTCTGGGACATAGGGTAATCGACCCTTAGCCCGCTCGGTGCTAGACTCTCCTCCCAAAAACATGCATATGCTCTACATCGTTTTACAACAAAGCTTAACATTGTCTATTGAAAAAGGTCAATAATGAAATACATCTCAAATATTAAATCACGTATATGAGAAACTTTAGTTCGAAACATACCACAAGCTGAAAATATAATTGGGAGTCTTCGCTCCAAAATAATGTGGTAAGCTTAATTCGGGAAAAGACATCATTCATGCTCAACATATAGGCATTTCCCAAAGCTTTGTCATCCTCGATAATACTCAATTTATATCGAAAATATCAATATAAACATGGATAATTTGAAATCATGCTTTTCATCATAATATCTCATAATCATTATACATTCATCACCAATCTCATCTTTGAAGACTTTTCATCAATGGGCTTTTTGATTTATAAAACTAGAACATAATTTTTAATTGAAATCATTTTAAAATCATCCCATGCTTCACAATTTGATAATAAAATCATAATCACTTCATACCCATGTGATGAAATTGAAGACTCATGCATTTGGGTAAAAACCCATAACTTGATTATAGGAAATTCTCATACTCAGATAGAAATTTGGGCATGGGTGTGGAAGGAGACACCCAATCATAATCCTATATACCTGGAATGGATGATTCTACCACTTCTCTGATTGCCCAAGATGAGATTCCAATGGAAACCTTCAAAACTTGCTCTAAATCCTCTCTTCAAACTCTTAAGTTTGCATGCAAGGAATGAATTAACTTAGAATAGGTTTTCCCGTATTAAAAACCCTATAAAATGAGCATTAAATGAAGTAGTATAGTCTTAGGAACTTAGAAATTATGAAAAGACCCTTACCAAATTCCTAGGAAAACACTTCCAGGTGGTCCTAAAGGACGACCTGACGGATCGTTACTGGGGGGAACAACTCGTTGTGTTGCTCGTTGAGTATACTACCTGCCTAGACTCCTGGGCTCGTAACGACTGACGTAACGACTCGTTAGGGATGACCACAACTCTTAGTTACCAATCGTCAAGTTCACTGCCTCGATCACATCACTTTAGATATAGTTCATCCCACGACTCACACCACGACTCGTTACCTGACCCGAAGAGCCGTGGATAGCTTTCGTCAAATGCATTGATCTGACCTCTTCTATTTTCCTTCTCCATTACCCCACAGTTGACCTAATGACTCGTGGTGTCTGACCATGAGTCATTGCCATGCCCGTGGGGACCCTTTTCCTCCAACTTCCCAATTCTCCCCTAGCCTCTCCATAAGTCACCTGATGACTCGTGGGATGTCCTTAAGAGTCTTCTAATGACTTTTTTATGCCTGCAACACCAATTTTACATTTTTTCCTTTTTGACTCCCGAGTCTGATTTGCGTCCTCGGGGTATTACACTAATAAAATGAACTAATTATTCTATTTATAATCACTAATGTTTGGCTGTGTGAGAACCTCCTCCGTATCACGCTGCCCATTGCTGTGGTTTTCCTTCATGGCATGGAGGTATCCTGGAGGGCTACTATTGATGGCATTGTAATGGTGCCCATCGTGCATGGCACGACTTGCACCGCAGTCCTATCATGTCATGGCATGGTGCCGCCGAGACCTCCACTCGAACGTACCTGCGCTGATATGTGATCTGTCGGCATTGCTTGGCACTTGGTGCGCTGCTTGCCTAATGTAGCACGCTGCATGTCATGTTACCCTAGTATGCTAGCACACTGCTAGGCCTCTCTCTGCGCTTACATTCATGAGCATGCTATGATGTTGGGTGCGCTGTTCTGCCGGAATGGCACGCTAGGCTGTGTGGCAGCCTTTATTTCTTGCATCTTCATGCCCTCACTTTTGAATTCATCTTGATCTTCTTTATTTCTCATGCAATTTCATCTCAAGCCCCGTCCTAGCATATTTTACCTACAAAAAGGGCTAACCACATATGTTAGTTCATGCATGTATATATATATAAAATTACATGAGATTATACTTAACATAAGGTAAAAGAAAAGCTAATACATGGATATAACTATCACTTGTGGATGTAAATAAGCCCAAGATCACAACAACATACATAAAGCCTTGTTCTTCCTTGAAAAAATCTTTTACATCTCATGCACAAGGAAGGCTCACATATTACTAATTGACGCAAGACGATTCAAGTTAATGCTACAATGACTGACTCAGATGGAAAGTTCAAATAGAGCATTCTACATATGACACAATTAAAATACAATACAAACAAAGTAAGATCTCCTAGCATCAAGAATCAACTCTACAACCACAGTAAACTCATGCATATTAGCTAATCAAGAAGTCTGATATGAATTGTACCTTTCCTCAATCATGTGTCCTCAAAAAAAGAGAGATACCCATTTGCACTCACAAATATACATTTTATAACAAGTATTGGTATATGAATAACCATTGCTCTCACTTTCACAAGGAATTCACATGCAATATGCAATGACCCATATGCTTGCATTTAGTGTAGTACTCCACTAATACAGGAATATCTACAAGTAAGATCAAGTCGGACTTTATGGGTTGTAACGTAAGATAAGGGATAGGTAGGTACTATTCTGGCAAGTAATAGTGACTATCTTTCCTAAGCGCTTTTAATACATTACTTTTTCTCATTAAGCACATCCTCTTCTTTTACTTCACCCCTTGCTTTTCCATCTATCACTTTCCTTTTTGTTTCCACAATCCCTTAAGCACACGTATGTTATTAGTAGGGAGTAATCAAACACCAAACACTTCATCATTCTTTCGTTCTTTTCTACTCCCTACCTATATGCATTTTAAACATTGCACCTCTAATCTTTTCTTCAACCTCCACAACCAACTATTTCCCTTCATTTCAATATTCTTACTCCTTTAAATCTAATGCACATTCACTTAGCTCTTACTAGTTTTGGATCAAATTCATGTCTATTGGAAGGAAATGATTATGCTTTTATTGTTGCTAACAACGAAAAGGCAAAAGGATCAATGGGGATAATAAGGATTATGCATTAAAGGTAGGTAAATCAAATTGATGAAATCCCACATTTCAATTTGCAAATACTCCAGGCAAGTTCGAGATATTACATGCTAGCATGGACTATACAAATCAGCTGACACTCACCGCACATGTTCAATTCAAGACAGACCCATACAGACTCTCAATATAGCTAATGTAATAACCTGAAAGTGCCTAAGAGTAGACCCGGGAGTTAAAAGTTGAAAACTGCTGAAACTGGGAAAGTATCACAGAATGAGCGACATAATGACTCGTGGTATCAAACCACAGGTCGTTGTATGTATTCGTGGTGATGGGAAGTCCTGGTGGTAGTGGAGACAACAGGCGATGCAATTACTCATTGCTTTGAACAACGAGTCAATATTGGCAGTCATAGGAAAGGCTGGGCTTATCAGTTGGGGATACCATGTCAAATGACTTGTGGTGAGAAGTGACGACCCGTGGTCACTGGTCGTTGTTTGGTTGCAAGCATTTCCGGTGCATTTAATGGATCGAGACCACGACTCGTTGGAAGAAACCACGATCCATGGTGAGGCTTGTGGTAAGAAGGTTTTGTTTTGTGAAAGGGACGAGAAACGATAGGCTCGACGATCCATTGGACCAAAGGACGAGGCATCCTGTCTAGTCATGGTTTGAATCCAGGATCAGGGCCTGGGCAACTTTTTAGGAAAAATTCATTAAGGGTATTTTTGAAATTTCTATGCTCTAAGGCCCTAAACTACAACATTTTAGGGTTTTTTTGAGTATGTTAAGATAGGTTAAGCCCTTTTTTGTTAAGACATTCCCATGCATGCATATTGAGAGAAATTTTGGAGAGATCAAGCTATTCCTCAAGCTTTTCCCTAACAATTCATCCTTGAGCAATCAACAACTTTAGAATTTGATCTTACCCAAGTATGTAGGGTTATGAATGGGTGTTTTCGTTCACACCCATGCTTATTCTCTATTGATTTATGAAAATCTATCAAAAATCTCATGGGTTTTTGAATTCAATTTTGTGAAAATCAAATGAATTACCAATGGACATTGTGATTTACATCATATTTTATGGATTTTGATCAGATTTTATATTTTATTTTACTTATAAAATTATTGATTTCGATTCCTACCAAATTAAACCTAATTATACATGATGTACGATAAATCGATTTATGATCTACCCTTTAATTGTTGATATTTACAAACCTAACGTAATGTATGATTTGAAATATGAATATATTAAATTACCCATCATCATTTGAGGATTTACAAGTTATATGTATGATCTACTAGCATGCATGAACCCTATGAGTTATGAATTATATTTTGGCCGACTCACGGGCCTTGATTTATGTCTAGTTCACGTATTTACAAGCATGTTTATGATTATAATGATTTAAATTGCCCATGAACTCATGCGTGTTATACTATGAGTGCTATATATGTTTTGGGAGTAGTATCGAACACCGAGTAGGTTTAGGGCCCATGTTCTGGCCGGGATCTCATAAACTACGTGCCAACATAGGTATGTTCGGACCTCCCTTGTGACTATCCATGGCCCAGTTGTCCCTTTTCATGTGATCATGACCTTCATGGTTCTACCCTTGGCAAGGTAAGATTGACCTCCCGACTAGGTTTACAAGTCGGGCTCCACGTGTGCTCATATGGGGTATGTCGATTAAGAGAAGTCTCCCACTGTTCCTCATGATTTATGCATGATTATTATTATTTACTTTGTCTCAATTCAAGTTAAAGTCATGTTAAGTAAAGCTTTTCTCCTATGATTATGATGACATTTTTATTACGAATGTTTGAAAACCTTAAGCCTTATGTTATATTACGATGTTTACGGTATGAGCATGATGTCCTACTCTTGTGATCATTTATGAGCTTTTATATATTTTAAATTTCCATTTTACTTACCTTGCATACTTAGTACATTAGACATACTGACCGCATACTTTCTGTGCTGTATCGTATTATGATACATGTTCTGTCTCTTAGGTTCATCCTCATATCTAGACTCCCTTCAAAGTGTACTTTAATCTTACTGGTGAGTCCTCATGTTTCGAGGGTCGTTTGACAGATACTCATGCTACTTTATGTTTAAGTACTTGCCGGGTTAGTTGGGGGTGTGGTCCCATCAATCCATCGTATGTAGTAGAGGCTTTCAGATAGTGTGTAGTACTCAGCCTATGTATGTCTAGTGATTTCGTATGCAATGATATGCTATGTCACGTTTACATTTACACTATGTTTTTATGTTCAGTCTTCCGCTTAATAAGATTGAAGTTATCTATGCTTATCCATGGGTAGACTTGGGGCCTCTCGGGGTTCCTTTTCCTGTGTTTATGATTCGGGTCTACTCTCAGGTCATGAAAAACTTGGTATTAGAGCCATAGGTTTGAGGTGTCCTATGATGTCTGAAGGTCGTGTTATGTACAGTTATTTTCATGGGTGTGAAGCGCGACACACTTATGATGAAGAGGCTACGAGACGTTTAGGAAATGTTCCCTTCTTTCATGATCTATGACGTGTGATGGAAAGTCTTCCTATTCTTATAACTCATGTTATATGCTTGCGCAGAATCATGCCATCTCAGAAAAATGATGGGAGTCAACCAATGCCACTAGCTCTAATGGATTCTATGCAAGTTACAGACACGGATCTCGGAGCCACCCTTAGAGTGTTGATGCGAGCTATGATCACCTAGCCTAACCAGTAGACTATCACACTAGTGAACCCTATCGGGGAGGAAACAACTACTAGGATTCAAGAACACATGAAGGAGAGCCCGCTGGAGGTTGGTGACTCGAGTGTGGTTGGGGAGTGCAGGGGGGACAGGAGGGGAAGCAAGAGGCCCAGGGCCCGAAACCTTATGAGGTCTCAACAAGGGTGGAGTAGTGGGAGCCAATCTCAAACCCATCAGAAGTCTTGTTCGGTGTTTTCACAATAACACGCAAGTGCACGTGGTCAAACAAGTAATAAAGTGGCTCAAGTAAGCCAAGTATCGATCCCACAGGGACTGGGCGAGGGTAACAATCTACTCAAGTGTCACTATACTTTAACTCTACAAATGCATACAACAGTGTAAAGAAGAGTTTGATATTTTGGTTTCTAATTTTATGCTAAGTCTAAAATGAGTATATAATTTGAGTCTGAAATATGAATGTGAGAATGCTGAGGTTAAATGAACATGCAAAGAAATAAATTATCGATACAATTTTGGTTAATGTTTCCTCCAGTTGCTAGTCAAGAATTATTGCCAATGGATTAAAACTCTCGTATTTAACTCAACTTAAGAATCATGAACGGTCCACCTACATTTCTGTGATTAAACGAAATTCATGTTCTATTCATACAAAACCAATTCCTTAATTGACTAATACGACTTTCAGGTATATTTCTATCCTGAAGGTAAATCAATTCTCAATTTTCCCAAACTAAGAAAAGATCATATCCTATTGATTCACAACTTTCCAATTTCTTGCTCTCTCGAGTGAATCCGGACTTTTTAGATATACATTAACATTGGCCACACATCAATGCAGTAAGAACAAGAATCAATAGAACAACCATGGAAGAAAAGATGAAAAACCCAATTGATCAATAACTACATTTCAATACAATTGTTCTTAACCTTAGCAAGAAGAGGAATTAGCCATTCATTTGTGGATTAAACATCGTTAAATGAGTGTTAAACATACAAGCAATTGAATTAAAGAAGAAGGAGATAGAGAAAAACCCTAACAATTTCGTCCCCTCAACTGTCTGTAACCCACGTTCTTGCCCCACCAAGTCAGAATCATTAAAAATGAACCTAAGTGTTCTATTTATACTAGTGGGAATTTTTCCCGGAATACCAAGCAACGTGTCACGGAGTGCATCGCGGAGCACTGCCTCCGTGACAGGCCACTGACGCGGACCCTTACTGGAAATTGATTGTCCAGTTAATAAGGCCCAACGTGGCACGACGTGCAACGCGGGGCTAGGCCAATGTGCCACGGCCCCAACGCTCACCCTCACTGGATTTTGACACAAAAATCCCTATCCAGGCAGAAGGCATCCGCGATGGCAGCGTGGCACGGCTCCATCGCGGAGCCCCTTTAATTTGTGCCTTCAAATGCTTTTTCCCTTGCTAACATCCGAGTCCAACACCAATCTCTCCCAACACGCATTTTAGCTTACCGAAATTATATTTCACCTGCAAAACAACACTAATCATGTTGGTTAGTATAAATTCACATTTTATTATCAATCACATGAGAATGTATAAACATTGATAGCTAAACAAGGCTAAAATGACACCTTTGAGTATCACTTGGGCATATAAATTTGCCCAAGATCACTTACCCCACACTTAAATCCTTGTTCGTCCCCGAACAACAATCTTACACCTCATGAACTTTACACCCCATCCTGGCTACTTTGGTTCGACAATTCAGGCTACGGTCATACCGATTATTTAATACAGCAAATCATCAAGAAAACACGCATGGTCCTATCAATGCAATGACCTTCAACACATCAAGACCTCCTAGACTTTAGAATCGACTCTCGATATTGGCAAACTCCTGCAAATCAGCTGATCAAGATATCCGACACGAAATTTAATCTCTCATCAAGCATGTGCCCTCACAACACAAGAGAATTTTTCCTCTTTTTAATCACATAAACCCAAACGATTACGTGCAGGGACATATAGAAACAATTTCACTCTCTCTCCCAAAAGAATTCACATGCATCATGCCACGAACCATAGGCTTGCCTTTAGTGTATTACTCCACTAATATAAGGAAGTGTGATGTAAGATCACGTAGGACTTTAACGGGTTGTAATGTAAGCTACGGAACTAGTAAATACTGGGCTGGCCAATAATAGCCACTAGCATCCTTAAGCGCTTTTTCAATACATCCCATCAAGCTCATGGGCATTGTTTCTTCCTTCATCCTCCCATTCTTGAAGTTTGTCTTTATTTTGACCCATCTCATTAAGCACACTTGACTCAATCACGAATATTATTCATACATCTTCATTATATTTTATTTATAACAAGTGCACCTTCAACCTTTTCTTTCCTTTCATCACTCTGCTTTGCTTTTCTTTTCACCATTCTCACTCTTTGGCACTTCGGGAAAATTATTTCCTCTTCTTAAACGCTTAAGAGTTTTGGATCAAATGTACGGCTAATGAAAAGAGAGGGTTAAGCTCGGTTTACACATTTTTGACAAAAGAAAAAAATAATACGCTAAAGGCTCAACGGGCTAACTAGGGTGTACAATCAAGGTGGGTAAAATAATGAAAAAGAGAAACTTTCGGTTGAAAACAAAGAAATGCCTACATCCTTTCCTACAATACACGTCCTTCATTTTATTTTGTACACACACCAGGCAAGTTCTAGACATTCATAATAGCATGGAATAAACAAAACCTCACCCCACACTTATTGCACATGCTCAATTCAAGACATATTCACAGACTCTTCAATCAGCTAATTACAAGAATTCAAAATTAAGCCTCAACCACACTGAATCGACTCTATGGACTAGGTATCTCAACATATTTACAGAGTTGCATGCTTTCATACGAATCACCTTTGCAATTCAAATATCATGTACAAAACGCAACTAGAATTCCGCAACCATAAAGTAACTACAGGTTTTGGGATGCAACCCACAAAAGAAAACAACTGAAAAATAAATGGAAAAAAAATCTACTCCTAACGACTACATTTCCCTTAAGACGGTCGTCATCCATCCATCATAGGGAATGGTCACTAACTAAGACTTTGGTTCAATGGGACCAGTATCGGTAAAAGAACCGAAAACAAACGCCGAAAAATCCAAGAATTAAAAATATCGATCATCTCGATAAAACAAAAATATGTACAAGTACAAAATCATCTAGCACATTCAGCAGCACACAACAACTTCACATTAATTACAATACAGAACAGAAACATCACAATCACAGGGTCACAAAATTTTTGCACGGGCACGACAACAAAACAGAAACATAAACAACAACACAACCAGCACCTAACTACTCCCACCCCACACTTATATCGAACATTGTTCCCAGTGTTCACAAAAATTAACATAGCACAAAAATTGGGTGGCGGAACTCCCTGATCAATCAAAATACTCCACTACTTCATCAGGTGCTGCTGCCTCGTCTCCCATGTCTGAATCGCCCCCATCATCATCATCGGACTCCACATCGGAGTCCTCACGACGTGTCTCCTCATCTGTGGGGACATCATCATCCGTGGGCTCTACAAATGCTGGCCCAACTCGGCATAGAGCCCTGGCATTTTCGCCAAAACGGTAGTCTAGCTCGAGCTGCCACAGCTCCTCTTCTGTTGCCGGCCTCCCGCCAATTCGCAGCTGGAGCATCTGCATCCCGTACATGCGAGCCATGTACTGATCATCCCGAGCATGTTGCTCGGCTAGTGTAAGAATAGGCCCGTGGGTGGTGTCGAGTGCCTTAGTTTTAGTGACATCAACTACAGGTAAGTTAATGTGTACCTGTTTCAGCACTTCCATGAATTTCTTAGAGAAAGCTTCTTCCTTGTGCTTCTTTAATCTCTGAGGGAACGGGGGTGGTGGTCTTTCTATCTCAGCTGCCTTTTCCTACCCCCACACATCATCATGTTCCCCATTTTTTTCCACTGCTCCAGATTGCTGAGGTGGTCTTTCTAGTTCCACCTCCTTAAGTTGTAGTCCACTCGTTGTGGTCACTACATTGACCTACTTGGGGTTTGGGTCAGTATCACTTGGTAGTCCTCCTCTGGGCCTGGTGTTTGGTGCTCCAGCTAACTGTCCAAACTGGTACTCTAACGCCTTTGTAGCTAATTGCTGATTTTTCATGTCAGCCGCTAATTTCACATAATCAGTGTGCATTTGTGCTTGGTTAGCTATAATTGTTTTGAACATATCCTCAATGTTGTTGGGTGGTGGGGGAGGTGCATTGTTTCCTCTGTATTGAGACTGAAAATTCTGATGCTCCCTGTGATTTCTCTGCACGCCCTGATTCGAACTCTGTCCTTGATGGTTATTACTCCCCCAAGAGAAATTCGGATGATTCCTCCAATTTGAGTTGTAATTGTTGCCATACTGTTGATTATTATTCCTCTGGGCGTTCCCAACAAAATTAACTGAGTCTGGATTTGCACCACAACACTCAGCTGAGTGTTCACTACTCCCAAATACTTTACACCATACCTGATGAACTGCATTGACTGGGGCTTGTGCTTGATTCAAGCTCATACTGCTGAAGTGGGTGTTGAGTTTATTTTGCAATGCAGCTATCTGTGCAGCAATAACTGTAAAACCATCCACCTCAAAATCTCCTGCAGCTTTCCTTGTTCCTCCTAGAGTTGAATCCGCATTCCATTTTGGATTTCCCTATGAAATACGGTTTATCAAAGTGTAGAGCTCCTCATAAGTCTTTTCCAATGCCTGCCACCAGCTGCTGAATCTAACAGAATTTTAGTATGTGGTTCCAAAACCCTCAATGAATGTATGCACCAACACATCATTAGACTAGTGATGATGAGGACAATCTCTTACCAATGACTTGAACCTCTCCCAAGCTTGATACAGATTCTCACCCTCTCTATGTTTAAAACTTAGAATCTGACTTCTATGTCTGGCTGTCTTCCAAGATGGAAAGAATCGTATCAAAAAATTTCTTGCAAGGTCATCCCAAGTGGTGATGGAATTAGGTGGTTCATCTTTCAACCACCTCTTTGCTTCCTCCAATAATGAGAATGGGAATAATGTAAGCCTCACAAAGTCGGATGATACTCCAGTGGGAATGTAAGTGTCACTTATCTCCAAATAGTTTTGCAGATGTTGCTGTGGATCTTTATGAGGGAGACCTGTGAATCGCCCACTGGTGTGAAACAACTGCACCATGTTCTGCTTAAGCTCGAACCTCCCTCCTGGCTCTAGTCTGCGAATACTAGATGTAACATTATTTGCATGTGGGATTGCCACTTCGCGGACCGGTCTTGCTTCCATCTCCTCGAGCACTAAAACTGCCCTTACAACTGGTGGATTCTGTTGCTACTCCAGAATTGCCTGTCTTAGCAAATGCAACTTCTTCTCTAGAGCTTCCCTTCTTTGGCGATTAAATTGTCTCTCCGGCTCTATAAATGATCAGCCAACCCCTTATCTCTTGCCAGCGTCCAGAAAAAAATTCAATACTTGCAAGAGAAAGGCTAAGATAAAGTTGTCAACACTTATATTGAGTTTGTGAACTAACACTAAGAAATTAAATTTACCAATTGCCAGTCCCCGGCAACAGTGCCAAAAACTTGTTCAAGCCAAAACTACACACAAGTGAATGTGGTCGTACAAGTAGTAAAGTGGCTTTATTTCAAGCCAAGTATCGATCCCACAGGGACTGAACTACGGTATTAATTAACTTAAGCGTCAGTGAACAATATCTCTGTTAATGCAGACAACCAAATAAATAATGTTTTATGAGTTAAGGTCACTAAGTAATAAGAATCGAAGTCAAGATTATAATTTGAGTCTGAACAATAGCAATGAATAAGATGAGGTTAAGGCAGGCATACAGGGATGTAATTTCTTAATTTACTTCAGTCAATCTTCTCTTCGGTTGCTATTCAGGAATTAATTGCCAATGGATTGGATTTTTTGACTCCTATCCAATTATAGAATCATGAAACCTTATTCTACATTTTTGTGATATAAGAATCTCATGCTCTAGCCATACATAACCAAATCCATAAATGACTAATAAGACTTTCAGATATATTTCTATTCTGAACGTAAATCAATTCTCAATTTTCTCAACTAAGAAAAGATCATATCCTACCAATTCAAATCTATCCAATTTCTTTCCTTTTCAAAATCAAAATTGGACTTCTAAGATATACATTAACATTGGCCAAACTTTAATGCAGTAAAAACAAGAATTGATAGAACAACCATTGAAGAAAAGATGAAAACTGAACTGATTAATGATTACAATCCTCTACAATTATCCTTAACCTCAGCAAGAGGTGAATTAGCCACTCATTTGTGAATCAAACATCTTCAAATAAGTAGAATTCATACAAGCAATTGAAATTAAAGAGAAAAAGGAAGAGAATAACCCTAGAATTTTCATCCTGTCAACTGCTTGCAACCTACATTCTTGCTCAACCAAGTCAGAATGTTTAAAATAAAACCTAAGTGTGCCATTTATACTATTGAGAATTTTTTCCAGAATAACAAGCAACGTGGCACGGAGTGTATCGCAGAGCACTCCCTCCGTGCCACGGGGTTATCGCGGACCCTCACTGGAAATCGGCTCCCCGATAATTGCACCTCAACGTGGCACGACTTGTATCGCGGAGCCCTGCCTCCGTGCCACGGTGCTATCGTGCACCTTCACTGCAACGTGACATAAATAATTAATCCAGAAAGAATGCCTCCGCGATGGTAGCATGACACGGCGCCATCGCGCAACCCTTATTTTTGCCACTTTCCCTTGTCAACTTCCACTTCTTGCTTCCAAGTCCATTCCCGCACTTCACCAACATATATATTAGATTCCAAAATTTCCTTTTACCTACAAAACAACACTAATCATGTTGGTTGGTATAAATTCACATTTATCAAAGAATCACATGAGAATATACACATAATAATAAATGCAAAAGCAATGCTAAAAGCTTGTATTGTGTCTTCTTCATCTTTAAATGTTTCTTAACGGTGTACAATGTTAGGACTTGCCCAAATTCTTTACTTGGTTGAACCTAGAGAAGTACAGATTAGGAAAAGAGAATTACAACAAAGCCTTAGTCTTTATGATCATTGTATTAACTTGAGTTGTGGTCCCAGGATAGTTAAATTTGGAATAAATTGATAGCGTTCAGAAAGAATTCGCTCATGAGACCTGACCCGGTGATTTAGTATAGTCATCCAATAGGGAAGAACATGTCATTTGGATGAACCCAAGTAATTAGTTCTACAAGTAAGCATTAGGATTAATCACGTGTGTATACCCAAAGTAATTATGAACCCATTGGGAACACTTACCCTAGTTTTTTACAAATCTTGATACCAATCACAATTATAATCTTGTTTTAATAATGTTTTTTTTGAAACCCTCCAATTTGGAGATAACTTACCATCAAGTTTAAGTACAGGCATTCGTCCAGATCTTACCCTATTCCCAGTAGGATCGACCTGGTCCTCTTTGTTGGATTCTTTGTTGACAATGTCCACTTCATACTTTGCCAGGAAATGTGAGTTTGAGCGTTATCAACTTGCACTCAACATATCCCCAAGAGTCTAAATGGTCTGCTCAGCCTGACCATCTGTCTGCGGGTGAAAGCTGTGCTAAGCTTGACCTGAGTACCGAGTACCTTCTGAAACGACCTTCGAAACTGGAAGGTAAAATGAGTACCCCTACCCAATATGATGGATAAGTGAATCCTATGTAATCAAGCTAACTCCTGAATATACAATTTGGCATAATCCTCCGCCAAATTGGTAGTTTTGACCGGTAGAAAATGAACTACCTTAGTCATCTTGTCTACAACCACCCAAATAGAGTCGTATTGTTGACGAGTACGAGGAAACCATATAATGAAGTCCATGTTCATTTCCTCCCACTTCCAAGTAGCAATACTAATGTCTTGAAGCATACCTCTGGGTCTTTGACGCTCAACTTTCACTTGTTGACAATTAAGGCACTTAGCCACAAGCTCTGCTATGTCTTTCTTCATGTTATTCCACCGACAGACTTCTCGTAGGTCTCGGTATATCTTGGTGAAACATGGATATATAAAATATTTGGAACCATGAGCCTCATGCAACTTCCGATCTCTCAAATCATTAACACCCAGAACACACAAATGACCCTGATATCAAATTACACCATCATCCCCTTAGGAGAAGACCTCAACCTTCTGATTCTGAATCGCTTCCTTTAGCTCTACCAAAATAGGATCCTCATCCTACTTATTCTTGACTCTAGTTACCAAAGAGGACTCTGATCCATCTTTAATAATGACACCACCATCTTTCAAGTCAACAAGGCAAACTCGTAGTCGTGCAAGCTGATGCACATCCTTCACCAACTCTTTCATCCCCTCGTCTACATGAGGCACACTCTCCATAGAAAGTCTTCTAAGGGCATCTGCCACCACATTAGCCTTACATGGATGGTAAAATACACTCATATTATAATCTTTAAGAAGCTCCAACCACCTTCATCGACGTAGATTTAGATCTTTCTAGGTAAACACATATTGTAGGCTTTTGTTGTTCATAGACACATCCACATGGACCCTGTACAGATAGTGTCTCCAAATCTTCAAGGAGAATACTATTTCTGCCAACTCGAGATCATGAGCCGAATAGTTCTTTTCATGGACCTTAAGTTTCCTGGAAGCATAAGCTATAACATTACCGTGCTATATCAGTACACAACCAAGGCAGATCCTTGAGGCATCACAATACACCACAAACCCATCGGTACCATTAGGTAGAGCCAACACTGGTGCTGAGATGAGTTGAGTCTTCAACTCTTGAAAGCTCTTCTCACAGGCCTCCGACCATTAAAACTTGACTTTCTTCTAGGTCAACTTAATCTATGGTGCTTCAATGGATGAAAACCCTTCAACAAACCCCTTGTAGTAACTCGTCAAACCCAAGAAACTCCTAATATCTAAAGGACTAATTCTTCACATCTACTATCTTTTGAGAGTCCACTTACAGACCCTCACTTGACACCACATGGCTTAAAAATGCTATTGAGTTCAGCTAAAACTCACACTAGCGGAATTTAGCAAACAACCAACGATCCTTGAGAGTCTATAACACCACTCTCAAATGAGTGCCATGATCCTCCTTGCTCCTAGAGTATATGAGAATGTCATAAATGAACACAATCATGAACATGTCCAAATATGGATTGAACACCCTGTTCATCAAATTCATAAAAGTTGAAAGAGCATTCATTAGTCCAAAACACATAACTACAAACTCATAGTGACCATACTGAGTCCTGAAGGTTGTCTTCAGAATGTGACTCTCTCTCACTCTGAGCTGATGATATCCGGATCTGAGGTCTATCATTGAAAAATAGTTGGTACCCTGAAGCTAGTCAAATAAGTCATCAATTCTAGGGGGATACCTACTTTTGGTTGTGATCTTGTTCAATTGCTGATAATCAATACATATCCGAAGGGAACCATCCTTCTTCTAGAAAAAGAAAACTGGTGCACCCCACATGGATTTGCTAGGTCTGATGAAACCCTTCAACTGCTCCTTCAAATCCCTTTTGCTCAGCTGCAACCATTTTGTAAAGAGGAATAGATATAGGTTGCGTATTGGGAAGAAGGTCAATACCAAAGTTGATCTCCCGCTCAGGAGGGACTCCTGGTAGATCATTTGGAAACACCTCTCGATATTTACACATTATAGGAACTGACTAGATAGTCGGGGTCTCAGACGTAGCATCCTTAACCCGAACTAGATGGGACACACAACCCTTAGAGATCACATTTCTATCCTTAAGGTAAGAAATGAAATGACCTACAGGCACCGTTGAACTATCCTTCCACGATAGGACTGGCTCACCCGAAAATCAAAACTCTACTACATGGGTTCTATAATTTATTGAGGTATAACATGCATGTAAACAATCCATGCCAAAGATAACATCAAAATCTGTAATGACTAACTCTACTAAATCTGCTGTGGCGACTTTCTGAAGGACTGTGATAGGGAAATTTCTATATTCCCGTCAAACTATAACTAAACCACCGACTGCAGTAGAGACTGAGAAGGGTTCAGATAGGATATTCGGACTGACTACAAAACTACTAGAAACATAGGGCATCACAAAAAGATAAAGTAGTCCATGGATCTAACAATGCATAAACATCACGGTTAAATACTCATAATATACCAGTGACTAATTCTGGAGAGACCTCCTGCTCCTGATGAGATGCGAGGGCATAAAACCTATTCTGACACTGACTACCACCTGCACTAGTGGATGCACCCTGCTGAGTTGAGTGTGCTGGTTGGGCTTCTGAACTAGTGGCTAGGTCTCAGCCTCTAGCATGGCCCTGTCTAGCTGATGGACAATCTCATAACATATGCCTGGGCTTCCCACACCCGAAACAAGCACCTGTACTAGCTAGGCACTAACCAGTATGCCTCCTACCACACCTATCACATCCTAGAATTCTAGGCTTTATGGGTCTGCTCCCCTAACCTTGAGAGACTGACGCTCGTCTCCTCTACTCGTACCTTGATTTGGATGGCACACTCACTACTAACGGTGCTGGGGCTGATGATCTCTGGTGGGACTACCGATGATGCCCACCACTAGGCCTCTACCGGGGGAACCCAAACTGTTGGTCCTGGCCCTCTTGGCCTCTCTCTCCCTCACTCTCCTCTACCGCCTTTGTTTGCTGGACATATAGGACAAACCGTGAGAAGTCAATATCCTTATGAAGCATAGCGGTCCAACAATCATTGATCAAATACTCTGCTATCCCATGTAGGAACCTGCTCATTCGAGTTATCTGATCAGCCACCATCTCTGGTGTGTATTTGGACAAGCAGGTGAACTCCATGGCATACTTTGGACTGTCATATTCTTCTGCCTCGGGTTCACAAACTCGGCTTCCTTGATCTCCCTCATCTCTCGGGGAAAGAACCGATTCAAGAACGCGGTAAGAAACTCATCCCAACTAATAGGACCCGCACCGACACACCTATTATCCTTCCATTATCAAAACCAAATATCAGCAATCCCTTACAGCTGATGAGAGGCTATATCTGCACAATCCTCCCCCGTCACCCCCATAATCTGGGTGATCTTTTGGATCTCATCAATGAACTCATGTGGATCCTTGTCCACTCTTGATCCAAGGAACTCAGGGGGATTCATCTTGAGGAAGTCCCTGACTCTTGCCACTGTTGCGTTCCCATTTTGGGGCACATGATCCATTGCTTGATGGTTGACCTGGGCAGTCAATGCTTGTGCCAATATCTGGATGGCTGCCCTAAGCTCACCATCGTCAACCTGCTCGGGCACATGATCCTCGGGGGGATGGTGGGGCCTGCTGGTGCCCATCTCCATTGCCATTCTTATGGCCATTTCCGTTCCTGTTCCTTCTTCCATTAACTCAGCGAGGGGCATGATTCTGCAAACACGTATAGCATGAGATAAGGATAAAGAGGCATTTCATCACACGACATAAACCATAAAAGAAGGAAAATTTCCTAAAACGCTTCTTAGCCTCTTCATCATAAGTGTGACGCACTCCTCACCCATGAAAAAGCCTCTACTTAACCCGGTTTTCAGACACCCTAGGACACTTCTAAACCTAATGCTCTAATACTATGTTTGTCATGACCCAAACATAGGCTCAAAATGAGACACGTAACCTAGAACAATAAATGGCTCATAGTTGATCCATGGCATGAGCATGACAACTAAAGCTCATTATAAGTAATGTTGAAAAGAAGCTAATATTTTAAATAGGGAAATCTGAATATCTAATAATATCTGAACAACAAAATACATAACACTGATCCAAAGATGAATACATATTATGTCTGACAAGCCTCTAACATCCTAATGAGCTGATTAGACAAGATCCCAATTAGCTCACTAATGAATTGGAACTGAAAGATACTGGAAACAACCGACAAAGAGGTCTTCAGAGGATAATGGTTCACGAATAAGCTGGATGTGATATATTTGTGAACTGACTAGCAGCGGTACTAAACCTGAACGTCCAAGCCTGTATCACGAAATGATACAGCATAGAGTATGCGGTCAGTACTTGGAATGTACTGAGTATGCAAGGTAAGTAAAACCACTAAGTAATTAAAACTGAAATCATGCATATCATAAAACGTTCGACCATAAGATTCTGAGAGTAAGTCTTGCAAGTTATTATCTGAAAACATGATTAAATCATAACTAAATCTCATATCTAAATAGAATGATCCAAAGATGAAACTGATAATAATAAGTAAAACTGAAGATTGGGTCAAACCTGCTGATAACATAATATCATGACTGATGAATATGTATAACTGAAATCATGAGGAACAATGGGAGACTCATCATATAACTGACATTACCATGATAGAGCTTACATGGTCCCGACTACTACACACAAGTGGGCATAGCCGTCCAAAGCCTTGCCAGGGCTAAGGGCGCTACCATGATAACAATATCAAGCTGAAGGCCCCTTGGGGTAGGGGAAGATTAAAAGGGATGTACCAAGAATCTTAACATACCTACATTGGCACATAGTTGTGAAGCACAGGGTTGGCTGAATCATTAGCCTACTCAATGCTAGTCACTACTCCCAAAAACATGCATATGCTCTCTACTATCTTTTACTGAAGCTGAACCATCGCCATTCGACGAAGATGATTATAACAATGTATTGATATTCTAAAAACTTAACATAAGGAGCCTTCGCTCAAACCATAGCACAAATAGAAAAGTGGGAGTCTAGACTCCAAAACCATGTAGTAAGCTAATATCATGAAATTAAAGTAAATCATGAACCACACTTGATCATATGGGCTTGCCCAAACTTAAACATGCTTTGAAATAGACTTTTTAGTCAAAAATCATGAGTATAGGCAGGGATAAATCAAAATATACTTTCATCATGGACATCTCATCATGCTTGTAAACATAAACCATGATCTCAACTCTTCATGAACTTTCATATTTGGGTATCATATTTTTGTAACTTTGAAATCATAATTTTTAATTGAATATAAAACATTCCCATGAATAACAAAACGTCATTAGAAACGTGCATAGAATCTACCCATGATATATACTTAGAGAATTTCACAAATTGGGTTAAAACCCCATGGATTCATCATCCATGAATTTCATGAATTTAGTAGAGGAATTGGACATGAGAGTAAAGGAATAATCCCATTCTTAACCCTACATATCTGTGTGCTTCGATTTCAAAATCTCCCTTGAAAACCCAAGTGAATTGAGGAAGAACCTAAGGAATCCTCTTGATTGATCTTTAGTGAACTCCTTAATCTTGCATGCATGGAATGGGAAGGCTCACAATAGGTTAATCACTCTTAAAACCCATCCTAATTGAGCTTAAAACGACATAGTTTAGGACTTAGAACTTACAAAAATACCCTTACTAAAACACAGAAAATTGCACTCTGCCAATCACCACGATGACTTGTGGTGCACACGACGATTCGTGGTGTCCAAATCGTGAATTACACTGCCCAATCTTCCACAGTCCAAGCTAGCTCCTAAACACGACTAACTCCACAAGTAGTGGAGTCACTTCACGACTAGTGGCTGCCTCTCGTGCCATCCTCGAGAAACTAAACCTTGCATCATTGACCACGGTCACTTCTGAGTCGTCAGCCAAACCACGACTCTTTACTGCCACTCATGGTCACCCCATGACCACAAGTTTCTGCCAAGACTTCTCCACTTCATGAGTCACCTCATGAATCGTGAAGTCTCCTCACGGTTCACTGGATGACTCATCCTATGACCTGATGTGGTATTTCATATTTTCTCCGCTTGAAACCTCGGGTTTTGTTGAGACTGCGCAGCAGCGGCGCCACAAACTTGTTGACGACTGCGCCCAAGCGCACACGCAAGTCTACGTGGTCTTACAAGTAATACAGTGGCCCTTTTTAAGAGTCGGATGTCGAACCCACAGGGACTGGACCAATTCAGCTAATTATCAAGTTCAAGTGTGATATTATCTTTCACAAGTGTTCATTAAGACTTTTTCAATGAAGTTTAATTAAGTCTAGGGGTGGTCACTGAAATACTCTCAAATCATTCAAGAAGCAACTATAGCTAACGACAGAAAATCATCCAATACTACGCTTTGTCATTGTTTAAGTATGGAATTATGAATTGTCGTATTACATAATTACAATTGCATGTTTATGGTCTTTAGAGCCTCTAAACACGACAAACTAGCCTCACAACTACATCTTGAGCAGGGATGTGATATTCTAGTTCGTGGGCAATTCAATTATGTGGATGTGGTTTACGGGGTTTATGCTCTTGATTAGGGACTTTCGTATCTCTAATCATTTAACTCAACTTAGCTTCACAACTACTTCTTCGAGTGGTGATGTGATAACTCTATGTTGGTGTCTAGCTCATCCTGTTTTAGTAACCAAGAAAGGCAAATTAGGTATAATATCTTATCCTAACCGCGAATTATATCGTAAGATACAAACTTGCTCCCTACTTTCATTTGTTCTTGCCTAGGTTTACTTTCTCAAGCTTTAATATAGGTGTAACGTGTGTGTTTCCATGGTGATCAATCATAAAAACAACCATAATTAAGAACGTAAGGCAAAACAACAATTAATAACTTAAAACCAAAACAAATTCACATAGTCACAATCATACCTTGTGGCTTCAACTCTAGAGGAAGGGTTCTCGCCACTCAAGTTCGTATAATTACAAGCAAACATAATTAACGTAACATACATACAAGAATTGGTAGAAGATAAGATGAAATGTAAGAACCTTAGGTGAGTTCTCCCACTTCTCCCTTCACTCCTTGGTAGTTTTTCAGAAATATTACGTGACAAAATGTTTTTAGGAGCTAAGGGACCTATTTATAGTAAATGTGAGGTGTATAAAATTATTCCCGGCATGAAATAGCTCCGTGTCACGGAGGTTATCGCGCCAATTTGCCTCTGGGACACGGAGGCATCGCGTAGGCACATTGGAATTTGCATAAAATACATGCCAGGCAGCCCCTTGCCGCGATAGCAGCGTGGCACTCTGCTTGTGCAACGCGTTAGGGGTCGTGACACGCCACTGGTCACGCAGCCTACCTGCCGTGGCACGTCGCCAATGCACAGGTGGGCTGTTTCGTGAATCCTCCTTGCCGACGTTCGCGTTTTACTTCTGATTCAATCCCTCCACTTCACCAACTCATGGATTAGTTCCTCAAATTCATTTTAAACCTAGAAAAAGCAGAACTAATCATGTTGGTTAGTGTATATATTCACATTTACATAACATAAGAATGTATATAATTAAGTCGATAAACAATATAAAACTATGTTATAAAGCATGACTTGGGCATGCTATTTTGCCCAAGATCACCTACCCCACACTTAAAGCCTTGTTCGTCCTCGAACAACCCTTTTACATCTCATGTAAATGAAGACTCACACATAGTTAATTTAACAAGATTTCAAGCTACGGCTATAATGATTATTTAAGATAACAAGTTAAAAATAGAGCATGCACGATTTAATCAGTAAAATGATATACAACTACGTTAAGACTTCCTAACCTCAAGAATCGACTCTCAATTTTAGCAAACTCATGCAAATCAACCGATCAGGAAATCCGACATGAATGTTATCTCTCATTAAACATGTTCCCTCACAACACGAGAGTTACCCATTTTTACTCACAAAATTTCAAATCACAACATGTATGGGTATATGAATAGAATTACGCTCGCTCTCTCAAGGAATTCACATGCATCATGTAGTGACCCATAAGCTTGCCCTTCATGTTTTACTCCACTAATTTAAGGATGTATGAACGTAAGATCAAGTAGGACTTAATGAGTTGTAATATAAGCTAAGGGATGGGTAGGTAATATTATGGATAATAACAGTGGCTATCTTCCCCAAGTGCTTTTAATAACTTCAGCCTTCATTTAGGACGTCTTTTTTTCTTACTTCTTCCTCATTTTTTTCAGTCTTGAATTTTCTCTTCTTGTTCCCATTTCTTTAAGCACACTCAGCTTATTACTAAGGGGTATTTAAGCAACTTTTTTATTCATTTATTTCTTACTCCCTACCAATACTTAGGCATTTTCAAACAAGTGCACCCTTGACCTTTCTCAACTTTTATAACTGATACTTTTCCTTCTTTTTCATGCTTCTCACTCCTTCACTATTTCGGTTTTTCCCTTAAGCGCTTAGGCATTTTGGATCAAATTCAAGGCTAATGAAAGAACAAGGATTAAGATTATGTTGTAGCTATCAAAGAATAGGCTTAAGGCTCAATGGGGCTCACTAGGATTCAGAAAAAAAACATTCAAGGTAGGTAAAGTGAGGGATAAAAATTAGGTTCATTAAAAGAAATGCCTAAATCATCACCTACAATCGACATCCTTCATTTCATTTTATACACACACCAGGAAAGTTCTAGACACTCCACAATAGCATGGAATATTCGAAAACCTTTCACTCACAACACATGCTCAATTCAATACGTATTCAGCAGACTCTTACTCAGCTAATCACAAGAATTCAAAATTAAGATTCAATCACATCGAGTCAAATTAAAGAGCCTAAGTGTCTCAAACAAAGTTATACACTTCTTACATGCTTCAACACTAAGCACACATGTATCTTACAATCATGTATAGCACATAACAAGAACATCAAGCCATCAATTAGTTACGGGTTCAAAAACCAACCTACTGACTAATTTTTCCTCATGACGGTCGTCATCCATCTATCGTCGGAAACAGTCCCTAACTATGACTAAAAACAATATATACAGACAAAGAAAATTTTTATTCATCGGTTCAAAGACCCCCTGTCGGAAAAGAACCGAAAAGAAAAACCAACGGGTGATGAAGTCATGCTTAATTCAAAAATTTTATTCCAATATTTCTCCCAAGCACTAATTCACCAAAAATCATTAAGCACAAAAAAATTTGAAATTTTTCTCACCCCACACTTGAATCATGCTATGTCCCCGTAGCATCAAATTAAAATTAAAATGGGTAAGAAATACTCCCTGGGGCCTCTAGGCCTAGCTAACAACATGCTCTTCTTCAAATTTGCACAAGTGGGTGTTTGACCCCATAATTTTTCTCTTCCATGCTTGTTAGCTTCCTCCTCCATGGGTACTCAAACTTCCCCTTCATCTGTGACTATCTTTCCACCAAAAAAAACACAAATTGAAAATAAACAAAAACACATAAACAAAAATCACAAATAGTATCTACGGTACCCTTGGGTTGCCTCCCAAGCAGTGCCTTATTTTACGTTGCGGCACGACGTGGACTATCCTTTTTAGGACATCCTCATACATGGGTTCCCTTTCAAGAACCATCTTCTTTTGTTTTGATTATTAGAGGAAACAGAATCCACTCTATTCCTCTCTTACTCCAACTTCTTATCCAACTGAAGCCGTTTATCAGACTCAGGCTGAACACTTATCATTACCTTTGGTCGTGGACCTGTGGAATCACCCACCCCATACTTATCTTCTGACAACACACTAACCTTACAAAGGTTTCTGTAGTGTTTGGGTGGGTTAATCTCTTGGTAAACTCGGAAGAGCTCTTCTTCATCCTTGACCCTCATTTTTAGGGTCCCTGCTCTTAAGTCAATTACAGCTCCTCCGGTGGCCAAGAATGGACGTCCCAAGATTAAGTGTACCTGGTAATCAACATGAAAATCTAAGATAATGAAATCAGCAGGTATAATAAACTTACCCACTTTGATGAGAAGGTCCTCTATGATTCCATCCGGTGTTACTCACGACTTATCTGCTAGCTGTAGCATCAATCTTGTTGGCTGCGGTTTCCCCAACCCCAGGGTGTTAAATAAAGATAGGCGAATTATATTAACTGCTTCCCCTAAATCACATAGGGCTAGTAGCACTTCAGCTTTACCAATTTGTATGGGGAGTGTAAAACTCCCTGGGTCTTTGAGCTTCTTAGGAATCTTGCTCAACACCCTGTGACTGCACTCCTCCGTAAGTGCTACCATCTGGAAATCCACCAATCTCACTATGTTAGCCATCACATCCTTCAAGTATTTAGCATACTTGGGCATTCCCCGCAAAACATCAAGCAAAGGAAAATTTATGTGAAGTTCTTTGAAAATCTTGAAGAACTTTTTGAAGCATTCCTCCTCCTTGCTCTTTCTGAATCTCTAAGGGAATGGTGGTGGTGGTCTTTGTGCTGGCTGCAATGAAGATTGTGCATTTTGTTGCACAGCACTTTGATTCTCTCCCTTGTCAGTGGATGGTCCTTTTCTAACCAACTCTGGTTGCACCTCATTTCTTTTCTCTTTTGGCATTGCATCAACTAATTGTTTGCCGCTCCTCAGACTGATGGCATTGGCCTGACGGGGATTAAGATCTGTGTCACTTGGTAGTCCTCCTTGCGGTCTCAAGTTATGAGCAGCTGCTATCTGACTCATCTGCTTTTCTAGATTGCGGGTGGCCAATTGCTGATTCTTTAAGTCTGATGCCATCCTCTCCTGATTTTCTGCTAATTGAGTCTGGGTCTCCATGATTTTCTGCAACGTTTCCTCAATGTTGCTGCTCAACTGGCCATCATTCTGCCTATTCTGCTGATACTGCTGCTGTTGAGGTTGTTGATAACATTGCTTTTGAATTCCACCCCAAGAAAGATTCGGGTGGCTCTGCCAATTTTTGTTGTAGTTGTTTCCAACATTCTGAGTGTTCCTCTGTACATTCTCAACAAAATTGACTGATTTCGAATTGGCTCCACAACATTCTGCATTTTGCCCACTATTCCCACAAATTTCACACCAACTTGGAGCTTGCTGAACTATATTAACCTGACCATGCTATTAGTTCATACTCAGTTTATTTAACCGAGTCATAATCTGATGTTGGAATGAAGCTAGCTGTGCCTCCAAGGAATTCAAACCATCTACCTCTATCAACCCTGCTCTCTTTCCTGCCCCTCTCGATGATTCACTGTTCCATTCTTGATTTCCCTGTGAAATTCTATTCAACAGCGTGTACAGCTCATCATACATCTTCTCTAAGGCTTGCCCACCCGATGCAGAGTCTACCAAAATTTTTGTTTGTGGGTCTATACTTTCTACAAAGGTATGGGCCAGCACGTCATTGGATTGCCGGTGATGGGGACAGTCTCTTAATAATGACTTGAATCTTTCCCAAGCCAAATATAAATTCTCATCAAGACTCTGCTTAAAACTCAGTATTTCACTTCTCAATTTTGCAGTCTTGCTTGAAGGAAAGAATCTGATCAAGAACTTCTTCGCCAAATCATCCCAAGAAGTTATGGAGTTTGGTGGCTCAGCTTTCAACCACCTTTTTGCCTCTCCCAACAATGAAAATTGAAAGAGGGTAAGTTGGACATAGTCTGTGGACACTCCGGTAGGGACGAAAGTGTCACTAATCTCTAAAAAGTTCTATAAGTGCTGTTGTGGGTCCTCATGTGCCATCCCAGTGAATTGACCACTAGAATGTAACCGCTGCACCATGTTCTGTTTCAACTCAAAGTTCCCTCCAGGTTCTGGTTTATGGATACTAGAGTTCACATTCGTCGCTTGTGGGATTGCCACTTCCCGAACTGGTCTGGCTTCCATTGCATTCGGTGACAACTTTACTTGTCCTGCGGGTGTTTGTTGTTGTACCTTTTCTTGAAGTCTTTTTAGCTTTTTCCTAAGAGATACTCTCCTTTGAAAATGAATTTGACGTTCTGGTTCAAGCAACGGTTCCACAAGCTCTCTATTCCTAGCAAGCTCGGCAAGACAACCTGTCACTTGCAATAGGTCAGACTAAGACCAAGTTTCTCAACACTTAAGGAAATTAAAAATCACAGAAAAATAGAAAAATTTACTAAACTTCGCTGAGTCCCCAACAACGGCGCCAAAAACTTATTGAGACTGCATAGCAGCGGCGCCACAAACTTGTTGACGACTACGCCCAAGCGCACACGCAAGTGTACGTGGTCTTACAAGTAATACAGTGGCCCTTTTTAAGAACCGAATGTCGAACCCACAGGGACTGGACCAGGTCAACTAATTATCAAGTTCAAGTGTGATATTAACTTTCACAAGTGTTGATTTAGAATTTTTTGGGGAAGTTTAATTAAGTCTAGGGGTGGTCACTGAAATACTCTGAAATCATTCAAGCAACAACTAGAGCTAACGCCGGATAATTATGCAATACTACGCTTTGTCATGGTTTAAGTATGGAATTATCAATTATCGTCTCACATAATTACAATTGTGTGTTTATGGACTTTCGAGCCTCTAAACACGACAAACTAGCCTCACAACTACATCGTTGAGCGGGGATGTGATATTCTAGTTCGTGGGCAAATCAATTACGTGGATGTGGTTTACAGGGTTTATGCTCTTGATTAGGGACTTTTGTACCTCTAATCATTTAACTCAAGTTAGCTTCACAACTACTTCTTCGAGTGGTGATGTGATAATTCTAAGTTGGTGTCTAGCTCATCTCGTTTTAGTAACCAAGCAAGGAAAATTAGGTATAATTTCTTATCCTACCCGCAAATTATATCGTAAGATACAAACTTGCTGTTATACCCCGTAGAATTCCCGGCACCTAAATGACCTATTCGCACATTGGTCAAGCATATTTGAAGGCCATACGTACTGGAGAAAGGCCCGGGAAAAGATCGGACGAGAAACCTGTCGAACTATCGCGGAAGGAGCCGAGGCAGAGCCCCTCCGCGATGGCAGCGTGTCACAGAGGAGGGGCCTCCGCGTTGGCTCCGTGACACGTTGGCCTTGTCCAGGCCCAAGTATATAAAGCCCCACTTCGGTTTTAAGTGATAAAATTATTTAAAATTTTCAGAGAACAGAGGGCAAACGCAGAGGGAGAAAAAGGAACGAAGAAATTATATAATTTTCGTCCGATTACGCTGCTAAACGTTGTCTAAATTCAAATTAACTCCAGATACTGAGGTATTTAGCAGCAGAGAGCATTCCTACGGATTCAGTTTCGTAAAATACGGCCGACGAATCGTTGAGCCACCGAGCTAAGGTAAGTGGAATTGCTCTAAATTAGTGTCTACGTGTTCCTAACTGTGAAGTGAATATTTCTCCCTTCTGGACCTCTGAAAAATAGCGAGTTTTTGACCGCCTTTCGATAAGCCTAAGTTTAGGCTATAACCTATATCGAAAGTAACGTTGCTCTTTACAATAAAGCTGTATTTAGTATTAATTGACATATTTATGAATGCAGTTGGGAGAAAATAGTTGAAGTACCGACCGAGCCTCGTCCGACGGACGAATAGTTCAAGAATAAGGTATGTAAAGCTAGTTCCCTCGGCAAGTTAAGTAATATCGGTGCAGTATAGTAATTTACAGGCTAGTAGAATGTTCAGAAGTCAAGTGTTATGTTTATTGTGAATGTTGATACGGTATTAGAAGCATCAGGTTGTAACTTGCGTGAAACTTACTAATACGACATAGCTTCTAACACAAGTATTAGAAAATGCTCAGCATGCTCAGTATGTGATGTGATACGAAATGTTAAGATATTATTGTATTCAGTTGAAACCCCGTAAAGCAATGTAATATCCGTAAGCACCTCAGAAATAGAATGGCAGGCTAAAATAAAGTTTAGAACGCATGTTAGGAATAGTAAATCACGTTAATACAGAAACTCAGTATATAACATAGGTTGCAGCAGAAATACTATATTTCGTATAGCATTTGCCCCAGTACAGTCTGGCAGGAGACTATATTCACATATACATATTTACCAGTCTCAGCACGTATTAAAACGTACAGATTACTATCATTAGTTCAGCATGTCATATATACGATACTTTACCCCTATTAGCCTCAGCATGTGAGATACGCAGACAGTATTACTAGTTGAGACCGTTGTATTGTTTGGGGTTGGATTACCTAGCATCCATGACCGCCCCAGGGTTAATAGCTGTATCGACTCGTCCGCCAGAGGATGAGGATACGTCGCTCTATGGAGTGGTATGCCGTCCCCCAGGGGACGAAGATGGGGTGCCAGTTTTCCCCATATTGTGCCTTGGTCGGCCCTTATACACCCCCGTCGAGCGGATACACCCGGGGTGTTGATTCAGGAGTCCTCCGGACTCAGATGCAGTTATAGTCAGGGGCTCAGCAAGCCCAAGTGCATACCCAGGGGACCGGCAGGATGCTTACAGGGTTTATAGGAAATGGGATGACCGGGGTAGGGGTATAGATTCTGTGCTGGTTGTACCTCCCGGCTTATGGGGGCCGGGTAAGGTTTGTGTGTGCTATGTATGTTATGATATGTTATGCTGTGTTACAGTAGATACAAGTAGATCGACAGTAGAACGATAAATTCTCAGGTATGACTCCTACTCCTTCCAGTATGATTAAGAAAAGGTATGACTTACATTATCAGACAGTTAATCTATTTCTTTCTATTTCAGTATCATCAGTTATGTTATTGATTTCAGATATTTCCTTCAGTTATTGTTTTACATACTCAGTACCAGCGGTACTGACGCCCGGTGGGGCGCTGCATTACTTGCCTGCAGGTACTCATAGACGAGCAGGCGATACTACGCGATTCCTGTCAGCTATCGAGTATTCAGCTCCTGTCATCCGGAGACTGAATTCCAGAGGTGTATTTCAGTTCTTTTGTTGTATAGTACGGGTAGGTTGGGGCCTTGTCCCGATCATTTCTATTGCTATTTATAGAGGCTTGCAGTCTGTATATATCTCCCTTTGGTCAGATGAGCCGGTCGTGTGAGGCCGTGCAGTTGTATAGCTGTTAGTACTCTTTCTTTCTTTTATATTGGCCGTGCGGGGCCATAGTTTACTAGTAGTGGTGACCTTGCCGGTCACGTAGCTTTCTAGTACTTCATGATTGAGTTATAGATAACTAGACAGCATGGTGGCCTTGTCGGCCCGCATAGGTTTCCCTGAATTGATATGTTTCTGGTCAGCTGTTAGTACAGGTACAGGAGGCTATAGGACAATGGATCGGGGGCTGTGTTTACAGCCGTTATATAGCCCTTTGTTTCCAGAAATATGAGTTAGAGCCAGCCAGGCACCAGATGTGCCCAGGCTTAGCAGTCCAGCAGTTCAGGTCCCAGTAGGGCACCAGGTGCCAGTCATACCCCCAAGGCAGGGTGTGACAAACTTGGTATCAGAGCCGGTCGTGTCCTAGGGAGTCTGCAAGCCGTGCTAAGTAGAGTCTTGTCTATGGATGCGTTGTGCACCACATACTATAGGCAGGAGGCTGCGAGGCATGATAGGATGGTTACCCTTCCTTCTCCGTCAGTCGTGCTTTAGAGCGGTACAACATAGGGTTGAGTCCCTATAAGCTTACCGTATTCTTTGATTACATATACAAAGGCAGATCAGCATTATCATATCATAGGCAGAAGATCAGATATAGCAACAGAAGAGGGCATCAGCCATTTACATGGTAACTACAGTAGCAGGAGGAGGTACTCGAAACCTCCTAGCATGATACCTTTATCAGTACTATCCCCAGTATATGTTTATAACGTCAAAATAGGAAATCAGGAATGTAAGGTACATACGAGTTGATTTATTTATTAGCTATATAAGACCTGATTAAGATTACAGATAAGGTCAGACCACCAGGAAAGCATAAGGAAGAGGGGGAAATGCAGGAATCCCAACCACGTTTTTTTTTCAGATGTGGTACAGTTATATGTTTCTATCTGTTGCAACAAGAAAAGGGCTATTCCTACCTCTTGACCTTGATCCCAGTACAGTAAAGGGGCATAAGAATTGGGGCGAGGCTGCCCAAAACAAGTAGTAAGTGAAGATAGATTGATTAATTCCAGTAAGTGCTAGTGAGCATAAAGAGGGAGTAAGACTGTTAGCTTACCTGAAGTAGGGGTAAAAGACTTGCCAGTGATGAATGCTTAATAATAGTCAAGTTTGAGTCAGAAAAAGGCCAAGTCCGCCATATATGCTAACAGATAGCAAGACATACCTGTAAGATTATAATTATGATCCAGTTGTGACATCGAAAGATATAGAGGTCATGTGAATCAGATGGGCCTGAATATAAGCCAGAAGAAGTATAGGCCGAGGCTTGATCAGTAATCTCATTAGCAACGAAAGGCAGGTACCTTGAACCCTAGAGTTCAGCTTAAGCAAGATGAGAGGAAGAAGCAGGAATGCCAGATTTTGTGGGGAAATCAGGGTTACCCCCCCCCAAGATTGATAGAGTATCGTTTTAAGGATTAAGCCTCGGGCTGACAGTAAGATTACGGTTTAGAATACCGCAGTATGCCTGTTCATGGAGAAGTTAAGAAATTACTGATACAACAATTCTAATCTAGTGTGGCCTAGAGATAAGGCTCAGCAGACAGTCATGGGCTCTTAATATAAGCCCAGTAAGGCCACAAGATTCGAACGTTGACCCCACATTGCAGGAGTGGCAGAATTTCAAATAGCAGACAATAACTAAGGTGTTTATGTTTGTTACTCTCAGAATGGGGTGACAATACAACAAAATGATAAGTCAGGGCAAGAGATAGTATTAGGCCATAGAAGCGGTGTATCATGTACGGTATGAGACTCAGCAGAGCATGTCAGAGATTATGTATTACCGTAGAATTAAGTACATATTGTACGTAGCTAGCGATATATATATACACAGATAATAGGTATGCTGTGAGTAGCTGCCTAAGGGGTATAATCACAAATACTGATTAGTAATAGAAAGCATGTACAAATTGCATTGCAGGATCCCCTTGCCAAAAAAAAAAGAGAAAAAGAGAGAGAAGAGAGAAGAAAGAAAGAAAGGAGAGAAGAAAGGAGAAAGGGAAAGGAGAAGAGAAAGGGCAAATTAAGTGTGAATTACGTATGAAGTCATAGGAACTGTCTCAGTTCTCAGTTAATAAGTTAATAGACTTATGTGTTGTTGCCAGATCTAGGCTCTGGAAGCTTATCAGAGTTAATGGCCTAAACCAGATGACTAGATGATAAGGGCGCAGTTAGACGGTCTACCGACCACCTGGCGCCTGCATTAGCAGGGAAGCATTCCTGAAGATCGGTAACATTAGTGAATATGCTAGAATCAGGATTAGAGGCCGAATAGGCAAATTTCAGAGATTAGCAATACCAGAATTGTTCTAGTATGTTAAGTGGTCGTACGTCATTTTCCCAGCCTTGTAGGTGAGAGTCAGCCTTAGTCAACCTAGCAGTTATTATGTGAAACACCCCGTAAGTCAGCCGGCCGTCCCAGTCAGAATACCCGTGGGTACCCCAAAAAAGGGTCCACATCAGTAGTCAGCGACAGACTAGTACTTCAGCTGGTTCTCATTAGATATTTAGATACAGAGCCCTAACAAAAGGCCAGTATTTACAGAATAGCTCATAAGACCGAGAATTTCCCAGAATAGCAGTATAAATCCAAGTGGATACACACAAGGCGTAAGAAATTGATAGTACCCTGCTAGCACAGTGTTTATTAAAACCAGGAGATCAGCAGACTCCCCGTGAAGATCCAGAGATTGATCGCCTGGAGTAAGTTTGATTAAGCTCAGCCTTATAGTGGTTCAAGCAAAATAACAAAGCAATTAGATGCCCACAAGTCTACAGTATGCATGAACTATAAGTACTCAAGTAGAATAGTTAGAGCATTGTTAGACTACTGCCACATTCGGGTCATTCAACCCGACTATTCAGTTATTTAAGGTTATGCAGCCAGATCATTAGAGGTCATGATCAATATCAGGATCCTCTGATCAGATAAAGGCACAAGGTGCGCAGATGGTCGTTCAGGTTACCTTAGCAACAGGTAGCCTTAGAATATGGCCAGAAGGCCAGATAAGCTCTAGCTATACCGGTAGATTACTTGTTAGATCCTCCGGCATAATAAACCAGTATGACCGTTAGCTATATGCCAATTCCTTGTAAATGTGAATTTTGGTTGAGTTAGTAGCCTTTTTGGTCACATTGTGTCAGAGGCTGGAGTACAGATAGATATACAGAAAATTGAAATAGTGAAGACATAGTCTAGACCTACCACTCCGATCGAAATACGCAATCCCTGCGGTTAGCCGGGTACTACAGAGGGTTTGTGGAAGGATCTTCCACCTTAGCAGCACCTCTGACTAAATTAACACAGAAGGCAGTAAAGTTCCAGCAGACCGAGGCATGTGAGTCAAACTTCCAGGAGTTAAAAGACAGGTTAACATCATCCCCAGTGTTAGTATCGTCAGAAGGTACAGAGAGTTAATGCGGCATGATAAAGTAATAGCTGATGCCTTCAGGCAGTTGGAGAAACATGAAAAGAATTATCTTACCCATGACCTAGAGTTAGCCGTAGTAGTTTATGACTTAAAGAGTGAATATTTTGTATCATCCAGGAAGGGCTAATGTGGTAGCAGATGCCCTTAGCTGTAATTTATGGAGAGGTGACATATTTTCAGATAACCGGGGATGAAGTGTGGCGATGTAAAGGCCGCATTCGTGTTCCAGATATATATTACATGCTGAACTAATTTTGGGGCTCCGCCAGCAGATTATGAGCGAGGTGCATTACGCCCGCTATTCTCTCCGCCCAGGCGCGACGAAGATGTACCATGATATCAAAAAAAAAAAACACTGGTGGCCAGGTATGAAAAGAGAAATTGCTGAATTTGTAGCTCAGTGTCGTAACTGCCAACAACTGAAAGTAGAACATTAGGAACTAGGCAGTTTGACCTAGGACATAGTTGTGCCTCTCTGGAAATGGGAAGCAGTAAACATGGACTTTGTAGCAGGATTACCCCGTACCAGGCATAGACACGATTCAATCTGAGTAATTTTTGATAGACTGACGAAATCAGCCCATTTCCTGTCAGTAAAAGCTACTTTGTCTGCCTAAGATTACGCCAAATTGTATATCAGAGAAATAGTTAGATTACACGGTGTTTCAGTATATATTATCTCTGATAGAGGAGCAAAGTTGACAGTTAGATTCTGGCAGTCGTTCCAGAAGGGTATGGGAACGCAGATCAACTTGAGCACAGCATTCCACCCTCAGACAGATGGGCAGGCTGAGCGGACTATCCAAACGCTCGAAAATACGCTATGAGCGCGTTTGCTAGATTTTGAGGGTAGCTGGGATGAGCATCTTTCGTTAGTTGAATTTTCTCATAATAACAATTATCATTCAGCCATCCAGATGGCGCCTTCTGAGGAATTATACAGGCAAAAATGCAGATCACCAAATGGTTGGTTTGAAATAGGAGAGTCAGCGTCGGTTAGCTTAGACGTTGTTCGGCAGTCAGAGGAAAAAGTAAAGCTTATCCGAGAACGTTTACTGACTGCTCAGAGCCACCAGAAGTCTTATGCAGATGTACGGCGTAGAAATCTAGAATTTGCGGTAAATGACTGGGTATATCTGAAAGTGTCTCCGATAAAAGGGGTAATGAGATTTGGCAAGAAAGGCAAGCTTAGCCCGAGAATCATTGGGCCATATCAGACTCGGCGAAGAATAGGCCGAGTTGCATACGAATTGAACTTGCCTCCAGAGATAGCATCTACTCACCCAGTATTCCATGTATCCATGTTGAGGAAGTTCGTAGGAGATCCTTCCACAGTTGTTCCAGTCCAGGATGTTCAGGTCACAGAAGAGTTAGCATATGAAGAGGTTCCCGTAGCTATCTTAGACAGACAGATTCGCGGGTTGAGGACTAAAGATATTGCATCTGTCAAAGTATTGTGGCGTAACAGGAACCGTGAGGAAATGACGTGGGAAGCTGAAGAAGATATGAAAGCCAGATACCCTCACCTATTTCAGGCCTAGTCAGGCGACAGGTATGTCCGTATTGTTAGTTATGCAGTACCTTATAGTTGTATGTGTGTGAATGAGAAAGATTGATACTTAGTTATCCAGTGGATCCTAGATTATTATGTGCAGCACATGTGTTGGACTTTTCTGCATTTCAGGTTTTTGGCTATAGTCCATATTACAGAGGAAACTCTGCCGAAATTTTTCTAGAAAGTAAGTTAAGTAGTCCTCCAGATAGCAGTGTACATTCGAGGACGAATGTTTTTAAGGGGGCGAGAATGTTATACCCCGTAGAATTCCCGGCACCTAAATGACCTATTCACACATTGGTCAAGCACATTTGAAGGCCATACGTGCTGGAGAAAGGCCCGGGAAAAGATCGGACGAGAAACCTATCGAACCATCGCGGAAGGAGCCGAGGCAGAGCCCCTCCGCGATGGCAGCGTGTCACGGAGGATGGGCCTCCGCGTTGGCTCCGTGACACGTTGGCCTTTTCCAGGCGCAAGTATATAAAGCCCCACTTCGGTTTTAAGTGATAAAATTATTTAAAATTTTCAGAGAACAGAGGGCAAACGCAGAGGGAGAAAAAGGAACGAAGAAATTATATAATTTTCATCCGATTACGCTGCTAAACGTTGTCTAAATTCAAATTAACTCCAGATACTGAGGTATTTAGCAGCAGAGAGCATTCCTACAGATTCATTTTCATAAAATACGGCCGACGAATCGTCGAGCCACCGAGCTAAGGTAAGTGGAATTGCTCTAAATTAGTGTCTATGTGTTCCTAACTGTGAAGTGAATATTTCTCCCTTCTGGACCTCTGAAAAATAGCGAGTTTTCGACCGTCTTTCGATAAGCCTAAGTTTAGGCTATAACCTATATCGAAAGTAACGTTGCTCTTTACTATAAAGCTGTATTTAGTATTAATTGACGTATTTATGAATGCAGTTGGGAGAAAATAGTTGAAGTACCGACCGAGCCTCGTCCGACGGACGAATAGTTCAAGAATAAGGTATGTAAAGCTAGTTCCCTCGGCAAGTTAAGTAATATCGGTGCAGTATAGTAATTTACAGGCCTGTAGAATGTTCAGAAGTCAAGTGTTACGTTTATTGTGAATGTTGGGCTGCTATTTCGAGCTTTTGCCTAAGCTTAACGCCTTTGTTTTCATGGTGATCAAGCATAAAAACAACCATAATGTAGAATGTAAGACAAAACAACAATTAACAACTCAAACCAAAATAAATTCATGCAATTACAATCATATCATGTAGCCTCCACCCTAGAGGAAGGGTTTTAGCCACTCATGTTCGTACAAATACTCAAAAACATAATTAAAGTGATGTACTTACAAGAATAGATAAAAGAGAAGGTAAATTTTGTGAACCCTAGGTAAGTTCTTCCCTTCTCCCTTCGCTCCTTTACGGTTTTCAGAAAATTTTTCGTGACAAAAAATGGTTTTAGAAGCTAAGGGTCCTATTTATAGTAAATAGGTAATGTACAATTTTTGCCCGTCTTGGACTGGCTCCGTGGCACAGAGGTGGTCGCGCTAATTTACCTCCGTGACACAGAGGTATCACGATAGCATTCTGGAATTTGCATAAAAATTGAGCTTCGGTAGCATCTTGCCACGATGGAAGCATGGCACGCTGCTTGTGCAGCGCGTTTGCAACCGTGACACGGCCCGTGTTGCGCAACTGTGCCTGGCGTGGCACGATGCTGTCTCGAAGGTGGCCTGTTTTGCATGTTTTGTTACTATGCCTGGCGTGGCACGATGTTGTCTCGAAGGAGGCTGGTTTTGCATGTTTTGTTGCCAACTTTAGTGTTTTGCTTCCGATTACATTCCTCCACTTCACCCATCATAAATTAGTTCCTCAAATTCATTTTTAACCTACAAAAATAAGGACTAATCATGTTGGTTAGTGCATATCAAAATTTACATAAAATGACATGAGAATGTTAGTGCATAAATAGACAAAGAAGACTAAACTAAGTTGTAAAATAGCACTTCGGCAGGCAATTATGCCCAAGATCACCACCCCACACTTAAAGCCTTGTTCGTCCTCGAACAAACCTTTTACATCTCATGCACATGAAGACGCCAGCATAGCTAATTTAGCAAGACAATTCAAGCTATGACTATAATGACTATTTAAGATAGCAAGTTAAAAATAGAGCTTACATGATTTAGCCATTAAAATTTAACTATGTTAAGACTTCCTAACCTCAAGAATCGACTCTCAATCTTAGCAAACTCATGCAAATCAACCGATCAAGAAATCCGACATGAATTTTTATCTTTCATTAAACATGTTCCCTCACAACACAAGAGAGTTACCCATTTTTACTCACAAAATTTCAAATCACATCATGTATGGGTATATAAATGGAAATTAAGCTCCCTCTCACAAAGAATTCACATGCATCATGTAGTGACCCATAAGATTTCCTTTAGTGTATTACTCCACTAATTTAAGGATGTGTGAACGTAAGATCAAGTAGGACTTATTGGGTGTAATGTAAGGTAAGGGACGGGTAGGTACTATTATGGGTAATAACAGTGGCTATCTTTCCCAAGCGCTTTTTATACATCGCACCTTCATTATGGACATCTCTTCTCTTACTTCACCCTCGTTCTTTTCACTCTTGAATTTCCTCTTCTTGTTCCCACTTCTTTAAGCACACTTAGCTTATTAGTAAGGAGTACTTAAGCAACTTTTTCATTCATTTATTTTCTTACTCCCTACCAATACCCAAGCATTTTCAAACAAGTGCACCTTTGACCTTTCTCAACTTCCACAATTGTTATTTTTCCTTCTTTTTCCCGATTCTCACTCCTTTATTCTTTCGAATTTTTCACTTAAGCACTTAGGAGTTTAGGATCTAATTCAAGGATAATGAAAGAAAAATGATTAAGCTTATGTTGCAGCTATCAAAGAATAGTCTTAAGGCTCAATGGGGCTAACTAGGATTTAATATTCAAGGTAGGTAAGGCAAGGGTCAGAAATATGGCTCATTCAAAGAAATGCCTAAATCATCTCCTACACTATACATCCTTCATTTCGTTTTGTATACACACTAGGCAAGTTCTAGACACTACACAATAGCATGGAATATTCAAAAACCTTACACTCACAGTACATGCTCAATTCAAGACACATTCAACACACTCTTAACTAAGCTAATCACATAAATTCAGAATTATTCTCAGAATCAAATCAAGTCACATTCACGAGCTTAGATGTCTCAACCAAAGTTATACACTTCTTACATGCTTCAATACTAACCACACTTGCATCTTACAATCTTGTATAGCACACAACAAGAACATCAAACAATCAATTAGCTACGGGATCAAAACCAAAACCTATTGACTAATTTTCCTCAAGACGGTCGTCATCCATCCATCGCCAGAAATAGTCTCTAACTATGACTAAAAACACTATATACAGACAAAGAATTTTTTTATTCTTCGGTTCAAAGACCCCCCGTCGGAAAAGAACCGAAAATAAAACCAAACGGGTGGTGAAGTCATGCTCAACTAACAAAAAAATATTTTTCAATATGTATCAAGAACTACATTCACCAAAATCATTAAACACAAAATTTTTGAAATTTCCCTCACCCCACACTTGAATCATTCTATGTCCCTAAAGCATCTAATTAAAATTCAAAAGGGTAAGAAATACTCCCTGGGCCTCTATGTCTAGCTAACAGCCTGTTTTTCTTCATTTTTGCACAGGTGGGTATTCGAACCCACACTTTTCCTCTTCCATGCTTTTTAGCTTCCTCCTCCAACGGTACTCAGATTTCCCCTCCATCTGTGCTTAAATTTCCACCAAAAACAATACAAGTTGAAAATAAACAAAATCAACAAAAACAACAATTACAAATTGTACCTGCGGTAACCTTGGGTTGCCTCCCAAGCAACTCCTAATTTTACATCGCGGCACAACGTGAACTGTCCTTTTCAAGACATCCTCATACCTGGGTTACCTTTCGAGAACCATCTTCTTCTCTTTTAATTTTTAGAGTGAACAACCTCCACTCTGTCCCTCTCTTCCTCCAACTGTTTCTCATACTGAAGCCCTTCATCAGACTCGGGCTGACAACTAATCATCTCCTTTGACCGTGGACCTGTGGAATCTGCCACTCCTCACTTATCCTCTGACAACACACTAACCTTACACAGGTTTTTGTAGTGTGTGGGTGGGTTAATCTCTTGGTATACTCGGAAGAGTTCTTCTTCATCCTCGACCCTCATTTTTAGGGTCCCTGCTCTCACATCGATAATGACTCCTCCAGAGGCCAAGAATGGCCGTCCTAAGATTAAGGGTACCTAATCATCAACATGAAAATCCAATATGATAAAATCAGTGGGTATAATGAACTTACCCACTTTGATGAGAAGGTCCTCTATAATTCCATCTGGTGCCACTCGCAACTTATCTGCCAGCTACATCATCAATCTTGTTGGTCTCGATTGACCCAACCCCAAGGTGTTAAATAAATATAGGGGCATTAGGTTAACTGCTGCCCCTAGATCACACAAAGCTCTTATCACCTCAGCTTTACCAATTTGTATGGGGAGGGTAAAACTCCCTAGGCCTTTGAGCTTTTTAGGTATCTTGCTCATCACCCTGTGACTGCACTCCTCAGTCAGTGCTACCGTCAGAACATCCACCAATTGAACTTTGTTGTCCATCACATCCTTCAAGTACTTAGCATACTTGGGCATTCGCTGCAAAACATCAAGCAAAGGAAAATTTATGTGAAGTTCTTTGAAAATATCGAAGAACTTTTTGAAGCATTCCTCCTCCTTGCTCTTTCTGAATCTCTGCGAAAATGGTGGTGGTGGTCTCTGTGCTGGCTACAATGATGATTGTGCATTTTGTTACACAGCACTCTGATTCTCTCCCTTGTTAGTGGATGGTCCTTTCCTAACCAACTCCGGCTGCACCTCACTTCACTTCTCTTTAGGTATCGCATCAGCTAATTTCTTGCCACTCCTCAGACTGATGGCATTGACCTAGCGGGGGTTAGGATCTGTGTCATTGGGTAGTCCTCCCTGCAGTCTCATGTGGTGAGCAGCTGCTATTTGACCCATCTGCTTATCTAGATTCCGGGTGGCCAACTACTGATTTTTCAAATATGATGCCATCCTCACTTGATTCTCTACTAGTTGAGTCTGGGTCACCATAATTTTCTGCAACGTCTCCTCAATGTTGTTCAACTGGCCATCAATCTGCCTGTTCTGCTGATACTGTTGCTGCTGAGGTTGCTGGTAACTTTGCCTTTGATTTCCACCCCAAGAAAAATTTGGGTGGCTTTGTCAATTCTTATTGTAATTGTTCCCAAAGTTCTGATTGTTCCTTTGAATATTCCCAACAAAATTAACTGATTCCGGATTGTCCCCACATGATTTTGCATTATGCCCATTATTCTCGTAGATTTCACACCAACTCGGAGCTTGCCAAACTGCATTTACCTGACCCTGCTGTTGGTTCATACTCAGTTTATTGAATTGAGTCATAATCTGATGCTGGACCGATGCTAGTTGTGCCGCCAAGGCATTCATACCATCTACCTCTATCATACCTGCTCTCTTTCCTGCGCCTCTTGAAGCCTCGCTATGCCACTCTGGATTTTCCTGAACAATTCTGTTCAATAGAGTGTACAGTTCATCATAAGTCTTCTCGAAGGCTTGCCCACCTGATGTAGAGTCTAGTAAAATTTTTGTGTGTGGGTCTAGACTTTCTACAAAGGTATGGGCCAGGACTTCATTGGATTGCTAATCATGGGGACAGTCACTCAGTAATCACTTGAATCTCTCCCAAGCCAAATAAAAGTTCTCATCCGGTCTTTGCTTGAAACTCAATATCTCACTTCTATGTTTGGCAATCTTGCCTGACGGGAAGAATCTGATAAGGAACTTCTTTGCGAAATCATTCTAAGAAGTTATGGAGTTCGGTGGCTCAGACTTCAACCACCTCTTTGCCTCCCCCAACAATGAAAATGGGAAGAGGGTATGTCAGACATAATCTGTGGACACTCCGGTGGGGACGAATGTCACTAATCTCAAGAAAGTTCTATAAGTGCTATTGCGGGTCCTCATGTGCCATCCCAGTGAATTGTACACTAGAATGTAACAGCTGCACCATATTCTGCTTCAATTCAAAGTTTCCTCCAGGTTCCGATTTACGGATACTAAAGTTCACATTTGTCGTTAGTGGGAAGCCACTTCGCGAACTGGTCTGGTTGCCACGATCTCAGTTGACAACTTTGCTTGTCCTGCTGGTGGTTGTTGTTGTACCCTCTCTTGAAGTCTCTTTATCTTTTTCTCTAGAGCTTCCCTCCTGCATAAATAAATTTGATGCTCTGGTTCAAGCAACGGTTCCACTAGCTCTTTATTCCTTGCCAGCTCTGCAAGGACAACCTATCACCTGCAATGCTTAAGGAAATTTAAAAATCACACAAAAAAAGAAAAATTTACTAAACTTCGCTGCGTGCCCGGCAACGATGCCAAAAACTTGTTGTGACTATGCCCAAGCGCACACGCAAGCGTACATGGTCTTACAAGTAATACAGTGGCCCTTTTTAAGAGTCGGATGTCGAACCCATAGGGACTGGACCAATTCAGCTAATTATCAAGTTCAAATGTGATATTAACTTTCACAGTGTTGATTATAAAAGTTTTCAGTAAATTCTATTTAAATCTAGGGGTGGTCACATAAATACTCTGAAACAATATAAGAAGCAACTAGAGCCAAGGTCGGATAATAATGCAATGCTACCCTTTGTAATGGTTAAAGTATGAAATTATCAATTGTTGTCTCACATAGTTGAAAATGCGATGTTCATGGTCTCTCGAGCCTCTAAACACGACAAACTAGCCTCACAACTACATCGTTGAGTGGGGATGTGACATTCTAGTTCGTGGGAAATTCAACTACATGCATGTGGTTTACGGGGTTTATGCTCTTGATTATGGACTTTCGTACCTCTAATTATTTAACTCAGCTTAGCTTCACAGCTACTTCTACGAGTGGTGGAGTGACAATTCTAAGCCTGTGTCTCGCTATCATCCTGTTTTATCATCCAAGCAAGGAAAATTAGGTATAATTTCTATCCTAACTGCTAATCATATCGAAAGATAAGAACTTGCTCCCTACATTCTCTTATTCTTGCCTAGGGTTTCTCTTTCGAGCTTTTGCCTAAGCTTAATGCCTTTGTTTTCATGGTAATCAAGCATAAAAACAACCATAATGTAGAATGTAAGACAAAACAACAATTAACAACTCAAACCAAACCAAATTCATGCAATTACAATCATATCATGTAGCCTCCACCCTAGAGGAAGGGTTTTAGCCACTCATGTTCGTACAAATCTCAAAAACATAATTAAAGTGATGTACTTACAATAATATATAAAACAGAAGGTAAATTTGGTGAACCCTAAGTGAGTTCCTCCCTTCTCCCTTCGCTCCTCTATGGTTTTCTGAAATATTTTGTGACAAAATGATTTTAGAAGCTAAGGGTTCAATTTATAGTAAATTGGGAATGTACAATTTTTGCCCGTCATGGAATGGCTCCGTGGCACGGAGGTGGTTTCTCTAATTTGGCTCCGTGACAAAGAGGTATCGCGAAAGCACACTGGAAAGCACCTAAAAATGACATTCGGCTGAAGCTTGCCGCGATGGCCGGTATGGCACGCTGCCTGTGCGGCGCAATGGCCTACGTGACATGCCCTTGGCGCGCTGATGTGCCTCATGTGACACAGCACTAGCATGCAGACGGCCTGTTTGCTTCATTGTTCTCGCGCCTGGCATTGGAGTGGCACGGCACTGGGCGCGGCACACGCACAGCGTGGCACGCTGCCTGGCGCGGCCAGCCTTGCCAAGTCATGATTCCTTGCCAACTTTTGCAATTTTCTTCCCATTCCATTTCTCCACTTCACCCATCATAAATTAGTTCCTCAAATGCATTTTTAACCTACAAAAACAAGGACTAATTATGTTGGTTAGTACATATCCAAATTTACATAAAATCACATGATAATGTAAGTGCATAAATAGACAAACAAGACTAAACTAAGTTACAAAATAGCACTTGGGCACGCAATTATGCCCGAGATCACCCGTGCATATGCTTTTGCTCAGAATATTGAGGGTATCAGATAGCGACAATGAGAGATTAGGAGGACAAGTCAGGAGGAGCGCCGCAGGGACAGACCAGATGAGTTACAGGAGGAGTCCTGGGGAGGACCTAGGCCACGGTTATCAGATAGAACGCCAAGGCCCCCGCCTCCACCAAAGCGGCAGAGGAGCAGGTTCAGTCGCCGAGGGCAGCTAGAGCGCGGCAAAGGCGCGCAAGCAGTAAGTTCACAGCAGCAGAGGAGGGTGGAGCAGAGTGGGTTTACACTACCACTTTGCCCTATTTGTAGTTGACGCCACTCTGGAGCGTGTAGATATGGCTCCACGGGATGTTACATTTGTGTACAGGAGGGTCATTAAATGAGGAGTTGTCCAGCTAAGGGTCAGGGTGACCAGGATCGATTGGATAGGTCTTCAACAGGATCACGAGCTCCAACATCCCCGGTAGGGCGTAGGCCCTCAGTTTCAGCAGGTAGAGGCCGAGGCAGATTTAGGGCCTCCAGTTCAGGTAAGGGCCCAGATAGTACTTATGCATTAACGAGGAGGCAGGACTTAGAGTTATGACCAGACGTCATGACAGGTATGCTGACTGTTTGCTCTCATCCTGCTTATATGTTGATAGATCTGGGATCCACCTTGTCCTATGTTACACCACTAGTGGCTCAGAAGATTAGTATTAAGCTGGAATTGCTTTGGAGACCTTTCTCAGTGTATACACCCGTTGGTGACTCTATTATAGCCAGAAGGGTCTACCGGGGGTGTACAGTAGAAGTTGACAATCTTCAGACTACAGCAGACTTGATCGAACTAGAGATGGTTGATTTTCATGCCATTATGGGTATGGTCTGGTTAGCTCCATGTTATGCCAATGTCGAGTGTTGGACCAAGATTGTCCGATTCCACTTTCCAGGGGAGGCAGTATGGGAGTGGAAAGGTAGTACGGCCACGCCAAAAGGTAGGTTTATTTCCCATCTTCGGGAGATAAAATTTATAGCAAAAGAATGTATTTATCATATTGTCAGAGTTCAGGATGTTCGGGCAGAACCTCCGACTCTTCAGTTTATTCCAGTGGTTAATGAATTTCTTGATATATTCCCTGATGAGCATCTTGGTATTCCCCTAGAAAGGTAAATTGGTTTTGCAATTGATCTATTACCAGGCACTCAGCCTATATCTATTCCACCGTATCGGATGGCTCCTGCTAAACTTAGAGAATTAAAGGAACAGTTGAGGGATTTGTTAGATAAGGGCTTTATTAGGCCAAGTACCTGACCATGGGGTACGCCAGTTCTGTTCATAAGGAAGAAGAACGGCTCCCTCCGTATGTGTATAGATTATCAGCAGCTGAATAAAGTCACTATCAAGAGTAAGTACCCGCTTCCCAGAATAGACGATTTGTTTGATCAGCTACAGGGAGCGAGGTATTTTTCAAAGATTGACTTAAGGTCCGGATATCATCAGGTTCAAGTTCGTGAAAGGGATATTCCAAAGACTTCCTTCAAGACCAGATATGGACACTTTGAATTCCTAGTCATGTCTTTTAGATTGACAAATGCCCCAGCAGTGTTTATGGACCTGATGAACAATATTTTCAGACCGTACCTGGACTTGTTCGTAATAGTATTTATTGATGATATTCTGGTGTGTTCCCGTTCGGAGGCAGACCACCAGGATCATCTACGGATAGTGCTCCAGATTCTCAAGGACCGCAAGCTATATGAGAAATTTTCTAAATGTTAATTTTTGCTGAATTCAGTAGCCTTTTTGGGTCATATTGTGTCAGATGCTGGTATACAGGTAGATACGCAGAAAATAGAGGCAGTGAAATCGTGGCCTAGACCTACCACTCTGACTGAGGTACATAGTTTCTTGGGGTTAGCTAGGTATTACAGAAGGTTTGTGGAAGGATTTTCCACCTTAGCAACACCTTTAACCAAACTGACGCAGAAAGCAACTAAATTCCAGTGGACTAAGGCATGTGAGCAGAGATTTCAGAAACTAAAAAACAGATTGACATCAGCACCAGTGCTAGCATTGCCAGAAGGAACAGAGGGTTATGCAGTTTATCGATGGGTTAGGATGTGCGTTGATGCAGCATGGTAAGGTGATTGCCTATGCTTCCAGGCAGCTGTGGAAGCATGAGAAGAACTATCCTACCCATGACCTAAAGTTAGCCGTGGTGATTCATGCCTTGAAAATATGGGGACACTACTTGTATGGCGTCCACGTGGATATTTTTACTGACCACAAGAGCCTGCAGTATATTTTCACCCAGAAAGAGTTGAATTTGTGGCAGCGTCGCCAGTTGGAGCTGTTAAAGGATTACGATGTGCATATTTTATATCATCTAGGAACAGCCAATGTTGTGGCAGATGCCCTTAGCCGTAAATCCATGGGAAGCCTGGCATATTTACAGCACGAGCGGCAAGAATTGGCCCGAGAAATGCATTAGTTGGCCAGTTTGGCCGTTCGTATAATACAATCAGGAGATAATGGAGCGGTAATCTAGAACACCGCATTGTCATCATTGGTTGTCAAAGTGAGGAACGACAATATGAAGATCCTAGCCTGGTTCAGCTTAGAAAAGAGTTCAGCGAGGGGAAGTGACAGATTTCTAGGTAACCGAGGATAGAGTTTTGAGATATAGGGATGGCTTCTGCGTTCCAGACGTTGCAGGGCTTTGCCAGAAAATTATGGTCGAGGTACACTATGCCCGTTACTCTCTCCATCCAGGTTCAACAAAGATGTACCATGATATAAAAGAGAATTACTAGTGGTCGGGAATGAAGAAGGGGATAGCAGAATTTGTGGCTCAATGTCCCAATTGCCAAAAGTTGAAAGCTTAACATTAGAAACTAGGTGGACTAACACAGGATATAGCCATGCCTTTATGGAAATGGGAAGCAGTTAACATAGATTTTATAGTGGGGGTTACCTCGTACCAGGCGTAAACATGACTCTATCTAGGTAATTTTTGACAGGTTGACAAAATCAACTTACTTTCTTCTAGTTAGGGCTACCTTTTTAGCCGAAGACTATGCTGAGCTATATATAAGAGAAATAGTTCGATTGCATGGTGTTTAGTTGTCAATTATATCTGATAGAGGGGTGCAATTTACAGCTAAGTTTTGGCAATCTTTTCAGAAAGGTCTAGGGATGCAGGTTAACCTGAGCACAGCCTTCCATCCTCAAATAGACGGGCAGGAAGAACGTACAATCTAGACGCGAGGATATGTTACGGGCATTTGTACTAGATTTTGGAGGAAACTAGGATGAACATCTACCGCAAATTGAGTTTGCCTACAATAACAGTTATCATTCAGCGATTTAGATGGCGCTTTATGAAGTTTTGTATGGGAGAAAGTGCAGATCTCCAGCTAGTTGGTTTGAGGTAGGAGAATCAGTGTTAATTGGGCCAGATATTATTCATCAGTCAGAAGAGAAAGTAAAGCTTATCAGGGAACGTCTGATGACTGCCCAGAGCCGCCAGAAATCTTATGTTGATGTGCGGCGAAGGAACTTAGAATTCAATGTGGGTGACTGGGTATTCTTGAAGGTTTCACCGATGAAAGTGGTGATGAGATTTGATAAGAAAGGCAAGCTCAGTCTGAGATTTATCGGGCCGTATCAAATTCGCTGAAGGATAGGTCAGGTGGCTTATGAGTTGGATTTACCTCCAGAATTAGAATCCGTTCACCCGGTTTTTCACGTATTAATCTTGAGGAAGTGTATAGGAGATCCCTCCGGGATTGTCCCAGTCCAGGACGTCCAAGTCAATAAAGAGTTAGCTTATGAAAAAGCTCCAATAGCCATACTAGACCTGTAGATTTGTAGACTAAGAACAAAAAATGTTGCTTCTGTCAAGGTGTTGTGGCGAAATAAGAACCGAGAGGAGATGACCTGGGAGGCAGATGATGATATGAAAATCAGATATCCTCAGTTATTTCAGACCTAATCAGATTGGACGTATGTCGTTATTGTTATTTCATATTGCACTATATACACGTATATGTGGAGCAGTTGATTTCAGTCTATTTTGAAGTGAATGCCATAGTATCTTGTGGAGTACCTGTATTGGATTTTTCTGCGTTTATGGATTTTAGGATAGTCCATATTACAAGGGAGACTCTGCCAGAATTTCTCAAGAACAAGTAATTTGCAAGTTAAGGTTCTTCCAAGCAGAAGTTAGCATTTGAGGACAAATGTTCTTAAGGGGGGGAGGATGTTACACCCCGTAAGTTTCTAGCATGTAGTTGGACTATTCGCATGTTGGTTGGAAGTTTTAGGATGCCTTACATGTGAGGAAGGACCCTAGAGGGGCAAAGTGGCACGGAACTGGGACCTCCGCGTTAGCCAACATGGCACAGAGCCAAAATGGCGCCTTGGCCAGCGTGCCACGTTGCCATGTATTTTGCTGCAAGTATATGTAGGCCTAACCCTTTAACTTTATATCATTTTCCATTATACACACGACCAGAAACAGAGGGAGGACGAAGAGAATATATAATTTTCTTCCGTTTACGACACCAAACACCATCCAAATTCAAATTAACTTCGGGTATCGAAGTATAAGGCTTCAAGGAGCATTTCTAAAGAGATAGTTTCGTGAAATTCGCCCGGCGAATCGTGGTCCCGCCGAGCCAAAGTGATTGGAATTGCTCCAAACTAGTTCTAATACAATCTCAGTCTTAAAGTAAGTATTTCTCCCTTCTACATCCCTGAGAAATTACGAGTTCTCGATTGTTCTTCAATAAGCTGAAGAATAGTCAGTATATATACATATAAAGTATTGTTTTCTTCTAGTATAGTAATGAAGTTAGCCCTATTCTTTCGTTATGTGATTACAGTTAGGGAGAGCAGCTGAATACCAGCCGAACCTCGCTAGTTAATCGGTGAAAAGCGTGAGAGGTATGTAAAGGCAGTTTCCCTCGGAAAGTTAGTTTTTTCAGTATAGTAATCCAATATGAATCCCAGTAAAGTATTTCAGGAATATTATATCATGTTCAGCATGTTATTATGTATAGTCGTTGTTATCAGTTGAGACCTGTATTTGTGTTGTTTTGGGCTGGATTACCTGTATAGCTTCCATGAATGCCCCAAGGTTAATAGCTGTGTCGAATAGTCCGCCAGAGGACGAGGATACGTCGCTCTACGGAGTGGCATGCCATCCGCATGGGACGAAGTTGGGGAGCCAGCTCCTCATATTTTGCCGTGGTTGGCCTATACACACTCCTGCTGAGTGCTTGCACCCGGGGTGTAGATTTCAGGATTCCTCCGGACTCAGGAACAGCTATAGTCAGGGGCCCAGCAGGCCCAAGTTGCATACCCAGGGGACCAGTAGGATGCTTATAACTACTAGGTTATGTGGTATGACCTAGATAGGGGTATTTAGAATTAGATGTACTCACCAGGGCTAATAGGGGCCAGGTAAGGTATGTACGTTACTTTAGTTACTGATAGTTAGACAGTAGGACGCCCCATTATCAGGTTTGACTCCTACTCTTATTTTATAGTTATGTTTAGTTCTAATTCCATTATTTCAGTCACTTTCAGTCCGTTTCCCTCACTTTAGATATTGTCAGCTCTATTATTTACCTTCAGTCATTTACAATTATTGCTTTACATACTAAGTAGTTATGGTACTGATGCCCTCCTTTGGGGCGCTGCATTACTTGCCTACAGGTACTCTCAGACGAGGAGCGGATCCATCGTTGTTCCAGTCAGCGGTACAGAGCCTTTAGCTCCTATCTTCTGGAGCTTGAGAGATAGAGGTTTATATTCTTTTGTTGTACAGTATGGGTAGGTCGGGGCCCTGTCCCGACCATCTTATTACTCCTAGAGGCTTACAGATTGTATTATTCCCTCTGGTTAGTTGATATTGGCCGCGTGAGGCCATATGTTCTTAGACGATGTGTGTTGGCCATGTGGGGCCTTGTTAGTTGTTGGTTGATGACCTTGTCGATCATGTTTCAGTTTGGTACTTGATTTCATTTTCTTCAGCTATAACTAGGTGGCCTTGTCGGCCCGCATAGGATTCCCTATATTTTGCGTATCTCTAGTTAGCTGTTTACTTTCACAAGTGGCTATATTCCTTGTCGGCCGGCGGCTGTATTTACAGCCACTATATAGCCCATCATTTTCCTGATTCCAGAGTTAGAGTCAGCCCTGCACCAGAGGTGCTTGGGCTCAGTCAGCTCAGTAGTTCTGATCCTAGTAGGGCACTAGGTGCCAGTCATGCCTCCCAAGGCGGGGCGTGACATTATTTTTCATATTAAGGGAATTATAGGTCGTATGTTGTCCATAAGTGAGGAGGGAAACATTTGCAAAGGGAAAAGCGAAGAGTATGTGAAGTTTTTAAATAAGGGTCAGCTTTAAATGGAAATATCTCCAAATATATAATGATTCAGAGGTCCTATAGCCTATCAAATGAAAGATATTTGAGTCTATTTTACAGTGAAAAAACCGCTCGTTAATCAGAGTTTGGAGTAAAAAGTTATGCTAGTTTGAAGAAAGCACTGTTGGCTGGAAAAGAATCCATGCGCACAGGCACCTAGACATGAAGGCAGCAGGCGCGCGCGCATGGGCGCCGCACGCAGGCACCTCCAAGCTGCCTATATGAAGTAATTTTGAGCTAAAAAGCTCATTTCTACTCCGTTTCACCTCATTTTTTATTCAAAATTCGAAGAATTAAGAGCTCTATCCAATGGTGAAAACAAATTCCAGGTAATGAATTGTATGGATAGGTAAAATGTCCTTATAGTCCAAGCATGGAAAGGGTTTCTTATGTCGTGATCCTCTAATCGTCGAGTTGCTGCATTTTTGGCTGCCAAGATGCTGCATTTTAGGGCAGTAGGTAGGTGAAGTTATACCTCCATATTGGTGAGAGTTGAGTACAAAATGAGGTGGTGTTTTTACTCTTTGAATTATCATGAATTAACAAGTTATGTTGGAAGTGAAGTTGGAACTTATGTGTTGCTTGGGTGTGTGTTGTTGCTGTGGTTTCGCAGCATGGTTGCTACATTTTTGGAATTGAATTTATCTAAAGAGGAACCCCATACGGGCAGGGGTTATACACAAGTGAAAGGTAAGTGATCCTACTTGGTTTTATCCGCTCAAATTCGCAAGCTAAAGTAAGGAAATGACATAAAGTCAATATGTGTTTTATGTGATATTTGACAGAGGTTTCTGCCGGTTTTTGGGAGGGTTTTACAGCTGTATAGATGCTATAATTTATCCAAAATACGGAAGGTATACACCACACCTTAGGTGAGGTTAAACATCAAAAGCACGTAAGCAAAACTCCCTTGAATTGCCTCAAGTTTAAGACGCCTGAGGTATGTAGGATTGCTGAAAATTACATTATGATGTGGCGGCTTGGTTGTACATTTTGAGACATGAATTGTGACTGCGAACTTGGCATAGACAATACTCATTCCATGTAGTGTAATTAAGGAAGTGAAGGTGTCGTAGTTTCTACCAAGAGGAAGAAATTGGCTAAAAAGACGCGATGAAGTGAGGTATGTAAAGACGTCTCTTTTCTTGTTTTTCAAGCACGAAACTAAGTTATTGAAAGGATCAATATTCCTATGTTTTTAAAATCATATTGAGGCATGTATGATCCTTTCCAAAGGGTTGGAACTAGTTGGAATAAAGCTTGAATCGTTAAGAATTGTTGAAGTGAACAAACGTGAAGCGAAAGGCGTAATTTTATACGATTGTTGTAGTAGTTCTAAATCGAGTATGAAGTCCCCTTAACGTGGGCACCGTGAGCTGTTATTTTTCAATATACTTTATATGTGATGTTGTACGTTAAGATCTGGTCACTTAGTGAAATTGGTACGAAATTCTAAGACGACGACATGTAATTGAACTTAAGCTAAGAAGATGAAGCTAAGCCGATTGAGGGTAAACGAGCTTATTGAAATAACGTTTTAATAATATTTTTAATCCATCCTATATGTTTATGTTTTAAAGTTCTTAAGGTAAAAAGTAGATTTTATATTTTTCCTCTTTAAAGCTTAGCAAGCGGCACGTAGCGAATAAGCTAAATCGATATATGTTAACGGGGAAAGCGTGGCTAAGTTTTCAATTAGGCAAAGAGGTAAGTGCATATAAGAATTGGTGGAATAGTGAACACGAAGGTAATAACCTGAGTGTAGAGTGAATAAGTTTTGGCAAAAAAGTTAAGATGAATAAGGAAAGTAGAGCTAAATATTGTTAAATTAGACGATACATGTTACGATGGTTAATGAGGTAGGCAACAACTAGGAAGTTTAACCTTGTTCTAAAGACGTTTAGCAAAAGAGTTATAAATTAAGTTGCTTATTTTCAATATGTATTACGTTGATGAATAACCACTAAAGTATTAACCTTCTAGGAAATAATTAAAGTTGAACGTCTACAAAATAGTAACTTAAGTTGAGAAGCTCTCTGCTATACCCCTAAATGATTATGTTAAGTTATCTATTCTAACTGTTGAAATTTTATACCATGTCTGAATAGGGTAATCCTAGGATCTTCTAAGTCACTTATGATTATGTAAGTTTTCTTAAGCTCCGCCGATAATTGCAAAGTTATATAAGTCAATCCAGTATCACCCGGATTACGGCTACATATCTTTATTTGCCTATAAGGAATCACTTAGAGAGTTACTCACGAGTTCCTAATCTATAGAGCTCCAAGTCTCAGATCCTTAAGTTATGTCTTTACGCCCATAATTTATGTTCAAATGTGCTACCTAATCTAAGAAGTTTTTGAGAGATCATATTTCGAGAATTATGCTAATGTCTTGGTCAAGTATCCGATGTTGTATACGATTCTAAACACTCAAGTCTTTATATGTCTTTCCAGTAAGAAGTCTTAATGTATATAATTTTCATGTTATAACATACATTTAAATTCTTTCAGTTATATTCAAGTCATGCATCTTTATGTTTAGCTCTTGTTGAGTTATTAGTTGAATTTCCTAAATTTAGAGGAGAGATTCTCCCATGTACCAATGTTCCTAATGTCTAAGTAAGTATAAGTGCAGGCTATGATAATGATCAGTTAAGCTCAGAACTTTGAATACCAAGAAGTCTCCTAGAGGTCACCCAGTTATCTAAATACGAGTTATACATTATATAGAAGTCTCATACGTTGTATGTCTGTAGTTCAGTTCTCAGCTCTATGTATATGACAAATAACTCCAAGTTCCTAGTTATAATTTCCACGTTTCCCTGCAAATAGGTCAAATGAATTAAGAACTATATGTGCTTATCTACATGATAAATTTGGTAATGAAATTCCAATGTATAGTTGTCGATACATGTAAAGGAACCACCTGGTAGACAATATATATTTGCAATTCCCAAATGTTAAAGAATTGTGTAGAAATAAGCTCTATGTGTTTCTATCCAAGTAATATGTTCAATTGGTAGGATTATTTGTAGGACATTGTTTGTAATCCTAAAAAAGTTCTTATGTTGTCTAAACCTCTTGAAGGTCCTTCAAATAACCGAGTCAACATGTTCATGTATAATTTGACAACTTTACGTGATATATATATATATATATTCTAGCTTTAGATGATATGGGTGCTCACTTGCATATATGGGTTACGAAAGAGGCCTATTCCGTCCACAAATTTAACATTTGTCTTTTATATGCCATACGTGTTAAATTGACTCAATATAAGCCATATCGACCCTATTTATGATTATGATTGAAAATTAATTTTATTTTAACCGGTGTGGTACATCGGCTGGAGATATTTATATTTTACCCCAGTGTGGTACATCGGCTGGAGATATTTTTATTTTACCCCGATGTGGTACATTGGTTGGAGATATTTTTATTTTACACCAATGTGGTACATCGGCTGTAGATATTCTTATGTTACCCCGGTGTGGTACATCACTTGGAGATATTTTTATTTTACCCCGGTGTGGTACATCGGCTAGAGATATTTTTATTTTATCCCTGTGTGGTACATCGGCTGGAGATATTTTTATTTTACCCCGGTGTGGGATATCGGCTGGAGATATTTTCATTTTACCCAGGTGTGGTACTTCGGCTGGAGATATTTTTATTTTACCTCGGTGTAATACATCAGCTGAAGATACTTTTATTTTTCTTTGGTATGGTACACCGGCTGGACGAATTTTATATATGGATTTATGGTTGGTTGGTTGTTTGCATTACAGTTATACTTTTTCTTGGGCATTACTTGGATGCATTTGCATTTCAGTATTGACTTATTGCCAGGTTTCAGTTCCAGGATTCCAGGTTGTTGTTATTCCTTATTTCTGTAATAACTATCATTGCTATCTTACATGTTTACAGTTTTCTACCTTACATACCAGTACATTTCATGCGTACTGACGTCCCTTCTCCTAGGGACCTGCGTTCGTGCTGCAGGTGCAGGTAGAGGTCGGGATTGCTAGTTGCAGTAGCAGTTCATGAGATTAGCGGATGTGTTGGTATGCTCCTTTCTTTCTGGGTAGGTTGGAGCCCTGTTCCGGCCATCATTCAGTTTACTCTTTAGAGGCTTTGTGGACTTAGTGTGTACAATGGTATTTAGTTTTTGGCCTTGTCGTCTTTTTGTTGTTTAGTTTAGCATACTCATAGCCTTGTTTGCATTTCAGTTGTTTACCCTGTATTGTTGAGACATTATGGGTCCAGTTTTTGCTCCAGTTGATTATGACAGATGGCCTGGATGGCCTAAGTGTTACAGTTACAGATGTCATATAGTGACATTGCCGGCTTCCTAGACAGTTAGGTATGGGGAGCCACTCTCGCCCTCCCCCAGTTATGGGGCGTGACATTTGATCGTGGGCAAAAATAGCATGCCCGAGTGATGCTTTATACCTTAATTTAGTCTTGTTTATCTAAGTTATTTTATACATTTTCATGTGATTTTATGTAAATGTGAATATATACTAACCAACATGATTAGTCCTTGTTTTTGAAGGTTAATAATGCATTTGAGGAACTAATTCATGATTTGGTGAAGTGGAGGAATGGAATCAAGAGCAAAACGTGAAAGTCAACAAGAAAACATGCAATAACTGGCACCCTGCGCGATAGGGGCCGTGGCACGCTGCCAACGCGGCAACACTTGGCCAAAAATTGCATTTTTTGGCACATTCTAGTGAGGGTACGTGTTACCAACGTGTCACGGAGGTCAAGTAGGGCGTTCAGCTCCGTGACACGTTGTTGTTCCACCACAAGCCAAATTTTGCAATTTTTCAGCATAGTATAAATTGAACCCTTAGCTCCTAAAATCATTTGGTTACGATTTTATTCTGAAAAACCACCTAGGAGTGAAGGGAGAAGTGGGAGAACTCATCTAGGGCTTGGAAAATTCCCTTCTCATCTACCAAATTCATGTAAGTATGTTAGTTTAGTATTAGTTAATTGTAGTTTTACGAACATGAATGGCAAGAACCCTTCCTCTAGGGTTGAAGCCATGAATTATAATTGTTATTTTATGAAATTGTTTTGGAATTAAGTTATGGATTGTTGTTTTCGTCTTGCATTCTGGATTGTTGATTGTTTTTATGATTGATCACCATGAAAGCATATTTGTTAGCTTGAGTAATAGCTTGAGAAAGCATTACCTAGGTCAGGACATGAGAATGTAAGGAGCATGTTTGTATCTCGGGAGAGATTTTTGTGTTAGGATAGAAATATACCTAACACCGTTCTTGGTTGACACACGGGAATTATGAAAGACCAACTTGGGATGTCACATCACCACTCGAAGAAGTAGTTGTGAGGCTAAGTTGAGTTGAATGGTTAGACGCACGAAAGTCCCTAATTGTTTCCCCGTAAACCACAACATAATTGATTGCCCGCGACTAGAAAATTAAACTCCTCGCTCACAATGATGCAGTGAGGCTAGATTGCCGTGTTTAGAGGCTTGAAAGACCATAAACATGCAATTCTAATTATGTGAAATAACAATTTATTGTTCCATGCTTAACCCATTGCAAATCGTAGGATCGCATGATTAATTGGTTTTAACTCTATGTTGCTCCTAGAGTAATTTCACAATATTTCATTGACCCAAACTTAGACTTAATTAATCTCAATCGAAAATGTCTATAACCAACACTTGAGGTATTTAAGATCACAATAGAAATGGGTAGTTAGAGGAATGGGTCCAGTCCCTGTGGGTTCGACAATCCGATTCTTAGAAAGAGCCACTATATTAATTGCACGACCCGTACACTTACGGACGCGTGAATCAGGCACGTCAAGTTTTTGGCGCCGTTGCCGGGGACTAGGCGAGATTTTGATAATTTATCTATTTTTGTGTGATTTTTGAATTTCCTAAAGTGTTGAAAAACTTGGTCTTAGTCTGTTTATTTGCAGGTGACAGGTTGTCCTGCCGAGCTGGCTAGAAATAGAGAGCTTGTGGAACTGTTGCTAGAACCTGAACGTCAAATCCATTTGCGAAGGAGAGTAGCTCTAGAGCAAAAGCTGAAGAGACTTCAAGAAAAGGTACAACAACAAGCACCTACGGGGCAAGTACAATTGTCATCAGAAGCAATGGCAGCAAGACCAGTTCGCGAAGTGGCAATCCCACTAGCGACGAATGTGACCTCTAGCATCCGTAAAACGGAGCCTGGAGGGCACTTTGAGCTTAAAAAGAACATGGTGCAACTATTACAATTCACTGGGATGGCACATGAGGACCTGCAGCTGCACCTACAGAGCTTTTTAGAGATTAGTGACACGTTTGTCCCCACCAGTGTGTCCATAGATTATGTCTGATTGACCCTCTTCCCATTTTCACTATTGGGAGAGGCGAAAAAGTGGTTGAAGGCTGAGCCACCGAACTCCATAACTTCATGGAATGACTTCAAATTGAGAAGAAGTTGGAGAAAGAGAGGAACAGAGTGGACGCTGTTTCCTCTAAACAACAAAAGAAAAGGAGATGGTTCTCGAAAGAGAACCCAGGTATGAGGATGTCTTGAAAAGGACAGTCCACGTCGTGCCATGACGTAAAATAAGGCGCTGCTTGGGAGGCAACCCAAGGGTACCACAGGTACCATTTTAATTTCTTGCATTTGTGTTGATTTTATTTATTTTTCATCTTGTGTTGTTTTTGCTGGAAAGTTAAGCATAGATGGAGGGGAAGTCTGAGTACCCGTGGAGGAGGAAGCTAAAAAAAGCATGAACGATAAAAAGTGTGGGGTCGACACACACTTGTGCAAAACTGAAGAAAAGCATGCTATTGGCTAAGCTAAAGGCCTCAGGGAGTATTTCTCACCCTTTTTAAATTTAAATTTGATGCTATGAGGACATAACATGATTTAAGTGTGGGGTGAGGGAAATTTCAAAAATTTTTGTGCTTAACAAGTTTTTGGTGAATGTCATGCTTGTGTGAAATTTGGGAAAAATTTGAAATTTGTTGTGAATTAAGCATGACTTCATCACCCGTTGGTTTTTCTTTTCGGTTCTTTTCCGACGGGGGGTCTTTTAACCGAAGAATAAAAATTTTATTTTTCTTTCCTTTTTCTGTATATAGTGTTTTTAGTCATAGTGAGGGACTGTTTCCGACGATGGATGGATGACGACCGTCTTGAGGAAAAATTAGTCGGTAGGTGTTAGGTTTTTGAAACCATAAGTAATTGGTGCTTGATATTCTTTTTATGTGCTATACGTGATTGTAAGATCCAAGTATGTTCGGTGTGAAGCATGCAGGTGTATAACTTTTTGTGAGACGCTTAGGCTCTTGAATTTGACTCAATATGGTTGAAGCTTAATTTTGAATTCTTGTGATTAGCTGAGTAAGAGTCTGATGAATGTGTCTCGAATTGAGCATGTGCCATGAGTGTAAGGTTTTTGAGTATTCTGTGCTATTGTGGATTGTCTAGAACTTGCCTGGTGTGTTTATAAAATGAAATGAAGGTTGTGACGTGTAGGAGATGATCTAAGCATTTCTTTGAATGAACCAAATTTTTATCCCTCATTTTACCTACCTTGAGAAATTAATCCTAGTTAGCCCCATTGAGCCTTGAGCCTATTCTTTGACAGCTGCAACATAAGCTTAATCCTTTTTCTTTCATTAGCCTTGAATTTGATCCAAAACTCCTAAGCACTTAAGGAAAAATATGAAAGAGTAAAGGAGTGAAAAGAAAGGAAAAGTAGCAAGTTGTAGAAGTGGAGAAAAGGACAAAGGTGCACTAGTGTGAAAATGGTTGATTATTATTAAGGAGTTAGAAAACAAATTAATGAAATTTTTTTTATAGAGATCCTTACTAATAAGCTAAAAGTGCCTAAAGAAAGAGGGAACATAAGAGGAAAAAGAAAGCTGAAAGGAAAAACAGGTGAAGTAAGGGAAGGGAAGTTCGTAATGAGGGCGTAATGTATTAAAAGCGCTTGGGAAAGTTAGTCACTATTACTGGCCATAATAGTATCTACCCGTCCCTTAGCTTACATTACAACCCATTAAGTCCTACTTGATCTTACATTCACACATCCTTAAATTAGTGGAATAAAACACTAAGAGCAAGCTTATGGGTCATTACATGATGCATATGAATTCTTTGTGAGAGTGAACGTAATTCTATTCATGTACCCACACATGTTGTGATTTAAAAAGTTTTTGCGTGTGAAAATGGGTAACTCTCGTTCCGTGAGGGCACATGTTGAATGAAGGATATAATTCATGTGGGATTTCTTACTCAGTTGATTTGCATGAGTTTGGAAAGACCGAGAGTCGATTCTTGAGGTTAAGAAGTCTTAACATAGTTGTACTTCATTTCAATGATCAAATCATGCATGCTCTATCTTTAGCATGTTATCTTACGTAATTATTGTAGCCGTAGCTTGAATATTCTTGCTAAATGAGTTATGGATGAGTCTCCATATGCATGAGATGTAATAGGTTGTTCGAGGACGAACAAGACTTTAAGTGTGGGGTAGGTGATCGTGGGCAAAAATAGCATGCCCGAGTGATGCTTTATACCTTAATTTAGTCTTGTTTATCTAAGTTATTTTATACATTTTCATGTGATTTTATGTTAATGTGAATATATACTAACCAACATGACTAGTACTTGTTTTTGAAGGTTAATAATGCATTTGAGGAACTAATTCATGATTTGGTGAAGTGGAGGAATGGAATCAAGAGCAAAACGTGAAAGTCAACAAGAAAACATGCAATAACTAGCACCCTGCGCGATAGGGGCCGTGGCAAGCTGCCAACGCGGCAACACTTGGCCAAAAATTGCATTTCTTGGCACATTCCAGTGAGGGTACGCGTTAACAACGTGTCACGGAGGTCAAGTAGGGCGTTCAGCTCCGTGACACGTTGTTGTTCCACCACAGGCCAAATTTTGCAATTTTTCAGCCTAGTATAAATTGAACCCTTAGGTCCTAAAATCATTTGGTCACGATTTTATTCTGAAAAACCACCTAGGAGTGAAGGGAGAAGTGGGAGAACTCATCTAGGGCTTGGAAAATTCCCTTCTCATCTACCCAATTCATGTAAGTATGTTAGTTTAGTATTAGTTAATTGTAGTTTTACGAACATGAATGGCAAGAACCCTTCCTGTAGGGTTGAAGCCATGAATTATAATTGTGATTTTATGGAATTGTTTTGGAATTAAGTTATGGATTGTTGTTTTCGTCTTGCATTCTGGATTGTTGGTTGTTTTTATGATTGATCACCATGAAAGCATATTTGTTAGCTTGAGAAAACATTACCTAGGTCAGGACATGAGAATGTAAGGAGCATGTTTGTGTCTCGGGAGAGATTTTTGTGTTAGGATAGAAATATACCTAACACCGTGCTTGGTTGACACACGGGGGTTATGAAAGAACAACTTGGGATGTCACATCACCACTCGAAGAAGTAGTTGTGAGGTGAAGTTGAGTTAAATGGTTAGATGCACGAAAGTCCCTAATAGTTTCCCCGTAAACCACAACATAATTGATTGCCCGCGACTAGAAAATTAAACTCCTCGCTCATAATGATGCAGTGAGGCTAGATTGCCGTGTTTAGAGGCTCGAAAGACCATAAACATGCAATTATAATTATGTGAAATAACAATTGATAGTTCCATGCTAAACCCATTGCAAATCGTAGGATCGCATGATTAATTGGTTTTAACTCTATGTTGCTCCTAGAGTAATTTTAGAATATTTCGTTGACCCAAACTTAGACTTAATTAATCTCAATCGAAAATGTCTATAACCAACACTTGAGGTATTTAAGATCACAATAGAAATGGATAGTTAGAGGAATGGGTCCAGTACCTGTGGGTTCGACAATCCGGTTCTTAAAAAGAGCCACTATATTACTTGCACGGCCCGTACACTTGCAGACGCGCGAATCGGGAACGTCAACATTAACCTCTTAGATTCTAATACCAGGACATGATAGGACGGGTCATTACATCAAACAACAATCTGTTGCATCCTCCCATTACTTTCCCTGATGACCTGTATCTGGACTTCCCACGAGTCACACCACAAATCGTGCCTACTAACGAGTTGTGGGTTCCATCCGTCACTTCAACGGGAAATTTTCCTACTCCTTCCCATGGGCACTTACCATGACTCATTGTTACTCACAATGAGTCGTTCTATGACTTGTACCTCTCATCCTTGGTACCCTGGTGACAACCAATGACCACGACCTATGACCCATTGCATATTTTCATGGGTCGTACCATGGACCCGCTACCTCTGAGCCTAATTCTGCAGAACTTGACTAGGAGTGTCCCAACGGGTCATTGGAACATCCAACGACTCATACCACGAGTCATTCTGAGACACATTTTCTATACTTCTGCCACTTTCCATTTTTAAATGATGAGTCTAATCTTGGGAACTTTTGGGGAATTACAATATCTCCCCCTTGGGAACATTCGTCCTCAAATGTGGGTAATCATACAGAAAACAGAGAGATGCAATCACCATACCCAAATACTGATCATATAAGCTGAAAACTGACGAAATGACTAAATCCAATTTAAAGTACATGACTGAACTGAATTAATGAATCATACACATATCCATTTAAATGAAAGAAACTGGAGCACATGAAACACGAAACTAAATAGAGTTTTTAGGGCAAAAACTGATACCTCAAGCTAGAACTGAGCCGGTAAAGAATAAATGTAGATATCTAGCCATCATGTCCGCTTCAGCTTTCCACATAGCTCCCTCAACATGCTGATTCCTCAAAAAAACATTAACTGAAGCTACTTCTTTATTTCTTCGCATTCGAACCTGCCGATCCAGTATTTCCACCGAAACCTCCTCAAAACTAAGGTTGTCTTTCACACCAACACTGTCCACTGGGACAACTAGAGCTGGATCACCCAAACACTTCCTTAAGAGTGATACATGAAAAACAAGATGCACAGAAGCTAATTCTAAGAGCAAGTCCAATTCATATGCCACCTTGCTAACCCGCTTCACAATCCAATAGGGAACAACATAATGGGGATTGAGGTTTCCTTTCTTACCGAATCTCATCACTCCCTTCATGGGAGACACTTTTAGAAACGCCCAATCATCAACATTGAACTTGAGTTCTCTCCTCCTCACATTGGCATAGGACTTTTGGCGACTTTGAGCTGTTTTCAACCTCTCCCATATGAGTTGAACCTTATTGAGGGCCTCATGGACCGAATCTGGCCATATCATTGCAGCTTCACCTACCTCAAACCAACCAATAGGCAATCTACATCTCCACCCATAGAGAGCCTCAAACAGATCCATCCGAATGCTGGAATGGTAGTTGTTATTGTATGCAAACTCAATAAGAGGAAAATGGTCAACCCAACCACCCTTGAAGTCAATCACACACGCTCTCAACATGTCCTCTCGAGATTGAATTGTCCGCTCCGCTTAACTATCCGTTTGAGGGTGAAATGTTGTACTGAGCTTTAGCTGAGTACCCATTCCTTTTTGAAACAATTTCCTAAACTAGGAGTAAATTGGGTACCTCTGTCTGATATGATGGACAAGGGAACTCCATGCAATCGAGCTAGCTCTCGGATGTATAATTTGGCCTAATCCTCCGCTGAATTAGTGGTTTTGACCGGTAGAAAATGAGTGGCTATGGTCAACCTATCTACAACAACCCAAATGGAGTCATATTGCCGATGAGTGCGAGGCAACCCTGTGATGAAGTCCATATGGATTTCTTCCCACTTCCAAGTACGAATACTGATATCCTGAAGCACACCTCCTAGTCTCTAATACTGAACCTTCACTTGCTAACAGTTTGGAAACTTAGCTACAAATTCTGCGATGTCCTTTTTTCATGCCATTCCACCAATAGACTTCCCGTAGGTCACGGTACATCTTGGTGGCACTTCGATGTATCAAATATCTGGAACCCTAATCCTCATGCAACATCCGGTTTCTTAAATCATCAATGTCTGGGACACACAAAAGACCCTTATATCGAAGCACACTATCTCCCCCTTTTGATAAGACCTCTACCTTTTTATTCTGAACTATTTCCTTTAGTTTTACAAAAATAGAGTCCTCGTCTTTTCTAGCTCTTACATCAGAGTAATACCCTGGGAGTGCATAGGAATAAATTGGGGAGTTAAGAATTCAAACTGCAAAAATATAGGAAAAATGTTGCAGGACGAGCCATAGAACGACTCATGGTAGCAAACCACGAGCCGTTGTTGTGGTCGTGGTGTGAAGCCAGGCCTGGTGTCAGGATGGACCACGAGCATCACAATGACCCGTTGTGAGGAGGCACGGGCTGTTGTTAGTGGTCGTGGGAAGGAAGTGGATCTGGGTAGTGTTCGCGTGATTTGTGGGTATATAAAACGACACGCAAGTGCACGTGGTCGAACAAGTAGTAAAGTGTCTTTAGTAAGCCAAATATCGATCCCACAGGAACTTGGATGAAGTGCAATTTGCTCAAGTGTACTATATTTCGATTCTAAAAATGCAGACAACAGTGTAACCAAAAGTTTGATATTTTGTTTTATAATTTTTATACTAAAGCTATAATAACTATCTAATTTGAGTCTGAACTATGAATGAGAGAATGATGAGGTTAAACGAACATGTAATGAAAGTAATTATCATCATAATTTGGTTAACCTTTTCCCCCGGTTGCTAGCCAAGAACATTTGTCAAGAGATTAAAACTCTCGTATTTAACCTCACTTAAGAATCATGAACCATCCACCTACATTTCTGTGATTAAATGCAATTCATGTTCTACCCATACAAACCCGGTTCCTAAATTGACTAATACGACTTTCAGGTATATTTCTATCCTGAAAGTAAATCAATTCCCAATTTTCCCAAACCAAGTAAAGAACATATCCTATTAATTCACAACTTTCCAATTTCTTGCTCTCTCGAGTGAAACCGGACTTTTTAGATATACATTAATGTAGGCCACACATCAATGCAGTAAGAACAAGAATTAATAGAACAACCATGGAAGAAAAGATGAAAAACCAAAGAATCAATTATCACATTTCATCACAATTGTTCATAACCTCAGCAAGAAGAGGAATTAGCCACTCATTTGTGGATTTAACATCTTTAAATGAGTGTTAATCATACAAGCAATTGAATTAAAGAAGAAAGAAAGAGAGAAAAAACCCTGATATTTTCGTCCCTCAACTACCTGTAACCCACGTTCTTGCTCCACCAAGTCAGAATATTGAAAAATGAACCTAAGTGTTCTACTTATACTGCTGGGAATTTTTCCCAGAATAACAAGCAACGTGTCACGGAGTGCATTGTGGAGCGCTGCCTCCGTGACACGCTGCGGACGCGGACCTTCACTGGAACTGGGGGTCCAAGAATTAAAGCTCAATGTGGCACGACGTGCAACGCGGAGCCAAGCCACCGTGCCGCGGACCGGACGCGGACCCTCTCTGGAATTTGGGCGAAATTTCCCTATCCAGGCAGAAGGCCTCCGCGATGGCAGCGTGACACGGCTCCATCACGGAGCCCCTTTATTTCATGTTGTCCAATGTCTTGTCCCTTGCTCGCATCCAAGTCCAACCCCAATATCCTCCAACATGCATTTTAGCTTCCCGAAATTACATTTTACCTGCAAAACAATGCTAATCATTTGGTTAGTATAAATTCACATTTTATTACCAATTACATGAGAATGTATACACATTGATAGATAAACAAGGCTAAAATGGTACTTTTGAGTATCACTTGGGCATATAAATTTGCCCAAGATCACTTACCCCACACTTAAATCCTTGTTCGTCCTCGAACAACAATCCTACACTTCATGCAATTTACATCCCAACCTTGCTACTTTGGTTCGACAATTTAGGCTACGGTCATACCGATTATTCAATACATCAAATCATCAAGAAAACATGCATGGTCTTATCAATGCAATGACCTTCAATACATCAAGAACTCGTAGACTCAAGAATCGACTCTCGATATTGGCAAACTCATGCAAATCAGCTGATCAAGATATCCGACACAAAAATTAATCTCTCATCAAGCATGTGCCCTCACAACACAAGAGAATCTTCCCCTTTTTGCTCATATGACTCACAAAATTTTAAGCAGGGGCATGTAAACACAATTTTGCTCTCTCTCCCAAAAGAATTCACATGCATCATGTCATGACCCATAAGCTTGCCCTTAGTGTATTACTCCACTAATATAAAGAAGTGCGATGTAAGATCACGTAGGACTTTAACGAGTTGTAATGGAAGCTACGGAACTAGTAAATATTGGGTTAGCCAATAATAGCCACTAGAATCCTTAAGCGCCTTTTCAACACATCCCATTAACTCATTGACATTGTTTCTTTTTTTCATCATCCCATTCTTGATGTTTTTCTTTTGTATGGCCTATCGTATTAAGCACACTTGACACAAAAACAAAGATTATTCATGCACCTTCATTATCGTTTATTTATAGCAAGTGCACCTTCAACCTTTCTTTTCTTCCCTCACTCTGCTTTTCTTTTTCTTTTCACCATTCTCACTCTTTGACACTTCGGGAAGAT